>CM055909.1:27464545-27879821 GCA_029582155.1 Panopea generosa | reverse complement strand
AAATAATAGGGTTTCTTATAAGGAGAGGATGTGTAATCGATACAACAATTCCTCGGACTGTTTTTTCTCTTGATCAGATTTTTTTCTTAACATTAATTTATTTTGCTGTTGTCTGTACAAGGAGGTTATGTAAAGGAACAATATTTTTGACATTATGGATACTGTAATATCATGCATATATTTGTACAATAATAGTAATTCTTTTATCTTGACAGCGCGACTGTGATAATGACAACAGCGATGCAGCTTCTTGTCCGCTCAGCCATATTGTTTTGCTTTGGCGTCTTCTTCTCCCTGGTGCTGAACCTGCTACAGGTGCACAGAGAGATGCTGGAACCCGGTCAGCAGCCCGGTAAATTTGACCACTATGAGTCGTCGTGGTGGGTTCTTCCCGCTTGTGGAATGACTGCAGGTGTGTATGGTATCAGATGTGTATATTATAAACACTTTTCCCTGATATTCTGAATTATTATTTAATAAGCCTTAAGCACTCATTCTCTTTTTCTGTTGCACGGCACGTTAACGATTGTGCCGAGAGATGTGCATCAGACGATATAAATCTTAGATTGGTGCGAGTGATTGTCGTGTTTTCCATTGTTGGCTGATAAAGATACATAACACTTTCAAATTTTAATATGCCATTGAATATAATTGACTGTAACTATTAAAATCAATCCTGTGCTTGTACACTACCATTCTGTCTGATTCCTATACTATAGTTGCTGTAACTGTGGAGTTGTGGTATAATGGTAGCGTACCTGAGGTTGTGGTTAGATCCCCAGTCACAACCTTGTGTGGTGTCCTTGGGCAAAACTCTTTATCTGCTGCATATGCTTTTCTACTGGTTTAAAGAAACAGGGCAACTTTGAGTGTACTGTGTTATTATATGTTTTTAAATCTGTGTATAAAACATAGGATTAAATCCACTTCAACTGTAGTATTTATATTTATATATATATATATATATATTGTACATAATATAGATGTCCATGAACTGCGCCCAGACACCATTGTTTCTGTCTATTTACAGCTATGGTTGGATTACTATATCCATTCTTGGACCAACGACTGGAGGAGCCATTCAAGTACAAAGGAGAGTGGTCCAATGTGATGCGGTGTGTGGCAGTATTTGTAGGCATAAACCATGCTAGTGCAGTATCCTTTCAAACTAAGATGGCAGACATGTCATACATGTGTTTATACATCTGTCAGATTACAATAATAATTACTGTGCAGGCCATTTAAGCACAGACACCCCAGCACTTGACCATCCCCTAGTACTTGAATTCTTTAACATAATTTTGTAAAAGCTTTCTGTCCTCTAAATCATTATTTTTCTTTGCATATCTTTTCTCATTTTCATGCCTAAAATGAAACATACTAAATATGATGACTTTAACTGGTTAATCAGTGTTTTTTCCTCCATTTTGGGAAGATGACCCATACCCTTGGAATTGGGAATTTTAGCGGCATTTTCAATAATATTGGGGAAAACTTTTGCATTAAATATACTGTTTAACTGCATAAAAATGTGTACACTTGCTTCTCTGGCCATTTAATTAAAGGAATATGTCATACTCAATTCAGAATGGGGAAATCTTTTTTATTTTATCAAGGAATTATGACAAGTTTCAATTTACAATTATTGAAGCTTTCAATTGGGAATTTTTACCACTCAATTGGGAAAAAAAGATACTATTTGCCATTGGGAATATGACCCAATAATGGCTATAAAAATGGTCGAAAAAAAAACACTGTTAATACAAGTTTTACTAGTGAAATATATTTCAATGAGTGCCTTACACAGTGCTTGAAATTGTGTTAAAGGTGTTTACCTGCTCTAACCCCAACAATTGCATTCCTTCCTGTGGGGAACCCTGCTGTGAATATTTACTATGAATGTTGTATGACAGTGAGTGGGGGGGGGGGGGGGGGGGGGATGGGGTAATCTAACATTGTGACCCTGTGTGATATATATATAAGGACAGACAAGTAAGATGAAGCTGGAATTATCCTACAGTATTCAATAGTGGATCACTCTTTAAAAAACTTTGCACATCTTTGGATGGTCACATCATTATAAGACACTTTATTGCAGAAAACATGTCTGGATTGAAATTTTACAGACTTGTAGACAGTAAGACTATTACTGGTACTAAGATTAATTGGGTGATCTTTGTTCTGGTTCTAATAAGAGTCCCACGGGCCCAGATAAAAACAACTTTTACACAAGAGTATTTACCCCCAAATTGAAAAGGTGGACTTCAGATTTATAAAGATAAATATGCACAAGATCATAGGTTCATTGCAGTCACTTCATAAAAAAAGTTGAGTGCTTCAATTTATTTCAGTCAAAATCTTTACTTGTTTAATATTACTTTAATTGTGTAATTAGATTGTACTTTGATTTCATGTTCTTTCTGCTATAACATTATATTTTGATACAGGTCTTTGTTAAAAACATTTGGAGGTAGTAAATTAAATACCCGGTACCCCCTAAATGTCTTTTGGTCCACAACAGTCAATCATAAATGTATGTATCTCAGATTTGTTGAGACTCTAATTACTTTTAATATGTTTGATATTTTATTAATACATATTAAACTGACTTTTCAATGGTATTATAGTTCCTTAACTTGTGACCAGAAACTTGACTTTGCCAATAATCTTCACATGTCGCTTACACTGGCTGGCATGTCCATTGGGCTATGGTGGCTTTTTGACAGAAGTAAGAGCGGTTTTGGTCTCGGTGTTGGTATAGCCGTGTTAGCAACTATCCTTACACAATTCTTAGTATACCAGGGTATTTATAGGTAAGTATTGCATAATTTTCCAGACAGATTTGGCTTGCTGGTAGAGTATCCACCTTATAATAATGGTTTAGTAACTTTCTTTCTCTTGATATTCAATATATACATGTCGAAGAGCAACTATAAGTTCTTGGGCTGGTCTGTCTAGTTTCAGTGTAATGTGACTGGGTGGGGTGTTGTGTTGTTGTGACAAGACTGAAAACAACACCCAATTATCTCGCAATACACAATATAAATTTAAAAAAAGAGACTTTTGGTTATTATTTGACACTTACTTTTACAATGCTGGGTTTGTTTTACCTGTTTCTTTTATTTGCAATTGAAGAACAAAAGATTATTATACCCTGCCATTTAAATTAATGGCAAAGCAGCATTACGTTTCTCCTGTCTGAAAAACTGTCCATCAATTGATATCGATCTGATGATTAGCTTCTGAAAGGGTCTGTGTTTCAACATTATCTTTTTATTTGATATGCAGGTCAAGGTTAATATTGTCGATGTTGGTAAACTTACAGAAGTTACAGGCTCTTCCTCTTTTTAGGAAAGTTTACTAACATATAGTAGGGGCATCTGTGTCCCATGGACACTAGACACATTTCTTTTTTTAAAATGAAACCAGTCTGTTTGCAGGAGTACCTGGCCAGTTGCATTGGGTATTTAAATGTGACTGAGTTGTCATGAATGATTCTTCAAATTCAAGGGATACATGAATAAATGTTATATTTAATATAGTCCTTTGATACTTGAGAGGAAAGTACCAAATAATAAAAAGTAAAAATATGTATCAAAATTTACAAAGAGAAATTAACTTCGAGCCAATGGATCCAAGTTGGCTCCCATGTCTGAAATTTGACTCCAATTTTTCTCAATTAACAAAGTGTTGGTGACAAAATATTGCCCCACAGAGAAGGGCCTGCAAGTCAATTAAATTAATAATGTGTATTATTCAAAAAACCTCTATTAGTTTTAAGGCATTACTATGACATCTGAAATGACTGTAGTTCTGGTAATTTATAGTAATAATCTGATTTTACAAATATTATTCAAATTAAACATATGTGGTACATGTATATAATGTATAACCATTTCATATTTCAGGTATTCCAAAGCAGATTTCATGTTTGTCCGGTCGTGGTTACCATGCATATTTTTCTCAGGGGGGGTTACTATGGGAAATATTGGCCGTCAACTAGCATCGGTAAGTGTACTTTGTTGGCAGAACCTCATTTAAGTTGAATATAATGCACAGTTTTCAAAACGATTAAGTACTTGATAATAAATGTACATTAAAAAAAAACTGCTTGCAAGGTTAAGGCATTGGTACAACATCCGAATTTGTCACGTGACCATGAAACAAATTTTAAGTTGTGCAGTATCTTTTATTTGTTTAATATATATGGTAAAAACTCGTTATCTTTATATTGGAGGGAATGCAAAAAAAACATCAAGATAACAGAAACCTGATAATTGTCATCTGTCGTATATGTCAGTTGTACTTTTGCTTTCATATTAGTCTGTGCATTAGAGTTGTACTGTCCTGATCAAAGCTCATATCTAGGTTCTTCTTTGAAGTTCTCATTAGTGTGAGATATACGTTGTTCTGCCATATTGACAGTGAGGCTGATTGTCTATCAGTTTGTTTTTATTTACCCTCACACTTAGTTATTTAATTTTTTGCGAGGCTGGTTGCCGGAATCTAATGATGTTGATCGAGTGTTACATGCAATCAATCAATTCGATGAGACGATGTCTGTAAACCTCTTCCAGTCATTAAACCAACACAATTTACTGTAGACCAATAATTAGTGTCTTGTCAATCAACAAGCTGGGAAAATGACATGCTCAGATTTTCACATGACATGGACACCAAAAATATTACTTACCATGTCAACAATTTTAATATTGAGAAGAACATTCAGTTGTCAAATGATCAATTGGGAACTTAAACTGGAATCAAGATATCCAAATTGACAAAGACAATATTTTGAAAAAAAGGGAATATATTTACATACACAAAGAAGGGGAAAAGATGGGAACAGGTTCAACAGCTAAAATTTTTGACACCACTGGAATATTGTTTTAAGTGATATTGACATAACAAACTTGTGTCAACTGAAGTGTAATCATTGTGAAAGGATAGAGAAATGCCTGGTGAATTCAGAGCCCTATTATCATACTTGTAAGCGATATTATATGCATGTAAAGCTATTTCATTATTGATTTTTTTCAGTGATAACGATCATATGACAAAATCATTAATAAATAACTTTACATATTCTAAAACTGTAAATATTGCCTTTATTACAATAGTTTGATAGTGTGGCTCTGATGTTCACCCTGTATTTCTTTATCCTTTCAGTAACTGTCTTGGCAGAATCCATTTTTTTTCACATAACTTCATGTCATTTTTGCATTCTATTTAAAGGTAACCTGGGTTTGTGTAATGTTATCGTTTATGTTATTTAATCTTAACATGGGTATTATGTTTTCATTTCAGTATGACGAGAAGGAGAAGAAGGACTGATGTGATCATATTGTGCCCATTGATATTTTTTATGCATTTCTGTGGTATGTGGGATTTTGGTCATGAATGACATTGGCATATATACACACTTATCAGTGCGAATTGTTGGACCATGGTCATTTGGGATATTGTCATATTTGCATATTGACGTAAAACCATAGGTAGCATTCCATGACAGGAAGTGGGAGCTGAAGATTGCCAAGTGACTAGAAAATGTTCATTTCTCATCAGGTGTTGGAACTATTACGTCACTTAGCATCAAGACCTGAATCATGTTGATGACGGTGCTGTACACTCTGACTGTACAGTGAAGATTTTCGAACATGTTGGGGGGGAAATCACTGCCAGTATAGTTTGTGTTCCCAGTTGTTTAGCAGGGAGATTGTTGAAAGTTTGTGATATGATTTTAAAAAAACAAACAATTATACGCTGACCTGATATTATCAGGAAGAAAATTAGGTCATTAGGCTTGAATCTGCCCAATCTGTATATTTTACATTCATAGAAGTTCTGAACTATAAAACTTGATTTGCAAGTTTTAATTTTCTTAACTATGAAATTTATGTATAATTATCATTGACATATTAAAGTGATAAATGGTGATGTTTGACAGTCAGTTTTTTTTAACATTTAGTGTTACTGATCACTTTTAGAAGGAGATAAAAATGAAATAGTTTACACTGAATCTGTTTCGAATTTGGTGATCATTCCAGATATTTTTCACATTACCAATCAATCTGGACACTTTTGAAGTACAGTCAAACTTGTGCAAGCGGCAACCTCTAATAAGCAGCCAAATTTATATTTTCAATTTCTATGCTTTCAAAGAAAATTGGTTTTAAAACTTATTTATTTTTACTTCAATTGTGAAACAAGTTCTAACAACTAAGGCAAATCACACTCGAAGTATTTATGGGTAGGACCAGTATTAAGCATATGCGGAAAATGTGTCTTGCTCAAGGACACCACACATAGCCGTGATGGAAGAACCAAATCCATGACGCTTTGCTCATGGGTTCATCTTTCTACCACTGGTCGATGGGCTCCACACAAATCAGAGCAAATTAACTGGTATTCACCAACAACCTGTCTTAAAGCAACACATCCACGTTTAACTTTTTTAAAAAGTTTTTCAATTGAGTTGTGAGCACATTTCCCATACATAAATATATGGTCAGTGAGCTGTATATGTGCTAACAAACACTATCCAGAACGCTTTAGAATTATAAAGAAAGATGTCCAAATTATAAAGCGTGACAAACGCTTTATAAATTATTTTTAAATTGCCGAGGATTCCAAATTGGCTTCAAATTGAATTATGCGAGTCGTATTAAAAAACTTCACGTTTTAGTGCGTAGTGTACTTTACCTGCCTTGAAAGTCATTTTGACAATTTTTTTTGACTCGGGTGAGTTACACGCTTGTTTTATAAAGTGTTAGTCACGCATTATAATTTGGGCATCATTTTGTTCCGGATTGTGTTTATATGCTCATATACAGCTAATTGATCATATGTTTGTATGGGAAATGTGCTCATAACTCAATTAAAATTTTTTTTTTTAAAGTTCAAACGTGGATGTGTTGCTTTAAGGGCCAGTTTTGCTCGTTCCCTTGACTAGTTGATTAAGACAGGTTTGACTGTAATAAGAAAAGTGTAGAGAAAGATTGAAATATAGGTAGACAAAGATGTACTGGGTTGACTGTTTAGTCTGGTGAAGGAAGCTTGTGTTTACTTGCACAGAAATAATCAGTTTGTTTGAAAATCACTTGTTTATTTGTGGTACCAGGCAGGAACACAGATTTGTAAGACATTTTTATCAATTATTTAATGATATTGATCATGTATTATTTGACTTGTATTCTAGTCGTATATTGTTGTTTCGGGGAGTTGTGTTTAAAAGACTGTTTGTGAAATATTGAATTAAAGGTACTGATGTGTTATAAATTATTACTGCTGACTCATGGTTTTTGTAAGAATAGTTTGAGTGGCTTCTGTGAATAATAATCCACAGTTGTGAAGTTTCTGATATAATTGGAAAAACAATATATGCGGTCTTAAAATTCCAAAATATTTCTGAAAGAAGTATGTTTCAAAATATAAAAGGAATATTAGAGTTGCTTGTAGACTTAGTCTCAGTATACGTAATTAGGAGTTAATAGATGGTTATATTATTTTACATTCATATGTATGTTTTGTGATATGCCGCCTTTAGATGACACAAAAATGTATTTTCCTTAAATTGGTTCTATGGTTCACTGTCTTCAGCCCTTTTTCATTTACTCTAAGTTTGTTGTTTACTTCTGAAAATGATGTAGACCTCAATCAATTGTAGTATTTAGCATCTGCATGGTTTGCTTCTGAATTATTAATTTTATTACCACCCCCTTCCACATTATACTTAACGGGGATTAAAGAATCTGATGTACCATAAATATTCAGCAAGTTTTGGGTTTGTATTAATTTCAGCGTTGAGGTTGTAAAACTTTTCTTTGTTTCGTGCTCAACTTGATATTCTTGCTCAACTGGAGAGTTAATTCACGCATTGTAACAGAATAAATGTCAATACCTATAACTTTTCCCTCAAATCTACATTAGTGCATTAAAATTTGGGCCGAGTCAAGTGTTTGCGCTTTGATTTGTGTTTTGATATGAATCATGGATATTGCGTGTTTGGGAATGAATTTGAGTTGAGCATTTAAAAAGTTATATAACTTATATACAGCCTGGTGCCCGTTTTAATAACGTTCTCTGTAAAAATTTGATGTTATGAAAAAAAGTTGAGGAAATTCATTTAGTTGCTGCTTACTTATACAATCTTTTGTGAGCCTAATATAAAGTTTTCTTTCTAAAATTTTAAAAAATCAAACGTTCCTTGATGTCACAATTTGTTCATACGAAATTATTAAGACTTACCAAGGTTAGTGAATGGGCGGCAGATCTGTAAGAAATTTAAAATTTAAAGATACATATACTAGCGATATAATTTTTTGAGATCCTATCATTCCTCACAATAAGTTTCATTGTGAAATAATTGACATTATGTATTTGGTGGGATTGAAAAACTATGGTCATGTTTGATTATGATTTAATTGTTGTATTCAAGTACTGTATTATACATACTTGACTATGTGTCGCAAACTTGTAATACATCAGTTCCTTTATGAACCTGTGAACCTGTTGTAATGTATTATGAGGATTTATTACTATTATGTTTGGAACATATATCATTTTATTGACAACAAATGACTAAATTGTTTAAAGTTTTACAATCAATAAAGGCCGCTATTGTAATATGCCACTATTTTAACATTCCTATCGGTATATACAACATTGAAATTGATAGAAATTGGATTTTAAAATTCTTAATTTTCTTAATATTGAAATAATGACCTTAATCTGGGCATAGAGTTTGCATCATTGATACCTAAATTTTAAAGAAAGAAAATTTACATTGACAGTTAACAAAGATATTGTTTTCACATTTGTTTATAATTGTATGCTTTGCAATATTAATTGTATTCAGGATAAATCGGTACTCGTTTTCATGAAATAATGTGTGTGTGTTTGATAAAATGACTATTATTTACCTATTTTAATGGTTGTGTAGTTTTAAGTAACAGTATTGTGGACACGTGTATTTTGAACATTTACACAGTTTGGAATGGGCATTTTAAAAAGTGCAAGAATTTGACATTCTTTATGATCAGGTTTCTGTTTCACGTTTTCCTTAGTTTTACTTTAGATTTGACTCTGGTTAATTTGATATTTAACGCAAAATGCATTTCTTCTGGAGCCAGTGTAAAATCAGGATCCCCTGGGTGCTTTTTACGGATTTTTAAGTATATGTACTGAAATATGTTTGTGAAACAGAAGGCTGGATACTGTCCGATTTGCAATGCCCTCCATTGAATTTAAAATCTTCAAAATACCTGTGGCATTTAAATGGATTTTTGTATCAAAATGTGATTTTTTTTAAAAAAAAGAGTTTGTTTTATTTGTTCAATAGACAGTTAGCTTTAGTCTGTCAGATGTGTGTTAACAATTTACAGGTATTCAGAATTTGTTATTTTGATTATGTATGTAATGATGTCTGTAAAAATTTGTGTTTAATGATGTCAAATTAAGAAAAAAAAAATTAATGAGGTTGAACACCAATTTCAGCATATTTCAGTTATATACAGTTTTATTGGTGGAGGACAACCTCAGAATGAATTTGAGTAGAACCACTGTCCTTCCACAAGTAACTGGCAAACTTTCTTACATAAAGATTTTTCGTTCTGTCATGCTAGTTTTGAAAATATGTGTCAAAATTCTTTTTAAAAATGCAAGGCAAAAAACTTATTCCCCTTTCCAAAATATAAAGACAATTAATCATCGTCTTGCATGCTGGGATATTCTGATTTCATAGTTGCATTGTGTTATAGATAGCCACATGTTCCTTTAATACAAATGATATTTTCTAACATAGCAATTGGTTCATAATATATATGGTGAACTCGAGTATCTAGGCTAACTGTCTGTTGAACTTAACTTACTTTGTTGTTATTTAATACTAGAGGTATATATATTCTATTATAGATGTCTCAAAAATGGCAAAATATTGAAAGACAAAAAAATATAGATCTTATTTTTTTATAAAAATGTGAAATGAAAATAAAAAAGAATAAAAATTAAAAATATTTTTCTTGATCGTCCTTATTTACTGGCCAAAAACGTGAAGGGCTCCTGCTGCATAAGCAAATTGCTTGGACATATCGTCCCCCAGTACTACTTTATCCACAGTAAGGCCAGCTATTCTTTTCAAAGTTAAATTTACATACAGCATAGACTGATAGTGATATATTATTTTAAATGAACTACCGAAAAAATATTTACCTTCACCGGGCCAATTGGTAATGATCGCCTCTCAGAGAACTGACTCAACAAATGGTCACGGGTGTAGGTACAGGTACAATGATCAACCTTATAACATGTAAACTATGACCAACCATTGGACCCCAATTCTTTTCCAGGCCTGAGTTTCACTTGACATCTTCAGATTTTCCCCAAGTGGAATTTTTGAAATGCTATATCTTTGTTTAGGAAAATTTCAGCTTAAGATGTTTAGTGTAACTAACACCTGGCCCTCTGTTTCATTTTAAATTCAAGCTGTAAATTATCAGCGCTCATAGTTGATTGGTTGGTTTGTTAACTCTGTCCCTTAACCCTTTACTCCATAGATACATGTTTTCCCGCACCAATCACAGGAGGCCTTTGAAAACAGTGCAGGAAGAGTTCAGATTGCTCGTTACGAGCAATCTGAACACTTCCTGCACTGTTTTCCACACTGTCAGTTAATATAAACATAATTCACCCAATAATTCAAAAGCCTTCTATAAAAGCTGTTTAAAGGTGTCCATATTAGAGGTGTCCAAAGGCGTCTATATGAAGTAAAGGGTTAAACTAAACTGCACTAAGTACACTAAATAAAAACTGTCCACCGTCTGATATCAAAGCCAGTTTTGCTTTTTAAGCTCTAATGACTAAAGGCGAGGCAATTTCACTTTGTGAAACAAGTTCTTGGAAATAAGACATATCACTCTCAGCCTTCTAAGGAATATAATGTATTCAGATAAAATTGTCTTGCTCAGGAACACTACATAGATGTAGTTGGGAGATTGAACCCACATACCTCAGACCATGGGTCCAATGCTCTACCGCTGCGACCATGTGTTGTTTTTTTAGTGTACCACTCAATATTCATTTTAATACAGAGAAAACTTTTTCATAATCGTTTTGATCAGGAAAACAGGGATGATTTTGAACTGAAACAACAAAGTAATTGTCATTGAATGCTGAAAAACACTGTTGTGTATTCACAAAACTATTTTTATTCAGTTTAAATTATCCCCAGAATTTGTTCAAAAAAAAGTGTCAATGGTCAGAAGACTTTGAGTTTTACAAAGGAAAATATGGAAAAACAAATTATTTTGTTTTGTTTCTCCTGTAAAACATAGCAGACACTTAGGACTCACACCACTATCCCTTGAATACTCCAGACCAACAGATGAAGGAGGTAGAAGTTGAACTTTGCTTTTCTTCTCTTTTTTTCACGATTTTATATTGCAGTGATTCTTTTTCCCTATCATGTGTTGAATGATCAGTATTTTAAACATCAACACTGAAATTTTATGTTGATATCAGATTTCTAGGCAATTCTATTGAGGGTTCAAACCGAATTGTGAGCGAATAGTTGACATATCACTCTGGAAATAGGTAGGTATCACAAAACCATTGAATTAAAATTAAAAACCTGGTCGAAGTATGTTGTTTTTTTATAATTGCAGATCTTAAACCAGTGAAGAATTTGGGCCCAGACACATGCTGCAGAATTTTTTTTCACTGTTTTGAACATAAATGTTACAATGGGGGGGCCCTATGGGCAATGTAATAGTGATGTGAGACGATTAGGGATCACTTCATCTGTAGTCGCGCTTGTCATCATCATCAGTCACACTTCTGCTGAACTGTTTCATTACTTTCGTTTTCCTTTTGTATAATTTGATGAAAATGAGCTTGGGATTTCCTTTTCGATAAATTGAGTCACTGTCACTTTTAGTAAAAATCGAAACAAAAAAAGTTCCGTTGAATCAAATGAATCTCTACATGCTTTATATCTCTGCAACTCTTTTTCAGTTTTCATGGCTTTTCCTTTCCTAACCCAATTTCAAACTTCATAATACCACACAGTTTAGTCTTGCTTTGTCCAAAACAATACATCGTCTAAAGATCCTCAATATATATAGAGCCTTATATTCACAACAACATAAAAAACAACAACATAAAAATCAACAACACAGGGACAAGTAAGAACATTTGTTTTGACATATAGTAGATCTATAGTAGTTTTGGCATATAGTAGATCTAGTGTAGTTTTGGCATATAGTAAATTTACAGTAGTTTTTGCATATGGTAGATCTAGTGTAGTTTTGGCATATAGTAGATCAATAGTAGTTTTGGCATATAGTAGATCTATAGTAGTTTTGGCGTATAGTAGATCTACAGTAGTTTTGGAATATAGTAGATTTATAGAAGTTTTGGCGTATAGTTGATATACAGTAGTTTTTGCGTATAGCAGATCTACAGTAGTTTTGGAGTATAGTAGATCTACAGTAGTTTTGGCGTGTAGTAGATCTATAGTAGTTTTGGCATAAAGTAGATATATAGTAGTTTTGGCATATAGTAGATCAAGTGCTATGACATATCTGCACTGTTATTAAATCACTGTTAAAAATAAATAAATAAAATTTTACTTGTTCCTGTGCATAAAAGAATACACGAATTTTCATAAAACGTGAAGTGGGTTACAATGTAAGATTTTGAAAGTGTACTTAGCCCCTTAGTAGGCTAACTGCATGTGCGTAGGAGCGTTTCAATAAAAATAAATGGGGGGGGGGGGTGGGGGTCATAATATATATATATATATATATATCGATATACAGCGTTAAAAAAATTGAAAATCGACAAAATATTTAGTTCTATTCACTGCCTCCCCAACGAAATATCCACTGCCACTTTCGGTAAGCGTAGTCTTGATCATATGCGACGTTTGCTTTTCGGAAGATCTTTTTAAAAAGCAAGCTTCGTATATGATCAAGACTAGAGTAGCTTTTGCTAATGCTTTCCGGTATCATTAGCAGTGAAATATTTTTTGACATGTAAAGCAGACTTTCAAGCTTATGTCCTTTTCAATGTTAATTTCATGCAAAGTTTTGTTTTCCACGTAAATATAGTTATCACGCCTCTCTGATTCGCCCCAACTTTTCGCCACAGGATTCGCCCCAGTGTCTAAATCCGCACTGCCAAACTCTAACGGGAGTTTATTTTTAGGTACACCGTGCCCAATTATGACATCTAAGACGAAAGTCCAAGGCTGTGTCCTATATTGACATCAATGTTGTCAGTTTTAACATCTAGAACTGAACCTTCGAGATGACAACCTACAGTGTCCGTGGAACAATTGCTGTTATTCAGCTTGACAATGCACCAGTAAATGCTCTCAGGTACTTTTTTGTTAGCATTACATTTATTTCTTCCATAAGAATTAAAGTAGTGAAAATATTTAGGTAACTTGCAATTTTTACTTTTGTGAAAAAATGGTAGAAATCTGCATGTATACTGGTCATACCTAAAACCATGAGTCTAAAAATTTGCAACCATGTAAATATGGCATCAATACTAAACAGTAATAAGGTTACTTAAGTGTGCTGAGTTAAAAACAGTTGCCGATACGAAATCCAAACAAATGCCGACACTAACGGAAGTTGGAGCTTTGCACATGTCTTCCCAGATTGTTATTATACAGGCATTCGCAGTAATAGGTATATTATGGTATTGGGTATACAAGGGATATAATTTTACCAGCAATGGGATGATGCAGTATCAATTGATATATAGAAATATATATTATTATCAAGGAATTATATGGAGAAGGAAAGGCAACAGATTGAGATTCACGCAAAATCTCGCAATATCTCGTTTTTAATTATCTTCACTTCCATTCATCTCTGGAAATATTTGTGATTACAAAATGTGTATACTGCAACTAAAATAATGACAAATTACGATTAATTTTTCTTCAAGCCTCAATATCTTTAATTCAAGACCGTTTTGCGTGATTGGAACATGTCTTAACATCTAAGATTACATACAAATTACAGTCTATGTACAAGAAATCAGTTGCCTGTGAATTATGAATGATTTATTTGCAAATTATGAATCTTTCGTGTGCTGTTTCATCAACATTTAGTCAGGAGATGCAAGTTTCCTATACTCCTATACAAGTCCTTCTTATTATACATATGTGTATTTATTAGCCTGATTTAATAAGGCATGGATGAACAGCTTTTTTATTTGGATATACGATGTACTGCCTATAATGTCTCAGTGGAAGGGAGATGCAAAATTGAAAGGTTCTTAAAGAGACGTACAAATTCCAATGTCACACAAATGTCTCTTTTATCCTACCTACTGGTACTTGGATTTCTTTATTACTTATATACTGGTGTCATGATTTACAAAAAGCCAGTTGTTTTGGCTCTAGTGCTGTGATGGGTACCTGAGTATCATGTTTGGATTGCACGCCACATCTCCGTTTACAAGGAGACAGGTTGTTTCTGCTCTAGTGCTGTGATGGGTACCTGAGTATCATGTTGGGATTGCACGCCACATTTCCGTTTACAAGGAGGCAGGTTGTTTCTGCTCTAGTGCTGTGATGGGTACCTGAGTATCATGTTGGGATTGCACACCACATTTCTGTTTACAAGGAGGCAGGTTGTTTCTGCTCTAGTGCTGTGATGGGTACCTGAGTATCATGTTTGGATTGCATGCCACATTTCCGTTTACAAGGAGACAGGTTGTTTCTGCTCTAGAGCTGTGATGGGTACCTGAGTATCATGTTTGGATTGCACGCCGGATTGCACACCACATTTCCGTTTACAAGGAGGCAGGTTGTTTCTGCTCTAGTGCTGTGATGGGTACCTGAGTATCATGTTTGGATTGCACGCCACATTTCCGTTTACAAGGAGACAGGTTGTTTCTGCTCTAGTGCTGTGATGGGTACCTGAGTATCATGTTAGGATTGCACACCACATTTCTGTTTACAAGGAGGCAGGTTGTTCCTGCGCTAATGCTGTGATGGGTACCTGAGTATCATGTTGGGATTGCACGCCACGTTTCCGTTTACATGGAGGCAGGTTGTTTCTGCTCTAGTGCTGTGATGGGTAACCTGAGTATCATGTTAGGATTGCAAACCACATTTCTGTTTACACAGAGGCAGGTTGTTTCTGCTCTAGTGCTGTGATGAGTAACCTTTAATATCATTGTGGGATTTCACACCACATTTTCGTTTACAATGAGGCAGGTTGTTTCTGCTCTAGTGCTGTGATTGGTAACCTGAGTATCATGTTAGGATTGCACATCACATTTCTGTTTACAACGAGACAGGTTGTTTTTGCTCTAGTGCTGTGATGGTTTACCTGAGTATCATGTTGGGATTGCACATCAAATTTCTGTTTACAAGGAGGCAGGTTGTTTCTGCTCTAGTGTTGTGATAGGTAACCTGGGTATCATGTTGGGATTGCACGCCACATTTCTATATACAAGGAGGCAGGTTGTTGCTGCTCTAGTGCTGTGGTAGGTAACCTGAGTATCATGTTGGGATTTCACACCACATTTCCGTTTAAAAGGCGGCAGGTTGTTTTAGCTCTAGTGCTGTGATGGGTTACCTGAGTATCATGTTGGGATTGCACATCACTTTTCTGTTTACGTGGAGGCAGGTTGTTTCTGCTCTAGTGCTGTGATGGGTAACCTGAGTATCATGTTGGGATTGCACACCACATTTCTGTTTACAAGGAGGCAGATCGTTTCTGCTCTAGTGCTGTGATGGGTAACCTGAGTATCATGTTGGGATTGCACACCACGTTTCTGTTTCAAGCAGGCAGGTTGTTTCTGCTCTAGTGTTGTGATGGGTACCTGAGTATCATGTTGGGATTGCACACCACATTTCTGTTTACAAGGAGGCAGGTTGTTTCTGTTCTAGTGTTGTGATGGGTACCTGAGTATCATGTTGGGATTGCACACCACATTTCTGTTTACAAGGAGGCAGGTTGTTTTCTGCTCTAGTGCTGTGATGGGTACCTGAGTATTATGTTGGGATTGCACTCAACTTTTCTGTTTACAATGAGGCAAGTTGTTTCTGCTCTAGTGTTGTGATTGGTAACCTGAGTATTATGTTGGGATAGTACACCATATTTCTGTTTACAATGAGGCAGGTTGTTTCTGCTCTAGTGTTGTGATGGGTAACTTGAGTATTATGTTGGGATTGCACACCATATTTCTGTTTACAATGAGGCAGGTTGTTTCTGCTCTAGTGCTGTGATGGGTACCTGGGTATTATGTTGGGATTGCACTCAATATTTCTGTTTACAAGGAGGCAGGTTGTTTCTGCTCTAGTGTTGTGATGGGTAACCTGAGTATTATGTTAGGATTGCACACCACGTTTCTGTTTACAAGGAGGCAGGTTGTTTCTGCTCTAGTGTTGTGATGGGTAACCTGAGTATTATGTTGAGATTGCAATCAACATTTCTGTTTACAAGGAGGCAGGTTGTTTCTTCTCTAGTGTTGTGATGGGTAACTTGAGTATTATATTGGGATTGCACACCACATTTCTGTTTGCAATGAGGCAGGTTGTTTCTGCTCTAGTGTTGTGATGGGTAACCTGAGTATTATGTTGAGATTGCACTGAACATTTCTGTTTACAAGGAGGCAGGTTGTTTCTGCTCTAGTGTTGTGATGGGTAACTTGAGTATTATGTTGGGATTGCACACCATATTTCTGTTTACAAGGAGGCAGGTTTTTTTCTGCTCTAGTGTTGTGATTGGTAACCTGAGTATTATGTTGAGATTGCACTCAACATTTCTGTTTACAAGGAGGCAGGTTGTTTCTGCTCTAGTGTTGTGATGGGTAACCTGAGTATTATGTTGAGATTGCACTCAACATTTCTGGTTACAAGGAGGCAGGTTGTTTCTGCTTTAGTGTTGTGATGGGTAACCTGAGTATCATGTTGGGATTGCCCACCATATTTCTTTTTACAATGAGGCAGGTTGTTTCTGCTCTAGTGCTGCAATGAGTACCTGAGTATCATGTTGGGATTGCACACCAAGTTTTTGTTTACAAGGAGGCAGGTTGTTCCTGCTCTAGTGTTGTGATGGGTAACCTGAGTATCATGTTGGGATTGTACATCACATTTCTGTTTACAAGGAGGCAGTTTGTTCCTGCTCTTGTTTGTGATGGGTAACCTGAGTATCATGTTAGGATTGCACACCACATTTCTGTTTACAATGAGGCAGGTTGTTCCTGCTCTAGTGCTGTGATGGGTACCTGAATATCATGTTGGGATTGCACACCACATTTCTGTTTACAAGGAGACACGTTGTTTTTGCTCTAGTGCTGCAATGAGTACCTGAGTATCATGTTGGGATTGCACACCATGTTGCTGTTTACAATGAGGCAGGTTGTTCTTGCTCTAGTGCTGTGATGGGAAACCTGTGTATCATGTTAGGATTGCACACCACGTTTCTGTTTACAAGGAGGCAGGTTGTGCCTGCTCTAGTGTTGTGATGGGTAACTTGAGTATCATGTTAGGATTGCACACCACGTTTCTGTTTACAAGGAGGCAGGTTGTTCCTGCTCTAGTGTTGTGATGGGTAACCTGAGTATCATGTTAAGATTGCACACTACATATTTGTTTACAAGGAGGCAGGTTGTTTCTGCTCTAGTGTTGTGATGGGTAACCTGAGTATCATGTTAGGATTGCACACCAAATTTCTGTTTACAAGGAGGCAGGTTGTTCCTGCTCTAGAGTTGTGATGGGTAACCTGAGTATTATGTTAGGATTGCACACCACGTTTCTGTTTACAAGGAGGCAGGTTGTTCATGCTCTAGTGTTGTGATGGGATACCTGAGTATCATGTTAGGATTGCACACGACGTTTCTGTTTACAAGGAGGCAGGTTGTTCCTGCTCTAGTGTTGTGATGGGTAACCTGAGTATTATGTTTGGATTACACACCATATTTTGTTTACAATGAGGCAGGTTGTTTCTGCTCTAGTGTTGTGATGGGTACCTGAGTATTGTGTTGGGATTGCACTCAACATTTCTGTTTACAAGGAGGCAGGTGGTTTCTGTTCTAGTGTTGTGATGGGTAACATGAATATTATGTTGGGATTGCACTCAACATTTCTGTTTCCAAGGAAGCAGGTTGTTTCTGCTCTAGTGTTGTGATGGGTAACCTGAGTATTATGTTTGGATTACACACCATATTTCTGTTTACAATGAGGCAGGTTGTTTCTGTTCTAGTGTTGTGATGGGTACCTAAGTATTGTGTTGGGATTGCACTCAACATTTCTGTTTACAAGGAGGCAGGTTGTTTCTGCTCTAGTGTTGTGATGGGTAACCTGAGTATCATGTTAGGATTGCACACCATATTTCTGTTTTCTGCTCTAGTGTTGTGATGGGTAACCTGAGTATTATGTTGGGATTGCACACCATATTTCTGTTTTTCAAGGAGGCAGGTTGTTTCTGCTCTAGTGTTGCGATGGGTACCTGCGTATCATGTTGGGATTGCACACTATATTTCTGTTTACAAGGAGGCAGGTTGTTTCTGCTCTAGTGTTGTGATGGGTACCTGCATATTATGTTGGGATTGCACACCATATTTCTGTTGACAAGGAGGCAGGTTGTGTCTGCTCTAGTGTTGTGATGGGTACCTGCATATTATGTTGGGATTGCACACCATATTTCTGTTAACAATGAGGCAGGTTGTTTCTGCTCTAGTGTTGTGATTGGTACCTGAGTATTATGTTGGGATTGCACACCACATTTCTGTTTTTCAAGGAGGCAGGTTGTTTCTGCTCTTGTGTTGCGATGGGTACCTGCGTATCATGTTGGGATTGCACACTATATTTCTGTTTACAAGGAGGCAGGTTGTTTCTGCTCTAGTGTTGTGATGGGTACCTGCATATTATGTTGGGATTGCACACCATATTTCTGTTGACAAGGAGGCAGGTTGTTTCTGCTCTAGTGTTGTGATTGGTTACCTGTGTATCATGTTGGGGTTGCATGCCACATTTCTATTTACAAGGAGGCAGGTTGTTTCTGCTCTAGTGCTGTGATGGGTAACCTGGTTATCATGTTGGGATTGCACGCCACATTTGTGTTTACACGGAGGCAGGTTGTTTCTGCTCTAGAAGTAGTGATGCGGTCGGTAATATGTTGCACTAGGATAATTGTCCACTATAAGGGTGCAAATTGGTCATCTGTTAACTGCAGTGTATTATGTAAAAAGAACACTGTAGTATATTGCTATCTTGTTCCTGTTAAGGGATGGTACCTATGATTTTTCTTACTGCTTTGATTGATTTATAAAATAAGATCAACACTTGTGTTGGTGAGTATACTTAAATACCTGTAACTTGGTTTAAACAATATTTATTTGTTATCAACATAGTATGACATGTAATAATAATATCACTCTGCAATACATAACAACAGCATTAAGAAGAAAGCTATTTCTAGCTTGTACAAAGTATCTAAGTCTAACTTAAGATTTCATGTATCATTACACAGACCTTAGACCTAGTTGTTGTCCCCTTGTCTCTTCTGCTGGCTTCATTTATCTTATGTAGACCCTACAGGATTTAAATTGGAATCCCTGATCCAAACTGTGTCAATCATGAGCTAGAAGTTGGGTAGTTGTAACCTGATTAACCCTTTACTCCATAGATACGCATTTTCCCGCACAAATCACAGAAGCCTTTGAAAACAGTGCAGGAAGAGTTCAGATTGCTCATAACTGTTTACCACTCTGTCAGTTAAAATAAATATAACAGTGTTTTCCACTCTGTCAGTTAATATAGATATAATTCACCTAATAATTCACGGCGCCTATTTAAAGGTGTCCGAAGGCGTTTATATGAAATAAAGGGTTAAAGAAAGTGTTGATGGACAGCTTTTTTATCATAAGTGACATATTGCACTAGGCGTGGTTGGTTTTATCCTCTGCCATGGCTATGTGTGCAGTAGTGATCTTGAGCACAACACTATTTCCTTAATACCTAGAAAGACTGAGCGTTGTTTGTCTAAATTGTAAGAACTTGTTTCATAATCAATGTAAAAAAGATAAGTTTAAAACAAATTTGAAAAGAGGACATATTGGACAGATCCATGCTCTTGTGAAATTCCTTGACAGCGTCAGTGAACTTTTTTATATTTATTAACTGTTATGTAATATAATATTCATTCTAGCCAGAAAGTGCGAGCCGGTTTTGATAAAGACATAAGGAAGGCTGCTTACGACAAAAATGTGTCTGGTGTTGTTGTGTGTGGCAAGTACAAGAACTTTTCTGCTGGAGCAGATATCAAAGAACTTGGAACTAACAAGAAAAAGAGTGAGACAGAATTTTAATCTTCATTTTATTGGAAACTTATACCGGTAGTGTTTAGGTGACCAATCCAGACCTGAGTTCTAATTTCAACGCGGCTACAGTCTCTATGATGATTGTTCAGGAGCTTTGTTCAACAACCTTCTTCCAACTTTTAATGTGAGAGAAAATTAAATATGGCTAGGGAGTGTTGTTAATGAGAAACTGCGATACTATATTATAAAAAAAAAGTTCAAATGAAAACTGAGTTTTTAAAGTTCTAGTGTACAGAATTTTGCTATTTTGCGTGAGACGTAAAAAAAAAAACAACACTGCAAACTACATTAATTTTGTGTTAAAGTATATAATTCATAGGTACAAAATGTGTATACTGCAACTAAAATAACACAAAATTACTTGAAATTTTAAATCTTTAGATCATTTTGCATGATCAAAACATTATAGACTGTCTAAGGTTACATACAACTTACAAGAAATTAGTTGCCTGTGAACTCTGAATTATTTATTTGCCAAATAATTAGTCCTTCGCATGCTATTTTATCAATTTTTAGTCAGGAGATGCAAGTTTTCAATCCTTGTATATTTAAGTCCTTACACAAACATAATTTTATATTAAAAATGCATACCACTCAATTTTTAACTAAACAAATTTTAATGATGGTATGTGTGACTTACAGCTCCGTGGATCACCGATGTCGGAGATCGGATAGACAAGATGAAGAAGCCAGTGGTGGCTGCAATAGAAGGCGTGGCCCTGGGAGGAGGGCTTGAGTTCGCACTCTTTTGTCATTATAGAATTGCTCTACCAACAGCAAGGTACATTAATAGTAGAGTAAATAGTTAAGTAGTTAACTATCTGTGACTTAAGTGTTATTCTTATATGCTGCTGCCATTCAAAGATTTATGAAGAGGCATCATGTGTTGCACTTGGCTCTCTGTTTGTGTGTGTGTCTGTCTGTCTGTCTGTGTATCTGTCTGTCTGTCTGTCTGCGTGTGTGCGTGCCTGCCTGCCTGCCTGCCTACCTGCCTGCCTGCCTGCCTGTGTATCCATCTGTTAAATTGTTTGCCAATGGATAGCTTTTGAAAGGGTTTATGTGTTAAATCAGTATTTGGCTTTTAGCTGTATAAATATAAAGTATAGGTCATCTGATATAAGTGAATATTGATAAAGTTTTTCAGGAGTTATGGCCCCTTTTCAACTTAATTTTTGCAATGCACACGTTAACTTTATGTAAATGCTAACCTGATCTCCATTCACACGTTAACTATAACTTTATGTAAATGCTAACTTGATCTCCTACACACATTCACTGTATTATCTTGATGTAAATGCGTGATCTCCATAGTATTTACACATATCGAGATAATATTTTTTCAAACCATTTATAGTATGTGTAATACCATTCTGGTGGTTTATGATAAAACTACATATAATTCCAACAACCATGGTCATTAAGATGATTATTTTTGTACATATGAAATACTGTGACAACCGTTTCATTTCATACTGTTTGTTACAGAGTTGGTCTCCCCGAGGTTCAGATTGGTATACTCCCCGGTGCTGGGGGAACACAACGTCTGCCCCGGGCTGCAGGTCTGAAGAATGCGCTTGACATGATCACGACAGGAAATCATGTGTCTGCCGAACAAGCACAAAAGATGGGTATAATAGACAAGGTATGCATTGACTGATATTGTTTAAGAAGATTATAAGATTCCATCATGAGTATCCATGTGGCATAGTACAATATCAGCCGAGGACTCGAAATTATATGCTGGAACGAGGCTTAAAATAAATAGAACAAATAAAACTTAAATATCTAAATAGTAAGCAATTGATCACTTACGGCAGTTTTTTGTAATTGTCACTTTTTCAATATCAGAGGTGCTGCTGGTTTCTTGTTGATAAATAGAATACAATAGTAGTGGTTACAGATTACAATGTAGCTTTGGCATGGAAATGCAAGTTGAATAACTAGTCTAGCAGTGTGACATTTTATTAACATAATAATCTATTAAACTTTGTTAGGAAAGGTACTATGGTAACCAAATATTCTTTCTTTTTTGTTTTGAATGGGGTTTAACACCATTTTCAACGCATTTCAGGTTATATATATGGTATATTCAATTTTATTGGTGGAGGAAGACTTCAGAATGAATCTGATTAAAACCATCGTCTTTCTGCAAGTAACTGGCAAACTTTCTTATGACCTTAGCGGTAAGAGACCAGTGATATTGAGATGACACCTTAGACCACTGGCCATGGAGGACCCTACCCAGTACTGTAGATGTATATTTATATTTGTCTCTCTTCACTGTACCTTCAGATTGTAGCAGGAGATATCATGGAGGAAGGAATAAAGTTTGTCTTGTCTAAAATGAATGAGGATGTTGGTATTATTTGTCTTCGTAACAGGAAAGTCCGTTATGAGGGAGACCTCGATCAAATAGAAGAAGGTAACCCCATTCATACACTTTGAAATTTTTATGTTATTTTCAAACTGGAAAAGCAAGTTATACTATTAAAAACTGAAACACAATTATGCATGTATCAATGCAGTTTGAATTTCAGGGTCAGTGATGATCAGTTTGAGTTGTTTTTTTATGCCCCGTAATTTGAAGAATGATGAAGGAGCATTAAGGGTTGACCCTGACCTTTCATCCATTTGTACGTTGATCCTTCTGAGGTCACAAACTGATTTCTGATGATTGACAACTTGGATGTATGTATTTAATTAATATTTTGTATGTACCACTATACTGTGAAATCATTAATTTTGTGGGGGACTAATGTTGTTGATTTTGTGGGGAGCCCCGACAACGAAATTAAGTCCCAATGGATGATTGTAGGCAAAATTATGTTACATTCATACTGCATATATTCTTTACCTATACCCAAAACGTAGACCTACCTTTCCTAGCTTGAGCTACATTTATGAGGGACATTAAAAAATAAAACTTTTTCTCTAGGACATCACTGGTGTTAAATCGGATTTCAACATTTGCATGTATTTATGAGCATTTGAGGACTTCTTTTTTCAAAAAAACACAGTGTGCCACTGCACTCTCTTTTAAAATAAAACAAACTTGGTCAACTTACCAGTTATTGTGCATATTTATATTGGTATACATTCATGCTGTCGGTAACATCAATAACTTGCTTGTCATTTTGTTTCAAAATATTCTCCACTCTATACCAAGCATTTACGATGCTGTTTTACCCACTTATCGAAAATGTCTCTATACCAATCCTAGTCATACTGTGCCATAATATTTGAAGTGGTAAAACGTAGTCTTGACAGTGGTGAGAATCGCTGGCTTAATTACTGGGAATAGGGCAAAATCAAATGGCACCAGGTCTGGTGAATACAGTGGGTGGTAAACTTGGATGAAACCAAACAAATCAATCTTTAACTGTGTCAGTGCAGTGGTATGTGGCTGTGCGTTGTTCTGGTGTAACAGGTAGTGCTCGAGCAGTATCCCTGTCGCTTTTTTCTTAATGCGTGTGCTAGGTCACATCATAGCATATGTTGATAGAACAAAATGAACTTGCTTATTAGATAGTTAAATAAATACTAAGTTCAAACTAAGCTAGATTAAGTTGTGTCATAATAAAACAAAAACATTTGCAGTAGTAATTTAAATTCATACCATATATATTTTGAAAGAATTTGTAATTCATACCTAGTAATATAGTGCATTGACTGTAGCATCTTGAGGCACTGCATGGCATAACAACATTCCCTGACAATCGCAGAACATAATAAACATGTATTTGGCTCCACATTTGTTAACTCGTGCCTTTTCTTGTGGATGTTTACATGACCATTTCCATACTGCCGACTGGTTTTTCGTCTCGTGGTCAAAAAACCAAAGCCATGTTTCAACCATTGTCTTAATCCTGTCCAGGAATTCATCACTGTCCTTTTTGTATTGCTTAAGAAATTTCGTTCTTTTTCGTCATCCTTCAAAATCCTGGGCATCCAGAGTGCGTGTACATTGGAATCTTTAAATGTTCTGTTAAAATTGTATAAGTTGTTCCCACACTAACACCGATCCTGATGGATAATGCCTTAACTGTCAATGGTTGATTGTTATCAAGTGCATCTCAAACAGACGTCAAGACGTCACTGCAAATTTTTTGACTTTTGTCCTCTCCTCTCATCATCTTCCAATGGATCTCGTCCGTCAGCAAACTTCTTATGCCACCTACACACTAGTTCACTTTTCACAAATCTGTTGCGTGGTACTTTCTGCATCAACTTATATGTTTTCGTTGGCGTCTTTCCAAGATCCATGCAAATCTTAATGTTTACCCTAATTTCCAACTGTTCCAATGATGCCATATTTTCATGCAGATATCTATATCACAGTCTTCGAAAATGCAGTTTAAGTTTGTATTTGAAATGCGAATGACGTCAAATTTAGCAGTTATGTTACTATGATGTTATGATACAATTTGGCAGATTATTAAAGCTATTATTGGACAACCATAACTGCAATTGTTCTGGCGTTTTAAAAAGTTTTAAGGAATTTCAAATGACATGCGCCACATATGCGTTACTATGGTAAAGGGAGTGTTCGTTGCTTTGGACATATCATCCTAGTTGCGCGTAAACTATTCAGAAAGTTTCAAAATGGAAATCGGTTTACATTATGTAAGTTCTGTCTCTCATTAGAGAAAAAGTCCTGATTTATTTTTTAACATCCCTCATATGTTATCCAATAGTTTCTATTTAATGTATGCATTTTGCAATTATTGAAAAAAAACAACACTAAATTTCATCAGTTTCATTACATGAAATATTCGTGTCAGTATCAGAGACAGTGTAGTATGCATGCAAATGAATATGATACAGATTTCTAGTATTTAGTTGAAAAGAGGCTATTATTGAGTTTTTATTTTGTTCTGTCTATGAGGAATAAATATTTCTAATAAGTGAATTTGCACTGATCTCTACCTGTTTACAACTTTTGACGGAAGCATTCAACTTGTGACATGTCCTATTCAATGTTATTTGATAAAATCTCTTAACACGAAAGTGCCAACTAAATGACATCCCCGCCCAGGTTCACTTCATGTGTATGTACAGGCAGTGACTTTATTATGGTACAGGTCAGTAATTAAGTGCATTATGTAATAGAAATAGAAATACATGCTCAAATGCAAGATATGAGCCAAAAGTTCGCACTGAAACGATTTTTCTTTCTTTTCTAAAATAAAGTTTTCAGTGAAATTTAGTCCTCACAAATATGTCCTTGAACCAAAAAAAAAAAGAAGAAAATTAATACACTAACTAACACAGTTATTATAAGATACAGGTCAGTTTCGATATTTGTCAACATTTGTCAAATTTTACTGGAGTTACGTCCTCTTTTAAGAATTTCTATTTATTTTTCGGCAAAAAATTAATTTCTGATCTATTACTCCTGAAGGGCTCTATATGTTTAATTAATATTTTGGGTGTACCTGTGTAACTATAAAATACAGGTCAAGTGTGATATTTGTCAATGCCAGTCAAATTTTACAGGAGCTATGGTATCTTTTTTACTTACAGTAATTTTCTGTAAAAATTGGTTTCTGATCAATAGTGGCACGGTGCATTGTTCTTCTTAACACAAAAAAAAACAAACTTGTTGTCATTGGGATGGAAACTGCTAAATAAAATATAGGCAAATTATTTAATCATCATTTTCTCTTAATTATTGCCGAGCCCGATTAGCTCAGTCAGTCAAATCCCCGTCGACAGCAGTATCCATGAGGATTGATACACAACATTGTGTCTCATTATCATTCGTCTCTCACCGCTTATTCAAGTGGGAAAGTTATCAGTTACTTGCGGAGATTGGGTGTGCTCGAGTACTGGTTAACCTTTGAGGATCCCAGGAAACAGCGATTAGGTTAATTGATTGTCTGTAACAGTGTTAACTCTTAATGGAATAAAAATGACACTAAATATCATATACATAATACATCTATATTCATCATTATGTCTTTATTTTTTTATACTAAATTGTTTTAGCTCAATTGCTAAGAAAGCTCAGAAAATATATAAACCAATCTCGAGTCTGCATCCTGGGTTGAACAAGTACTGAGTTTTTTGTTTACAGGCATTAGGGTGATTTGAGGAGCAAACCCGAAACCTCTGACCAGAGCAGCCAACACTCTTATCTGTATATTATGTAACTACACTACTGCCCTGCTTTATTACATGTCATAACTATATATATAAATGAACTAAAGATCTATGCTGCAACTGTGTGTCGTAAGTTTAAAGAACTTGTTTCACTATCAATGTAAAAATAAATAAGATCAAAACTTTGTTGTTTTCTGTAATTCTTCAGCGTGCACTGTGTCTTAATTTTTATCATCTCATATGCTTTAGCTGCTGCTGCCAAGGTCAAGTCTAAGTACAAGGGATTTATTGCTCCTGTGGTAAGATTTTTTTCAGTATTGTCAGAGGAATAAACCAAGCTGGGCTCGACATCTAACATCAGAACTAGTAATCTTGATAAAACCCTTTGAACCACTTGCTTGTGGTGGACATTCTTTTGAAAAGTTATTGATTATTGGAGCTAATGGAATTTTAAAGTTTGATAATTTACAAAATGAACATGCTGTAATTATATATAGTATATGTACTTCTTCTCTTGTTGAAGTGCATGTAATTTGGATTTAAACAATTTGAGATTATACTGTACAAGGCCTTCAATAATTGGCTATACCAGCAAGATACTTCATTGAGATAACTTGCTTCTCACTAAGGGGTTTGGGATTGTGTCCAGATCAATTTAACAACTGAAATATAATGGATCTTCTCATATTCATGTTCACAGATATATATATCTTGCATACTGGATAAGGATATCCTAGTGCTGAGATAAAATTCTCTTGCTCTCACATAAGAACCGTATTTGATGTGATTTCTAAAAATATAAGACAAAACGTTTTTAACCCGGTTATGGTAACAATACAATAATGACGTCCTGTATTTCCTGTCAGGCCTGTATCTTAGTCATACATAGATGGATTTTGTCGACATAACATGATGACGTGTTGCGAGTAAGACCCATACATGTACCTCAAATGTCAAGGTCACACTTTGAGTTTGTTTGACAACACATTGAGTCTGTGAGATTTTGTATCCAGCCTGCAACTTTGTCATGCATAAATGGATTTTATAAATACTTGCTGCAAATGATCAACATAACATGATGACGTGTCGCGAGTAAGACCAACACTGTACCTCAAAGGTCAAGACCAGTGACATTTCTTGTTTTCGGTTCAATTAGAGAAATTGGTTCCTTTGGATAACTGTTTTACTGGGAACTTAACAGAACATCTTTCCAGCCAAAAACAGTAATCCCTTTGAACAAAACTTTCTATTTGAGCCTTAAACCCATGTATGATTCTTATAATCGTCCTCCTCCAGTTAAACTAAATTCTATATGTATATAACCTTTAATGTATTTACCCATATATGCCAAGCAGTGATGTTGTAAAGGACAATATCAAAAAAGATCTGTGGTTATAGTACGTAAGGTCTACTAGAAAACAAGTGACTCTTACTTAATTTACTTTTTTTACTACAGTTTTGTGTTAGAGCTGTGATGAGCTCTGCTCGTTTACCGTTTGAGGCAGGTATGGCAAAAGAGCAGGAATACTTCAAGGATCTTGTTGGTTCTGATCAGGCAGCTGCACAAAGATATGCATTCTTTGCAGAGAGGGCTATTACAAAGGTGAGATGGCTTTGTTTAATGGAAGAAATCATAATTGAGACAGAATAAATAAAGTTTTTATAATGTAATTTACATAACATTTTGATGCATTATGTAATACAAATTAAAGAAATTTTGCATATTTTTAGAACTACGTTATATTTTGTCATGTTAGCTTTACTGCAGTATTGGTTTATTTATGGGTGCTTGCCTTTTAATTGTGAGGTTTTGAGTTTGATCCTCAGCTATGTCATTTTAAAGATGGTTTATGTAACATCCTGGCTTGCCCTCGGCATTTTAATCGATAATTATCATAGTTTAGTCGGGTATTAGAATAATGAGACTAATGGATTTTATAACATATGACAGTGATTCTTTAGTATTGTAGTACTATAACTTCAAACACCATATAACACAAAAACCATACCCTTGTAATGTTACACACAGCATTGGTCTAGTAGTAGAATGGCCACTTTGTATGTGGACGGCTGTTGCTTCGATCCTTGTCTTGGTCATAACAGACTTTGAAAATGTTATTAGAAGCATCCTTGCTTAGTATTTACCCGGTACTGGTAGTTTTATGTATGGCAACAGTATAATGTTATAATGTAAATGGATGGATATGATACCAAGTGTCTGTGGCAGCGGTTTGAATACAGTGACAATGTCATGATATGACTTAAAAACTGTTAAATGGGATGCTAAATACCATAAAGTGCAATACAATTGTCCTGTGAGCTACTGTAGTGATTCGTTTTGAAGGACTACATTTTTTCTGACATTCATATTATTTCGGTGTTACACACAATGTTAAAGACTGATATTCAGGTTTGAATTTTTATACAGTATGATAAAAATATAACTGTTGAAGAATAAGTTGTATTTGTTTAACGCTTGTGAGATATGAACTGATTATATGAACCGATACTACCCACACAATTATAACATCTTGGCTGGTTACATGGTAGTTCATAATATGTTATGAATGTTCAACAAAAAGTTTATCCCTAATATTCTGTTAAAGCCTTCATTATACCCCCGACAAACGAAGTTTGAGGGGGTATATTGGAGTCACCCTGTGGTCGGTCTGTCGGTCGGTCTGTCCGTTGTAATTTTCCTTGTCCGGAGCATCACTTGTTTTCATGAGAGTTTAATTATCCTATAAAATCATTTTTAACTTGCCGGAACAAAGTCCAAGATTGGATATTGCTATGACCCCGGCGTCATTGTCGGAGTGGGCGTCGTCTGTAGACACCCAGGTTAAACTTTTGCGTTTAAGTTTACAATATATATCTATGCAACCACTCATTGGATGTGAATGAAACTTCGCATGTGTGTTCACCATCATCAATGGAACACACAGAGACAAGAACCATAACTCTAGATTGCCTTTTGGCATAGTTATGACCCTTTTTGGACTTAGACACCCAGTGGCAAGCTTTGTTGTCTTCTGACAACTCTTTTTATCTTTTTATTTTTTGAAAAAAACAAAGAGATATTGCTATGACCCTGTTGTCATCGTTGTCCACCAGTTAAAGTTTTATGTTTAGCTCAGCTTTTTTTCTGTTTCTGAACAAACATTGATATTAAGTTATAGAAACACTTATTTAAATTTCCTTACTTTGGGCTCTTTGATTTTTTTTTTTTAAATCTTTTTATTTTCAATAATACTATATATTCTGTTAACTAATCACAATCATGTTTAAAAAGTTTACATCACTGACTTTTACCTACTTAATGGATTTGGAAAGAAGACGAGTGTCTGCACCCACATGCGGTGCTCTTGATTGCCTAATTCGCGAGAATACATGATTCATGTAATTAAATCTCCTCTCAGACAGTTGTCTTATTTATACACAAACATATACTGATATATAGTTTATCACATCACAACCAACTCAACAACTGGAATAACAAAAGTTAATGACTCCTACACACGTCTCAATGAGAAGATCCATAAAGTGAGAATAACGAACATCATCAAAATATGATTATAATCATCTGATCATAACTGATCGCTAGATTCTGCAGGCTGTTTTCATAGAGAAATATGTGCAAAGCTAAATATAGACATTTAGGGGATATGAATCACAAAATCTTACAATGTACGGATTTGGTCTTCATTTACATCCCAGTGCGGAGTCCTCTGTTGCCAAGTGGTCTAAGGTGCAGTCTAGAGATCACTGACCTCTCACCGCTAAGGTTGTAGGTTCAAGTCCTGCTCACTGCGGGAGGAGGGTGGTTCTACTCAGTCTCACTCAGTCTGAGGTTTTCCTCCTCCAGTAAAACTAGATATGCCATATATAACCTGAAATGTGTTGAAAATAGCGTTAAACTCCATTAAAAAAAAAACGAAAAAAAAAACTTTAAACTGTATCATTGCTCATTAACAATAATTAATTTATATTTCAGTGGCAACTACCAAATGGAGGTAATTACAAGACAGCAAAGCCACTACCTGTGCGTAATATGGGTGTGATAGGGGCGGGGACAATGGGTGGGGGAATAGCCCTATCCCTGGTAACTTCTGGACTTCCGTGTATCCTTGTAGAGCAGGAGCAGAAGGTAGCGTGTGTTAACAATACTCTCAACACAATAACAAATATATTAACTTGTAGATAATTGACACATTTATATTTTTGTTTACCCATTGCATCATGGTTAATAGCTGTCTATAGAGACATACATTCATTTTGGTGAATTTCTATGTTAATTGTAAACTGTTGTTATGTGCGGTACATGTTTTTTTTATAAAATGAAGAGTTACTCGGCCTCCTCATTATAACGTGGCCCATTACAACATGAAACATGTTATAACACAGTTTCTCTTTGGCTCCGAAATTTTAATTTGCTTTTTCCAACTAGATTTGATAAAAATCACATTATAACAATTGATGAACTGATTGTAAAATCTCAACTAAATCAGTGTTTTTCATGATTTTCCAACTGTGATCAGTTCATGTGTGTTAATTACACTTAAATAGTACATACTGACATGATCATAATATATACTTATGGTTTTGTCTGTTAATTGATTATGATGACAAACCATCATCTGCTTTGTTTTTCACACATAAATTAATTTAGTATTGTCATGTTTTCATGAGAAACCATTTGTTTACCCGTAACCTGATCAAAGACTTATATAGAAGGATTGGAAACTTGCATCTCCTGACTAAATGTTGATAAAATAGCACACAACGGATTAAATATTTGGCACATTAATCATTTTAATGTCTCCACCATTTTCAATGGGGAGGCATGTAGTATCACCGCTGTCCGTCCATACGTACGCATGTCCCATACGAAACTGATTTCTGATTTATATCTTTAGTTTAAATGAACAAATTTATACCAAATTTGGTGTATGACTTCACATTCAGGTAATACAGGTCAAGTTCGTATTTCGTTCCGGTCTGATGATTTTTGATGGAGTTATGCCCCTTTTTGGACTTAGATTATTGACAAATGTCAAGAAATTGGTTTCTGCTCGATATCTCTCGAAGGATTGGATGGATTTGATTCATATTTAGCAGAAAGATGTATGGTGATAAACTACAGCTCATGTTAGATTTCCGTCAAAATCCCTGCATATTAATTAGGTGTTCTGAGCTCTGATTGGCTAATAGTTTCCGCCCTCTAAAGTCTTTATTTATGGACTGTTTTTGACGAAAATTTATATTTGGCTTTATATCAACAAGACCCAGGCCACCAGGTTCGACAATGGATGGAATTGGCGCATATTAATTAGGTGATTTGGACTCTGATCGGCTGACGGTTACCGACCTCTAAATTCTTTATTGATGGACCGATTTTGATGAAACTTGATATTTGGCTTTATTGATATCTACAATGTAGTTACAAAGTGGGGACATTTGTGTCCCATGGGCGCATTTTTATTTAATTCACAGGCAACTGATTTCTTGTACATAAACTATAAGATGTATGTAATCTTAGATGTTTTTCGATCATGCAAAATGATCTTGAATTAAAGATATTGAGATACTGCTAGGAATGTTTTGATGAGAGTTTCATTCTGCAATATAAGAATTTTGGGTGGCAAATAGTAATTGCAGCGTCTGTCCTTCTGTCCAGTATTTCGTGTCCGACCTGTAACTTTGTCATACATAGATAGATTTTGTTAATACTTGCTACAAATGATCATCATAACATGACGTGTCGTGAGTAAGACCCACACCCATACCTCAAGGTCACACTTTGAGTTTGTTTGATAACACTTTGAGTCTGTGTTGTCACACATAACACCCAGATTCCCACTTCAAAGGTCAAGGTCACAATTTAACATTGTTTGATGACACTTTTAGTCTGTTTGAGATTTCGTGTCCGGACTGTGTCACCTATGGATAAATTTCAAAAACACTTGGCTCAGTGATCAACATGACACGATGAAGTGTCGCGTGTCATTCCAAGAACCTTTCCTCAAAGGTCATGACCACACTTTCAATTTGTTTGATATTTCATGTCTGGTCTATAATGTTGTCTTTAACTTGGCTCAATTGATCAAGATGACATGACAATGTGTCACGTGTCAGACCAAGAACCTTTCTTCAAAGGTTAAGGCCACACTTTCAATTTGTTTGATATTTCATGTCTGGTCAGTAATGTTGTCTTTAACTTGGCTCAATTGATCAAGATGACATGACGATGCGTAGCACGTAAGACCTAGACCCGTACCTCAAAGGTCAGGGTCACAGTTTAAGTTTGTTCAACAACATTTTGAGTCTGTTTGAGATTTCAAGAACGGTCTGTAACTTTGTCATACATGGATGGATTTCAAAAACACTTTGCTCAATTGATCAACATGACATGACAAAATGTCGGGTTAAGACCCAGAACCTTACCTCAAAGGTCAAGGTCACACTTTCAGTTTGTTTGATATTTCATGTCTGGTCTGTAACTTTGGTTTACATGGAGGGATTTAAAATAGCTTGACACAAGTGATCAACATGTCATGATATTGTGTCACAGTGACATTTCTTGTCAAATACTTATTCATGTACACCGATACATGTAAAGATCGATTTGATGCCTGAACTTGATTAAAGAACTGTGATTTCAACATTGCTGTGTGTTAACCCTTTACTTCATATAGACGCCTTTGGACACCTTATATAGAAGGCTTTTGAATTATTGGGTGAATTATGTTTATATTAACTGACAGAGTGGAAAACAGTGCAGGAAGTGTTCAGATTGCTTGTTACGAGCAATCTGAACTCTTCCTGCACTGTTTTCAAAGGCCTTCTTTGATTGGTGCGGGAAAACACGTTTCTATGGAGTAAAGGGTTAAGTATGATGTAATATTTGAGGTTGTGTAACAACATCGTTCAGAAATAATATGGCTTTAATGTTTCCCATTTCTTTCTTTTCAGTTTCTAGATAAGGGTATGGAGCTAATTAAAGCCCAGCTGATGGGGACAGTTAAATTGGGCAAGATGACAGAGCACCAAGCCTTTATGTGTTCCAGGCTTCTCAAACCTACAGTTAATTTTGAGGAGCTGAAGAATTGTGATCTTGTAAGTTTTTATTTTCCACACTGTATAGATATATTTACTGATTTAATAATGTCTCTAGCAAGGTCTGGTTAGCCCAATCAGTAGCGCGTCTGACTATCAATCCAGTGGTTGTGAGTTAAAATTTCCACCTAGCCACAGTATAAATCATGGTGTCATCTCTCATAAATCATCCCTCTCCGCTGATTCAAGTGTGAAAATTATCAGTTACCTGTGAAGATTGTGTGCTGGAGTACTGGTTATCCTTTCGTGATCCGAGAAAAAAATGGCTAGGTTAACTGATTGTCTGTTAACCTTCAATGACTTAAAAATGATGCTAAATATTCAATTAAACAAACATTATCTCCCAACAAGGACCAATACCTAGTTGGATTGCCTTGGTACATGTAACTCAAATAATGACCTCTTGGATTGTTCTAAATTGCAGTTATTATTATCACCAAGCTTAAAAAAATACTGAAATCCATGCATGCCCTCAGCTTGACCTTGATAAAATTGCTATATTTACCTGATACAAGAACAATTATCACTCGACCCATTGGCCACATGGCATTTTTTGTCCATTTTTTTATTTTTTAATGGGGTTTAATACCATTTTCAACACATTTCAAGTTATATACGGCATATCCAGTTTTACTGGTGGAGGAAGACCTCAAGAGAAGAATCAAGGTCCTTTAGCAAGTAACTAAAAATTTTCTCACATAAAGTTTTTGGAGCCAGCGGGACTCGAACCTACGACCTTAGCTGTGAGGGGTAAGTGATCTTGAGACGGCACCTTGGGTCAATTGGCCACAAAGGACCCTTTTTAGCTAGACTATTCATAGATAATATATCTATGCAACCACTCATTTTATATGAATGAAACTTCACATGTGTGTTCAGCATCATCAATGAAACTCGCAGACATAAGAATCATAACTCTGGGTTGCATTTTGGCAGAGTAATGGCCTTTTTTGGACTAACTTTTCAAGTTAAAAGTTTTTTTATCAGGTAAGGTATCTGTGCAACCACTCATTTGATTTAAATGGAACTTCACATGTATGTTCAGCATCATCTATGGAACTTAAAGACATAAGAACAATAATTCTGGGTTGCATTTTGGCAGAGTTATAGCCCTTTTTGGACTTAATTTTTCAGGTTAAAGTTTTTTATCAGGTAAAATATCTATGTAACCACTTGTTCAATATGAATGAAATTTCACATGTGTGTTCACCATCATCATGAAACGCACAGATACAAGAACCATAACTCTGGGTTGCATTTTTGGCAGAGTTTTGGCCCTTTTTGGATTTAATTTTTCAGGTTAAAGTTCTTTATAAGGTAAGATATCTATGCAACCACTCATTCAATATGAATGATACTTTATATGTGTGTTCAGCATCATCAATGGGACTCACAGAGACAAGAACCATAACTCTGGGTTGCATTTTTGGCAGAGTTATGGCCCGTTTTGGACTTAATTTTTCAGGTTTATGTTTTTTATCAGGTAAAATATCTATGCAACCACTCATACGATATGAATGAAACTTCACATTTGTATTCAGTATCATCAATAGAATGCACAGAGACAAAAACCATTACGCTGGGTTTCATTTTCGCAGAGTGATGGCTCTTTTGGACTTAAAAAATTTGGTTAGAGATTATTTTTGATTTGGTATTTATTTCATCATCCTATCAGTGAACATGAAGGGAGTTTCACGTGTGTGTGCAACATCCTCTAGGAATCTCATAGAGATCAGAACCATAATTCTTGATTGCATTTTGGCAGAATTATTTTGGCAAATTTGTTCAAAACCATGACCCTGGGGGCAAAATTGGCCCACCTTAAAAAAATTAAAGATGTTTTTTTTTCTAAAAGTTCTTTTTAAGGGGTAAACAAATTTCACTTTTTTTTTTAGATTTATTTTCTTCATTTTCTTGAAAGGGTATCCAGCTGTGATGAAATGTGCATGCTGGTACAAGCTTATTTAGACTCTAAATAAGGTACTAGAAGCTTCCTCGCTTGACGCTCAGCATTTACAGGAAAGTTCTAGGTCTGGTCTACCAGGTGTCAGTATAATGTGACTGGGTGGGGTATCATACCATGTGTCTGCGGCATGATACTCCAGTGTGACAGTGCTCAGAATACTGTCTCAAGTAGACACCTTCGCGATATGACTGAAAAATTGTTGAAAGCAACGCTAAACATCATACAACAACAACAACAACAAGATTATTTAAACTATAGATCCATTTTCATGAACTGGTACCAATATATTGCCTTCTGAGGTGAAGTTAGAGCATACGCCTATATGCCATGCTGAATTAAATAATATTAAAGCAATATGAGCAATCCATTCACTTTGTTGTTTTCAAAAAAAACATTCCTGTTGATAATGAAAATGAATAGTGTTAGTGAATTATTTTGCTAATTTATTAAATAGATAAGCAATAATTATAGTTTAATTTTACCACCCCTGAGTTTAATTGTCTTCTATTTGGGACTTATTTCATGAAAAAGCTGTTGTTTTAGAACAGCATCAAAAAAGTCGAGCGCGCTGTCTCTCCGACAGCTCTTGTGTTTGTTTTGGTTTGTCTAAGGAAAGTAGCGGTGGTAGCTACCAATCACTGATTGGATTATCAACTTGTTAGATTGACATCCTGTGTCTGGTCAATTATTGTGGAGCAAACTACTTCCACTGTGAGACAGGTTTTAGACAATTGACTCAGAACTTTGTATTCCTTATAAACATCAAGTGTAGATATGCTGACATATACACATGTAATCAAACCTCCTCCTTTCCTTGAAAAATGATTCCACTGTCAAGGCAGTGTTGCTAAGTTGCTTATCACATTCATTTATAGGTTTAGTATTATACTGATATAACCAAATTATATTTCATATAATAATATTTTCTTGGGGTTTTGGTACATGTATATTGAATTATATGATACGTCCTTCCTTTTGTTACTTGTATACAACAGTAGAAAAAGATCACAGCGGTGGTCTAGGGGTAGAGCATCTGCCTAGCATACTTAAAAGTTTGCGAGTGCAATCCCTGACCTTGTCATACCAAAAACTTGAAGAATGGTACTAGACGCTTCCTTGCTTGGTGCCATGCATTTAGTGAACAGTTCTAGATCTGATCGGCCCGGTGACAGTGTAATGGGTTGGGTATCATGCTATGAGCCTGCGGCATGATACTCCAGTGTGGCAGCATGTATAATAATGTCTCAAGAAAACAGCATCGCAATATAACTGAAAAACTGTTAAAAATGACATTAAACACCATACACCAACAACAATAGAGAAACAGTAAAAGAAGTAATTTTTTATGCCTGCAATTTAAAAGATACAGTTGTACACACATGTAGCAAATGCATCCCCATCCATGCATCCGAATAATAACTTGAGTGCATGTAATTTGAAATTAGTCTCAACAAAATGGGTCACCATGTTAATGTTTAGTTTCGAAAATGTGAAAGTTATGTTTTCTGATATTACCAAATAAGGATCATTTGTCACACGATCGTAACATATTCTTATTTGAACACGCTATTTATAGTAGCTACAAAATACACTATAATGACTGGATGTTTTGTGAAGTCCATCACTTTATGATAATTGTATAATTTTCAGGTGATTGAGGCAGTTTATGAAGACTTAAAGCTGAAGAGAGAGATTTTTGAGAGACTCGATAAAATCTGCAAACCTGGGGCTATACTATGCACAAACACATCAACACTTGATATTGACTTGGTGAGATTTTTAATTGACTTCATTGTCATCTTACACCACTATAACATTATCCATAGGGCTCCAGTGTAACATTTAAGTCTAAAACACAGTGAAAAACAAAATCTGCAGCATGTGTCTTGGCTCAAATTCTGACCAAAGCATACCTTAGCCAGATTTTTTTTTTAGTTCAATGGTTTTGTGATACCTATCAATTTCCAGAAAAATAACATGTCAATTATTCACCCATGATGCAGTTTGAACCAACAATTCTAAAATGACACAGAATTGCCTAGAAATCTGGTATCGGCATCATATTTTCAGTGGTGATTTCTAAAATACTGACCATTGAAAACATGGTAGGAAAAAATGAATCCCTGCAATACAAAGCATTGCAAAAAGAAAAAAAAGAGAACTTAAGTTTAATTTTAACCTCCTTCATCTGTAGGTCAGAAGTACTCAAGGGAGATAATAGTGGTGCGAGTCCTACATTTACAAAGAATAATGTCTAAATCCTCACGATCAATATCTTCATGGATTTGAAACAACTAAAAGATAGCTTTGGCACAGTTTTTATTTAGACTTGTATTTACAGATTGCAAGTGCAACAAAGCGTCCAGAGAAAGTTGTTGGTACGCATTTCTTTGCACCGGCGTATATCATGAAACTTCTGGAGAATATCTATGGCACAAAAACATCTGCAGAAACGGTTGCCACGGTGATGAAACTGGGAAAAACTATTAGAAAGGTGAAGTAGTAAATTATGGATATTTCTTTACAATATTATATATCAGAGTTTGAAGAGTTTGAGACTTACAATCAGGAGCCTTTGTAATGAGGATGTCTACATTTGTTACAGATAGACAGTTGTACCTGGGCAGAGCCAGCATACAGCTCTTGGCTCCATAATCTTGTTTTGCTTGTGCCACATCAATCTTTCACAAGTTTCACTGCACATAATTTAAAACTATAAATATGTTTATTCACAATTATATTAAGAACAATGAAATAAAACAGAACCAGTCTGTAATTAATTAATTTTGTCAATTGTCGGCGTAATCTATTGAGTGTTATCTAGTTAAATTGTGTATTCACTTAGTTATATTTCCCTTTTATCTGTTGTGAATGACATTAAACCCTAATTGAAAAAAAAGGTGTATATTTGAACTTGACTGCACATTTTCTTTTACATTTCAGTTATGCATTGATATGCTTTAAGACATTTAAGGTCAATAATTCTGTAAATAAACTTTGATTTGTGTACGCAGGTACCAGTTTTGGTGGGGTCGTGTACAGGGTTTGTTGCAAACCGGATGATGGGACCCTATACTCAAGAGGTAGGTATCCTTTATCTTGTATGGATTGTTTTCTATGGGTTGTAAGGTAGATTAATGTTTAAAGTGATATTTCAGTACTTGAAAATCAGGTTTTTCATAAATAAAATACTTTACATTACACAGGGCAGGAAATTTGGTCAGGATGAGTAAGATTTAAGAAACTAACCTTAGTATTTTTTTGAGCATGCAATTAAAAACGTTGGAAAGGGAGAAAAAGTAACTTTTATCAGAAATTTCAAGCCCTGATTACAGTGTAGCAGTAGAGATATATCTTTATATTCAATAAAAATGGCGAAGTTTTTTTATTGCATATGAATGCGTTCATGAATTCAAGTCACAAAGTTCTTAAAAATATTCGTTTCACAAAGTTTATAAAAAATTTGATGTACATTACCAACAACTTTTTTTTTATACATATATATTTACATGTATTGTCGAGGTTGCCCTTAATAAAACTCAAAAATTTGTGAAAAACAAAAACAAAAAAAGCAATTCATATTAATACATAATTTTTTATATACATGTTCATGTTTTACCTACATTTCCATGAATTTCATAAAAACCTTTCTAATGTTGTACATTTATTTCCTAACTTGACATGAATTCACAAGTTTCGAAAAACATTATTGCATATCCATTGTATTCTCTCTTTTCGCAATTTTTTCAGTGGAGCTAAAACAACGAAACTTTAAAGCATTAAATATAATTTACATAACAATCAATTACCTTACGAGAAAGTCTAAAAAAAACCACATAATTCATATAAACATAATTTTTACACATAGGTAAATGTGTAACATAGTTACTACACAAATAGGTAAGTGACGTCATAAGGAATAGTATTAAAAATTCAATATTCATTTTCACTTACAAAGAAAATTAAAAAAAACAATAAAATAAAAAGCACACATCACATTATCATGGTACACATGTAACGAATAAGTGGAACTGTAAACACCAGCATAAAGGATAAAGAAAACTTGGTGAAAATGCTTGGCAATTTAATGGGGTTATATAGAAGATGATAAAACATAGTCGGAGTAATCTAAGACTAAGTAGCCCAAAATAAACTGTTGCTGTTTACCACTAGGGCAAGTTTATGGTGGAGGAGGGGTCCTGGCCACAAGATATTGATCAAGTATTGAAAGATTTCGGAATGCCCATGGGAAGATTTGAAGTGCGGGATCTTTCTGGTGAGTCAAAAGTCACCGAAAGTGTCTCTTAAATACAAGCACTTTTGCAAAGATTCTAACCAAGTCTTTTACTTCGACTATCTCACAAATCCCTTTTAATCTCCCCAATTCCTGCTGAACCTCACGAGAGAAAACAGATTTACTTGTCTCTGTCACTTTCAAACGGATCCTGCCTTCGAGATAATATCACTTTAGTTTTAAACATAAAGGTGTTGTGAGATCTTATGATGTTAAACTGCTCAACTCACTTCATACAATGTACTTCATATTTTCCTGTGAATATGTTGTTGGGCCCAGTTAGCTCATTCGGTAACACTTTAGGGGTCGAGAGTTGAATCTCTTCCCAGCCAGATTGATATACAACATTGCATCTCATTGTCATTCATCTCTCACTGCTGATACAAGAGGGAAAGTTACCAGCTACTTGTGGAGATGGGTGTGCTTGAGTACTGGTTAACATTTCCAGGATCCCAGGAAAGAGTGGTTAGATTGGGTGATCGTCTGTTAGCCCTCGATGGCATAACAATGAAGCTGAAAATTCAAATAAACAATCAAATCCTCTGATTGGTAGGACAGATGTCAAAACGATTTGGATGATTTATATGAGACTAATATAAAAAATTTATATTCAATAAAGTGAAATTATGATTCTGGTGATAATATATTTAATATTTTCTGCCAGGCTGAATTTTTGGTAGAGGAAGGGGTTTGCCACAGGTATAGACCTAATTTTTAAAGATTTCGGAATGCCAATGGGTAGATTTTAAGTGCGAGATCTCTGATGTGTTGCCACTAGTCACCGTGTTTATCAAGAAACAAAAAGTCCAACAGTTAACATCCTTCATTTACCTATCTTTATCAGTCACAAATACTATTCCCTACTCTAGGCATTTTCTTACCCAGTCAAATATTTAAGGATTCACTTGATAACTGAAGATTTATTTAAATATTTGTTAAGTATGTGGTCTAGTGGTAGAGCATCTGGTCCAGGATTGGGGGCTGTGGGTTAGATCCTCCGCCACGACTTTGTGTAGTGTCCTTGAGCAACAAACTTTACCCACATACATGTTTACTTAGTTCTACTCAGGAACTCTTTGATCCTGTTTTATTTCACAACATTCAATGTAAAACAAATAAGTTATAAAAAAAGATATTTGCATTGTATAGGGGTTAGGTAAGAAGGGGTCAGACGCAGACTTGACCCACATTCCGGTAGTCGTTTAAATATATCTGTGTTTAAACACATTTAAAATTCAAATAAAAGGGCAGTGTAGGGGTGAGGTTAGGAGGGGTCAGAGGGCAGCAGTTACTCATGTGTCTTAAGATGAAACAAGGGTTTGGGGATTGAGGTTTCATTAATATACCTTTTTGTGCTATAGGGAACATTTTGTGTGGAGGAAGGGGCATTGCCACAAGATGTAGATAGGACGCTCAGTGATTTTGGAATGCCAATGGGGAAATTCCAGGTGTCCGATCTTTCAGGCAAGTTTTTAAATGATGAAAAAGTAATATAATAAATAATCATCCACTTTTTAGGAAAGGAAGCAAAAAAAAAAAAGAAATAAAAATACTACTTAAAAAAAAAAAGATTGTTTTAAAAAAAAATTGTATGTGGTTACTGTTATATCCTTTCTTATTTTTTTTCTTATTTGATGGAAGAGTCTTTGAAATAATATCAAAGTACAGTAGATGTGTATGACCATTTAAGGAAAATTGTATTGAAAACACGTTTGGGAGTTGGTCATCTATGAATCTATTTAACGATCAAAGTTGCCATCCAAGTAATCATAAATACCCTAACCTCTCATGGATACAGGTGTGTGTGAAAAATTAGAGGGACCACTCTTGCATCAGTATTGATTCCCCCAGAAACTATGTGAGGAGGGGGAGGGCAACTTACTATGATTGTAAAATCAAAAAAGCAAAAACAAACCTCTCTTTCTGGAATTGACCTAATATTGGGGATCCAGGGTATGGTGTTTCACTTCCATTGACTACATGTACACTTACATTTATCCACCTGTCTAACCAGACATATTTTTCATTTTCATTATTGATAGATTGAATGTAAATAAACCTGTGTGACACACATATACCTGCCTTTGTAAGATAAATAATGAAGATGATTGATTCAGAGCCCAGGTATCCTGTTGTTGTTCTACAATAAACACATGTGCAATCTTAACCAATCATCAAAAAGGATTTTGTATGTCACTGCCCGTTTTCATAATATTAAACCAGGAAGCCTTTTATAAACAGTTTGCATACTAAAGCATACTCAAAATCACATGTGGTGTCCTTGAGCGAGACACTTTTCCGCATATGGTTAGTACTGGTTCTAACCAGGAAGACTTCGAACGAGATTTGCCTAAGTTATAAGAGCTTGTTTCCCAATCAAAGTAAAATTTAAATTAATGAATTTTGTTGGAACAATCTATTCAAATAACAAGTTCCATATGAAATAAGATGCTTATAGATGTACTGGGCTGCGTTCAGTTTGCTTAAACATTTGGTAACGTTAGCTAACATATTTTTCTGGACATTGGCTCAACCTCATATTAGCATGCAGTATGCCATAATTTTAGGGAACCAGGTATTAAACATGTTTTCTGTTTAACACAGCCTGAGGAAAATTACATGCATATATAGTGGGTAAATATGACTATAGCAGTATGAACCTTGTTACATTTTAGTAATTTTTACTCAGATTATTTTACACATTGTTAATGAAAAATGAGACAAATACAGTTTATATTGTAAAAAGAAAAATATTTGTGCATAGCATCTTAGAACTGCATTTTATTCACCCATAATTCCTTCCCCAAGCTAAGTATAATTTCTACCCCCCCCCCCCCCCCCCCCCCCCCCCCCTAAACTGGCAGCCCCTCACATCATCAAACTAAAATCACGGCTTATTTTTTCATTGCCTCAAACTTTATATATTTGTTTGTTTGTTTGAATATTTAGTGTTGTGTACTTTAATATTATATGCTCTCTATTCAGTAGCATAATTTAGGTATAAATGAAAGCACCACAAGATTGTGTCAGGCTCGATTTGTAATGACATTTTTCATCTCAGCAGAAAGTTATAGTATTATTACATACACAATCCATACTCTTCCAAAGCATGAGTCTAATTGTGAAAAGTTCTCTGTCATCATATTTGGTTGGTATTGTGTAAGTGAATTCATGATGCACTTCTACCAGTGACAACTGGGTTTAAATCTCCATCTTGACTTGGTATATGAGAGAGTAGGGTAGCTAGTCACCAGCAAGGGTTTTCCTCTCCTCCACTCATTATCAAGTTCACTAACATTATTATCCGTGCCATCTAGAGTGACATTTATAATATTATGTTCTGTTGCTTGATTCATAATCAATGTCAAAAAGTAAAGTTTAAATAAAAAGTTATTATAAAAGCAAACAGTCATGTGAAGAAATTGCTTAACACAATAAAAGTATTATGATTTAGAAATCAGGGGGAGGTGGGGGGGAGAAATAATTTTTTTTTTTAAAAATTGCGAGAAGAGAGGATATACATAATTCTATGCATTTGGTCCAAGGCTCGTGTTAATGCTCCTTAACTTAATTTAATGTTTGCACTCTGCTGTAGGCAACATACATTGTAGAGGAAGGAGCACTACCGTACAAAGTTGATGAAGCGTTAAGTGATTTTGGAATGCCCATGGGAACATTTCAAGTTTCTGATTTGTCAGGCAAGTGAAGGCCCACCTAGCTGAATATCGAAATAGTTCAGTTGTTACATTTGGTATATATTACATTCATGGTGTATTGCCACTATAAGTTACCTACAAATGTTGGGTTACATTTTTGTAAGATTTGCATTTTCTGTGTTTCTTTTACATTGATTTTTCTAGGTTTCTGTTTCCTCTGTTTAGGGAAAGAAATTAAGCGTTTAATATTCCCAGAATGCTGTTCTCTGGGCAAGCATATTTTAAAATAATATTTTTTAAAGATGTGTCCTCCATGACTAAATTGTCTATTACACTATTGTCTGTTGACATCTCACTGCTGATGTCATAGGTTCAAGATCAGCTTAGTGTGAAAATATTTATATCAGAAAGTTTGCTTGCGGAGTAACTTGTAGAAGGACGGTGATTCTATTCAATTTCATTCTGAGTCTTCCACCATCAGTAAAACTGGTTATGCCATATGTAACCTGTTAATATGTGTTGGAAATGACGTTAAACCCCATTCAATTTTATTGTTAGCTCTACTGGCCAAAGTCAAAAGTATAAAGCATTTCTGCTCATAACAACTCCCTAAGAGTGGGTGATTGAAGTTCTGATAAATTAAGGGGCTGGGTTGTATAAGAGTTCTGTACAGGGACTATATATTGTTTTACAGATGAATGGTGTGGGAATTTAAAGTATTTCCTTTTCATAGCAATTAACTTTTTGTTCATTATGGGTGTGGTGGGGGTATTTATTCATATTTATTCTTGGGCCTCTTGTTTTTTTAAATTGGATGTCAGTACTAAGCATTTACATAGTGTTAGAACAAAGTGAAACCAACTAAGAATATTGCATGCAGTAGAAACTGCTATGATTAAAACTGTGTTGTCAATTGTGTAGTAAAATAAAAGGTAGTGTTTTTTGAAAAGAAAGAGATGATATATTATCCTTGTGAGAAGGTTATCAGCTACTGTGTAAGATGGGTGTGCTTGTGTTCTTGTCAACATTCCAGTAGCCCAGGAAAGAGTGGTTACATTAACTGAGCCCATATATTATCTTAAGTATACACTTAAATATTTAAAAACTTATACCTAAGAAAAGCATCCAGATTATCATGATTTTAAACTGTCTCCTGTATAAATGCGTATGATTTAAGTAAACAGTAAAAAGTAACTTTAAGTAAAACAGTTAAACTTAAGAAAATATTGTTAATGCAAGAGCCTGGTTTGTGTTTCTTTTATTATTATTTATTATTTACTACCCAGGTATTGACATCGGGTTCAGAATTCGACGAGAGGCCGCCCTTGCAGCTGGAGAAGTGTTGACTACGGAAACAAAATTCTTCCGTGGGGAAAGAAACTGTAGTCTGATTGAGAGGCTTGTAGAGAAGGGCAGGCTGGGTAAAAAAGTTGGTAAGTGCATTAATGGGCTACCATATTAATTAATAGGATCTTCGATGACCTTGACTACAATAGCAGATATGATTGATTGTCGGTGACAATTTTAGTACCATAAACAGCAGAAAATTGTAAAAAGGTTAATAACAACAAATTTTAGGACTAATTTACTGATTAACATTATTATTTTCTGTAATTTTTCATAGTATATGAGGGTCCTCTGTAACCAAGTTGTCCAAGACACCATCTCTAGATCATTTGCCGATCAACGCTTAGTCTCTCTTTACCAATGATTGAAAGTTGGTGTCAATTTGTACACCATAAACAGCAGGAAGTTGTTAAAAAAATATCAAATATTAGGACATAATTTACTGATTTGCATTTTTCTGAATTTCTCACTTGTTTGACAGAGTTCAGTACACAGTGACTGAGCTGCTCTATATAAATATGGATCTCTAAATAACAGACTAAAGATCTCCTGCACCATATTTTCTTGTGTCCTATGATTATTATGAGACCTTTAATATTACGAGGATCCTCTGTAGCCATGTGGTCCAAGGTGCCATCTTGAGATCAGTAACCTATCATCGCTTAGGTTGAAGGTTTGAGTCCCACTCTGTTCAAAAATATTGCCAGTTCTTGCAGAAGGATGGTGGTTCTACTCATTCTGAAGTCTTCCTCCGCCAATAAAACTGGTTATGCCACATACTGGAAATGGCGAATGGCGTAAAATATATAATATATACATAAGAATCACATTTCCATATGAGAATCATAGGAAACATAAATGGCAGTGATTTGATAACTATAATACATATTGATTATATAACTGACACTTGAAAATCTTAGAACATTATATTACATCAAAAAAAACGTTTTCAGTCAAGCTCTCTCCACCTGTTATTACAATCCATTCGATCATATTCTATGGTTTGTCTGGGGCCTTCTCAAGACTGCCCGTCTAAGGCTGCAATTGTCATATGTTATAGACCAGTATTGGCCATAGTTTGCTAGTATTTCTGGGAGGAAGGTGTGTTTGTTTTGTTTAAGGATTTTTTTTCACCAGTATTTTCATTGACTTACATAATCATCATTTCTGAAACCAATTGGTGGTTAACCAGTACTAGACACACCTTATCCCTGTAAGTCATTGACTGCTTTACCTCAATATTCCAAGGTGGGAGGCTAGCGGCTGTAGAGTAAAGTTCATGACTAACTATTATAAAGACTGCAGCAGGGCCACGGTTTAAAATGATGACCTCTGTATAAGCATTCACCTGCTGAGCTAACATGGCCCAACTGTTCTTCCTCTATAAATTGGTCATATTTTATTTTTCGATTCATTAATCATTATGAATTATTATCACAATATTACAATATTATAATGTATGCAGTTTAAAGAGAAGCTGCACCTTTATGACTATGATTTATAATTTTAAAACAGACTTGTATTACATGTTTATACATTTCCATTGCCAGGTAAAGGCTGGTACAAATATGAGAGCCCCAATTCCAAGACACCCTACGTTGACCCAGAAGTGACCAAGATTATTGAAGAACATTGCCGCAGCCTTGGTATTGAACGTAGGACTATCGGCTCACAGGTACGTTTCTACACTAGTCCTGTAATGTCAGTTCTCATTTAATTTTTATACCCCCGACAAACGAAGTTTGAGGGGGTATATTGGAGTCAACCTGTGGTCGGTCGGTCGGTCGGTCGGTCTGTCCGTTGCAATTTTCCTTGTTTTCACTTGAAAAGTACTGGATGGAATTTCATCAAACGTCATACAATGGTAGAATATAATGAGAGGAAGTGCAGTGTACAAGAAACATAACTCTATTCTTGCTAATTACAGAGTTATTGCCCTTTGATATTTTTTCTTGTCCGGAGCATAACTTGAAAAGTACCGGATTGAATTTCATCAAGCTTCATACAATGGTAGAATATAATGAGAGAAAGTGCAGTGTACAAGAAACATAACTCTATTCTTGCTAATTACAGAGTTATTGCCCTTTGATATATTTCCCTTGTCCAGAGCATTACTTTTAAAGTACTGGATGGAATTTCATCAAACTTCATACAGTGGTAAAATATAATGACAGGAAATGCAGTGTACAGGAAACATAACTCTATTCTTGCTAATTACAGAGTTATTGCCCTTTGATATATTTCCCTTGTCCAGAGCATTACTTTTAAAGTACTGGATGGAATTTCATCAAACTTCATACAATGGTAGAATATAATGACAGGAAGTGCAGTGTACAGGAAACATAACTCTATTCTTGCTAATTACAGAGTTATTGCCCTTTGATATATTTCCCTTGTCCGGAGCATTACTTTTAAACTATTGGATATAATTTCATAAAACTTCATACAATGATAAACCATTTTCTATCATGGCGGCGTTCGGGGGTATTCATCACCTTCAGTGATAGCTCTAGTTTTTTCAAATTATTGTCAGTCTTGTGATAGTATATGGTCATATGGGTGGATCAGTCTGTAAAAGTCTGGCAGCAAATGTTTCTTCAAGTTAGGAAATTTCTACTACTAAATTTTGATTCTTTGATATAAATTATTTTATCAAGGAGTCCACTGGACTTCTTACATGTAATTTAAAGGAGTCATGGAGTACTGGCCATTTGAGACCTTTTATGATATTTACAATATTCCGATCTAAGTGACAAACTAAAAAGTTTTTGATGGAGCGAAATATGTACATGTATATGATATTAAACTGTCTGAAAATATTCAGGCATAATAATATTCTTTTTAACATCAGTAAAAATTGGTAGTATAGTGTCCGATCCATCGTCGGATACCAAAGGTTGTCAATTCCGATACTCTCCATCCATCACCCATCAGAAAATACGCTAGCTCTGCGCCATTTTATTTGAACAGAACACAACAAAATACAGCTCATGATAACATCTTATCAAAACAGTGTTTACATGAAACTAGTGTTGGGATTGGATAACGTTACCCTCATGAAATCGTGAAGGAACCAATCATATGGTTGCATCGTGGCTTGTTAGAAACCACGCAAAACTAGTGTAATATCCCACAAGTGATAAAGGTATAGTATCGAAATGGATTACACATGGGTATCTGACGATGTGTCCGATCTAGAACAGAATGATGGTTTGTGGATTTGATCCCCTTTCAGTACATTCAGCAAGGAACTTAGCTGTGTGAGATAAGATGTTAATAGTTGACAGGGCCTTAGCGGTGTGAGATAAGATGTTACTAGTTGACAAGCACTTAGCGGTGTGAGATAAGATGTTACTAGTTGACAGGGCCTTAGCGGTGTGAGATAAGATGTTACTAGTTGACACTGCCTTAGACCACACAGACATGGAGGTCCCTTTACATAAGTTAAAAGTAAAGCTAATAATATCTAACATTTAAATATGTTTAAAATGACATTTAGCGGGTTATTTCATGGCTGAGTGGTCTAAGACAGTCTCAAGGTCACTTACCTGTCACTGTAGGTATAGTGAGTTTGAGCCCAGGTAGATCCAAAAATCTTTATGTGAGAAAGTTAAAAGTGCTTCTACTGAGATTGATTCTGAGCTCTACCACCATCAATAAAACTGGATGTCATATAAACCTGTAATGTGTCAAAAATGACATTAGATCCAATTCCAGAAAGAGAGAAAACATGACTTTTTGGTCCAATATTTATGGTATGACTGATATGTGACATATGTTTATACAATGGCAGGAGATATTAGAGAGGATGCAGTTTGCCATGATTAATGAGGGATTCAAGATTCTGGAGGAAGGCAAATGTAGCATGCCAGAAGAAATTGATATTATATGGTAAGTCTTATGGCGCAGTGGTCTGGTGACGGAATGTCATACCAAGGTCATTGGTGCGATCTGTCATCAGGGTAATCTGACGTGTCTAAAATAGTCACTTTTAATAAACATATTTACTAGAAACTTGGTCTTCATATCAACCCTTTACTCCATAGATACGTGTTTTCCCGCACCAATCACAGAAGGCCTTTGAAAACAGTGCAGGAAGAGTTCATATTGCTCGTAACAAGCAATCTGAACACTTTCTGTACTGTTTTCCACTCTGTCAGTTAATATAAACATAATTCGCCCATTGCTGATATGGGATGAATTAATGCTTTTGATAGTAGAGGTGTCCAAAGGCATCTTTATGAAGTAAAGTGTTAAGAAATAGACTGATTTAGTTTATACCAATTTATTTTAGCTTGATTGTGGAGAAAGGTCAAAGTTTACATATATATGAACTGCTCTTTAGACCACTTCTGGATAGAACCAGTAATGAATATTATCTTTTTTAGAGGCATTGGGCCAGGCTATCCACTTACTACACTCCTGCCGTGATTAAATAGACTGATTTGTAGATGTAAAATAACATAATTTAAACTAAAAATTCACATTGGACAATGTGTTTCTTCAGTCATTTAAGGTCTTGAGAAAGAATATAAATTATTTTATACCTGTAAGTGTATAGCCAATCACCTACTGCAGTTGTTACCACATGACCATACAATATGTAGAAGTTTATTGGATCCAATAACTTTTATATTATACAGTTCAAAATTGCGTCTAAAAAAAATATTAATAATAAGTTCAATAGAAATTTCAACGATAAAAACAAACAACCAACACAATGTTCCGTATGACGATCGAGACATGGAGAAAATTTGAATATCTTCCTTAGTCTGCCACTTTGAACTCAGGAGTTATTTATTTAAAAGGATCGTGATTTTTCTTTAATCTTTTGATAATTTTTTTTCAGATGGAAGTATAGAATAAAAAAATCATTTTACAGTGTTTTGTACAATATAAGACTATTGTACTCGTACGTATTGTGGTGAAAATCATATTGAACTCAGCGCCTACTGCGTCTCATCCAATATGGTTTTCACCACAAAACATACTCGTACATTATATTCCAATATTAAAAAAATACTATAAAATAACCTTTAATATAATATTGCATTGAGACAGATCCAGTAAAACACAGTTGATCTGTTTTACAATTAACATAGTTTCATTTAATGCATTGATCTTAATTATAAAAATATATGTAATTACATAAATTATGTTTCTATTATTGATTTATTTACAAATCTTTCAAAATAAATAATACATTTTTATTTTTTTTATGATTTTATAAATTAATAGTAAATTTAAAAATGTTGTTGGCTTTCTCCATTGTAAACATAGCCTGGTGATTTTGCTGATGGCCAAAGTAGTTTTAAATACCAGTTTATCTTAAGTGTGTCAACCAATGAAATCACAGGAAATATATGAATGGTTCTAGAATAGGTATTGAACAGGCTTTGGTTTCACCAACATATTTAAGGATATACTTAAATATTGGAAACTTAAATTGAAGAAAAGCATGTTATGATCTTGACTTTTAGACTGCCTCTTGAAAAACAGCATTGGTTTCATCGACATTAAAGAATAGGTATTTAAGTAACCAGTCAAAATTTCGTTCCAGGTATGTGTTAAGAATTTACAATTACACCAGTGTATCAAATAATTCCTTATGACAAAGCCATACTACCATATATTAGTTCCATTATCATGCTCATATTCTTTTTGCAGGATATATGGTTTCAGTTGGCCAAAATATGCTGGTGGGCCGATGTATTATGCCAGTAAGATTGGGCTGAAGAAGGTCTACCAGAAGATATGTCAGTTCCACAAACAATTTCGTAAGTTTGTTACAATGCACAATTTATGGAGTTTCAGAACATTTTGGAACATCAGCAAATGAAAATGCATAATAATCCTGGAAACTTGATAACTGCAGAGTTCAGGAAATTAATTCCAAATTTTAATTTGACTCCTATTACGACATGTATGAAGTTTTTTTACTATCAAATTATAAACATCCTGAAACCACACACATCCAAGTAAACATTGTTACTCTCTTACTAAATATTCTCTGTGATGATTTGCCATGAACCTATTGATCTAATGTTAAATATTTGAATACAAATCTGCTTTTTTAGGATCCAAAACAATTTATTTTGCTGATAAGTTCTCTTCATCAAAAGGATGCTTGGGATTGCTTTTGAGCAGAATTTGTTTAAGTCACTGTTAGCGTACCAGGAATAGTAAAATGGTGTTTTGCTCTTTACAACACAAGTGTTTTTAAGATACTGCATTAAAATTTTATGGATTGCTTCCCCAGCTTGAAAAGAAATCTCTGAATTGCTTTCAAGTTACATTGAGGTGACAATTACCATACTATCAATAGAGTAAAGCTCACTCAGCAACTTGAACCAACCCGATGTTATCCCTGGCAAGATAACATGTGTGAATTAGTTCCCTGTAACTTCAAAAGGACTCTTGAGACTTAAATCTGGTTAAAGTCAAGATACGGAGGTTTCTGTCACATGAATTTAGCTTTTAGAACAAAAACTGAACATGCATGCAATTTATGCATGTACATGGTCCTTTTTTTGTTAAGAGTGTATATTGGCTACGTTGAACTCTTACCTTTTTCATGTAAATTCTGTTTTGTTTATTGTGAATACTTATAGCTCCAGAAGTATAACATATGCATACTTATAGTTCCAGGAGTTTTACAGATGCACCACCTGTAACTTATAGTTCCAGGAGTATTACAGATGCATCACCTGTAACTTATAGTTCCAGGAGTATTACAGATGCATCACCTGTAACTTATAGTTCCAGGAGTATTACAGATGCATCACCTGTAACTTTTTGTTCAGTAAATGATGGAAAGTTTATTGAATCACAAAGAGGAAGGTCCCACCCGTTGATTCTGTCTTTAATTTTATTTTATTTATAAGAAATTCGTTAATACACAGGTTGGCATTTCTGTTACATTCGGCAGTGTTTTAGCATAACCTGATAATGGCCAAGGCCTGACTTTTATCGCCGGTCCCAATTTAGTATATGGCCAACAATCTTAAAGAATTATTTTCCACTACAGAGACAAAATACAATATAAGTTATTGAACAGAATATCCATAATATATGATGTTTAATATAAATCTGAAGTTTCACTGCCAAGATTGAAAAAATATTGGCAATAAAGTGAGGCCTCTTTAAGTTGCCTATACGTTTAACAAGACAGGTGTGTTGTTACATGAACCTGAATATCTTGTTCAACTATATTTCGTTGACAAGGCTTGCTTAATTATAAACAAGAAAAGAACATGTTATTTTACTTGTGGTACCGGGCCTGGTTAGCTCTGTTGGTAGTGGTCTGATGGTAGCTGTGTCGGTAGTGGTCTGATGAAGTTGAATCCCTGCCTGGCCAGTCTCTGTGATGATTGATATACGACATTGCGCCTCATTATCATTCATCTCTCATTGCTGACTCAAGTGGGAAAGTTATCAGTTACTTATGGAGATGGGGTGTGCTCGAGTATTAGTAAACCTTTCAGGATTCCAGGAAACAGTGGTTAGATTAATTGATCATCTGTTAGCCCTTGACGGCATAAAACTGATGCTAAATAATTGGTCAATCAATCATAGTGTAATTGTATTTATTTTTACATTTAATACAGCATACAGTATGCACTGGGTTCCAAGCGCTCTTCTGGCCAAGCTAAGCGAGAGTGACCTGCCCTTGAATCAGTGGGGCGAAGCTGCACATGGCAGCAAATTGTAGTCGGACAGATAGGAAGAAATAATCGCCAACAAGAACAACAGTGTAATCGAGAACATACAATCTGGGATTTATTTTAAAGACTTTATTGCATGAAATCTTTTTTTAAGATAGCAGATTATGATATTTTCTTTGACAATTGTAATAAAGATGTATGATATTTATATGCATTATATAGTATTGTTGATTTCTACATATAAAAGAGCCTTTTACACAGTATTCAGTTTGTTGTTTTTTCGATATGACCTTTATTGAAGGTAGATTCTTTCTGACAGATCACTGTGATCATTTGAGAGAAGAAATAAATCCATCACAATATTGATTATACAAATCTTGTGTTTCAGACAATAGTTTTTTTTACAGTCGTAATAATTCATATTTTCCTTGTCCCTAACATGCTGAAAGAAAACTGTCTATAAATTGTTATATATATAAGTATTTATTTAATGTTTGTTTGGTACATTATGTATTGACACATGTGATAAGTTACTTACTCTATACTCCATTATATTTAGTATTTCTTTGCTAGGATGTTGAGAGAAACAATTACAGTACATTCCATAGTCCTACGTATATATATACATACATGTATCAGTGTAAAGTGTGGAGCATGTGGTAAACCAAGTCTGAACATTTCTGTACGCCCATTTTGAAAAAAAAGTATTATGTATGTATGTACTGTATGTATGTATGGTATGGTGCTGTCTGTCAGACCTTCCATCTGTTATGCCGCACATATTAAGTAAATATTGTGTCAGCATTTTATAGTTATATATTTTCTTTGACGCTCGCAGATTTAAAGTCATTTTTGTGTAATACATTTTTAGCGCTTTGATTTAATTGATATTTGAAAATAGTTTGCACATAATGGTATTATATAACTAACAATCAAAGCATAGTAGATTGAAACTAAATATATACAGTTCAAGACTGACTACGGATTAAATATATCTAGAGAATAAGTTTGCAATTTTCATATTGCATGAATGTGAATACATTTTAATATGATGTTTTCATTAAAATAGTTTAATGTATTTTTGTTGATAAACGTCTCGTAGAATAATTCGTGTCAAAGCAAGTTACATTTTTAACAAAATATACCATCATTTAAATAATTACAAGAGACGGCGGATTTGTATAAGTGTTTGTTTTGACAGGTGTTGCTTTGTTGCATAATGTATATTTCCTGAACTAGTACATGTACATCAAGGGCTTTTGATTTTAGCACCTTTTTTCATAACAATGATTGGTATTTAAAAAAATGTATATTTAATCAGACAATTTGATTAGTCAAAATATATGTTATGTAATGTTTTTGCTTGAAAATCGAGAGTTAGTTTTTGTGAGTTTTAGGAAGGGAGAAGTCATATTAGAAGCGAGTTATAAAATTGGTTTTCCACAGTGGTTATACATAACAGATTTCCGAAGAAACAATTTATACATGTGTGCGAAAGTTATGTTGTTTGTTTATTACTTAATTAATAATTTTGTCTGGTTATACCGACATAGCTAAATAAATATTGGTTTTCCAATTGTCAAAAGTTGATGAAGATAATTGTTTATAAAAGGAAAGAAACTAGAAGTTGGACTTGTTTGTGTTATTATTTCACCTATTCTCCTATAATTAAACAAAACATTACAGCATAACACATCCATCTGCTAACATTTGTTTGCAAGCTCAATATTTCCTACAGTTTTAACCAGAATTTTTCAAAACATAAAATTGGTTGCCATTTCATATGTTGAAAATATTATAGCCATTATATTTATCCCAAATTTCCTATTTTAGATAAGATAAAAATAAACTGATTTTCCTCTCTATAATAACAAACTTTGCTTCAACAAACAATAAATAATCTACCCGAGATAGTTACCAGGGGCGTAGCGTGGCTAAAAACAGTTGTATACAAATTGTATGCTTTCTTTATCATAATAAGTAGTTTTGTTCATTTTCGAAAAACAACAGATGGTAGTGGGGGATGATGTATGAGTGAAGATATCTGACACCACCTAAAATTTGTAAATAGGAATTTTATACCATAATGTTTTACTTTTTGTACATTACTATCTATCTACTGTTTGTGAGGTTTATTTATATCTCATTTTAATGTTTCCACCATCTCTCTCTCTCTCTCTCTCTCTCTCTCTCCGCAGCAGCACTGGTCAAGGGGTAGAGCGTCTGCTCGATCCCTGGCTGGCTTATACAAAATACCTGAAAAATGGTGCTAGAAGCTTCCTCGCTTGGCCCGCAGCATTAAGAGGATAGTTCTAGATCTGGTCGACTCGGTGTTGGTATAATGTTATACTATCTACTAAATGTAAACAACAGGAATGATATCATAAAGACTGTATTACCAATCAACTATATCAGTAAATGTAAATAACAGGAACGCTATCATAAAGACTGTATTACTTATCATCTGTTCTACTAAATGTAAACAACAGGAATGATATCATCAAGACTGTATTACCAATCATCTATACTACTAAATGTAAATAACAGGAACTCTATCATAAAGACTGTATTACCACTCATCTATACTACTAAATGTAAATAACAGGAACGCTATCATCAAGACTGTATTACCAATCATCTATACTACTATATGTAAATAACAGGAACTCTATCATAAAGACTGTATTACCACTCATCTATACTACTAAATGTAAATAACAGGAACGCTATCATCAAGACTGTATTACCAATCATCTATACTACTATATGTAAATAACAGGAACGCTATCATAAAGACTGTATTACTAATCATCTATACTACTTAATATAAATAACAGGAACAATATCATAAAGACTGTATCATCTATACTACTCAATGTAAATAATAGGATACCATACCATGTGTTTACGGCATGATACTCTGGTGTGGGCGGCAGTGCTCAGTATACTGTCTCAACTAGACATCGTCGCAATGTGACTGAAAACTTATTGAAAGTAATGCTAATCACCATACAACAATTACAACTCTCTCTCTCTCTCTCTCTCTCTCTCTCTCTCTCTCTCTCTCTCGAACTGTCATTAAGCCCCACCCCCTTCATTTTTGTTAAAATTCTGTTCAACTTATTGGATTAAGTCAGCCTGAATAGCTCTGCTGGTAGCGTGTCTGTGACTATCAGTACAGGGTCGTGAGTTCGAATCGCAGCCTGGGCACAATCACCGTGATTATTGATATATGACATTGTGTCTCATCTTATTGGCATTCATCATCTCCCACCGATGATTCAAGAGGGAAAGTTATTGATTACTTGCAGAGATGGGTGTGCTTGAATACTGGTCAACCTAATAGGGCCCAAAGAAAGAGTGTTTAAGTTAACTGATCCTCTATTAGACCTGGATGGCATACAAAATGACGCCTAATATTCAATATAGAAATCAGTCGACTATTGGCCATGTCGTCTAAATACAAATCATGTAATATACTATTGCATATCTGAAAGTTGAGAATTAAGCATTTTAACTGATGACAACATTTTATTAGCTCGTCTTTTTGAGAAAAAAAAACAAGAGTTATTGTCATGACCCTGGTGTCGTTGGTGTGGTCATCTGCTTAAAGTTTTTTTGTTAAGCTCAGATTTTTCTCTGTTTCTGAACAAACAACTAATGTTATGGTGACTAAACTTCATAAAAACATTCATATCATGTTATACAAACAATGTATAAAGCTAACTTACCTAAATTTACATACGTTGGGCTCTAAAACCTTAGGGTTTTTTTTTAACTTGGTTTTGTATTAAATCAAATACTCTGCCCCATTTCAACTTTGTTAGAAACCCAAAGACCCTCACCCCAAAAACTAATAGTCCTAATTGCATATACATGTATCGACTATTTTGCTAATATGAAAGATGATTACATTCATACAGATATATCTGTTTTTTATGGCAAATTATAATAAACTGTTCTGTGATCGACACGGCTAGAATAGTGAAGGTAATGCTGTTCTTAGACAACTTTTTTTTTTTGGTGATTTTTTTAAATCTGTTTTATTTTTTTCAGTAATGGTACTGATTTTTTTAACTTATCACCATCATGTTTAAAAAGTTTACTTCACTGACTTTGACCTATGTACTATATTTGGGGAAAAAGACGAGTGTCTGCAACTGCTTGCGGTGCTCTTGTTAACATTTGAATTGATAAAACTATATCATTATCTCCTCTATGCATACATACACATTGTACTGCATCAACCTTGTGTAACTAAAACTGTTGGTGTATATTATTAATCCACGTGCATTTTACACCCAAGAACAGCATGCCCATGAAAATTAACCTACTTCACGGTCAGGTAGTCAATACTGGTTCCCAGCTTGTGAATTAGCTAAGATAAACGTCATAGACATGAAAGAGAACCGTAATGGTAAGCTGTAATTTAACTGAATATTGCCATGTGACATGTGCTTCAAGTCCAGTTGCAGAAATCACAAAGGATATACATGTGTATTATATATGGCCAGTTATTAATTGAATTCATTTTAATTTATTTGGGCATTTTGTTTTCTTTTTGTAACGCAGTATTCGTTCTCAAAATATCTTCTTTTTTTCATTACATTATTTTTATTATTTCATCCACTTTCTGGTGTCGCAGGCGGCACTATACATGTATAATCTTCATGTTTCCCTCCCACCCTCTGTTCCAGAAACTGGCAGAACTATACATGTATACTTTTCATGTATCCCTCCCACCCTCTGTTCCAGAAACTGGCAACACTATACATGTATACTCGATACATGCAATGACCCGTCTATGATACATATATTCCCCTTTTTGTGTTGGGTAATGTTTTTACATTTTTATATTATTTCTACAAAAACAATATTTAATAAATACCTCCAGAGACATAATACACATCTCTGGTACCTCAGAAACTATTCAAATAGTAGCAGTTGGAGGATCTTGGGTGCGATATTAAACAATTAGTACATAAGGTCGTTCATAAAAGACGTACGTGTGTAAAACCAAGTCACTGTCTGCTGTGCTCCTATCTACTCTCTCAGATATAAGCTATCTAAACTTTAAAGAATTGTTGTTGGTTTTTTTTCAAGAATAATGTTCAATTACAACAATATTTTTTTACAAAAAGCTACCTACATACCTTATGCGAAAACACTGGGTCTGAAAAAAACGAACAAATAATTGTTAATAGCAAAAAAAGTACAGAAGTCAAGAACTTCTTTGTATGCTATGCTTAGCGGCACCGTAAAACGTTTAATAATTTATGTAAATATATTGAATATCTTTTATCTATTTTTGGAAACATTCACTTAATCAATGAAAGAAAATCATATAAATATTTAATAAATTTGTTCATCCTCTTATTTTTATGAATTTATGACTTAAAATATTTTCATGCATTATTTCGATATTGATAATGAAAAAAAGTATGAACTTTGTTTAAATGTAAATGAAAAGTGGCGGTACAATTTATGTATTAATTAACAATATATTTTACGTGATATGATGTATTGTAAATATGTTATTATGACAATGTATTTATGTGCAAGTCTGAAATAAAATATCTGTTCTGTTCCGGAAAGGTCACTTAATATGAGCCAGCAAATAGGTCGACACGTATTGAAGGGTGAGGGTGATACCCTTCCATAGGACACTATCACACACTGTGTGTATCGTTGGAATCGCTTGTAGCCTAATTGAATTTCACTTGTCATGAAGCTTCTTTAAAACAAAAGCGAATGGCCGAGCACAAATACTATACACAAACGTGCAACCTTGTAAGCTTATTGAAAACATAATTTTAATGATGGATTGAAATTGTCTTTGAAACGACATGTACATGTTGTTTGTTTTTGTACTGTCGTGTTTGTTGTTATGCGAGTTATCAATCTGACCATTATGGGGACTTCCGTACAATACAGTGTTGGGTCTGTTTTGTCCTTGAGCAAGACACTTTGTCCGCATAAGCTTAGTTCAGGATCTACACAAGAATTCTTCGAGCATGATCTGTTGTAATCAATTGTTTCTCAATCAAGGTAAAATAAATAGGTATATATTTGCCATTTTAAGGCGACTTCTGTCAGTAAAAAAAGACATAAGTATCGCCAATTAACATGTACATGTATTCATTTTTCATAAAAGAAAACAATTTAAAGAGAAAAAGAAGATTAAAATCGTGTAAACAACTATCTTTGGGAACTTATGGTAGGTATATATCGTTTTAATGTAAAATATACATTTTATAGTGACCCATACGTTTAACCGAAGAGGGCTGTGAAGTCTGAATTCATTCCAAAGTTTACAACAAACTCGTCGATATAATGTACTAGTTTTAAAACCTTTTTTTCTCCTCAAAAAGTCACCCTTGCTATTACAAATAACTTGAGAATAAATCAATATTCTGGCGAAAAAGTGACTACGGCATCGAACTTGATTACTTTACAACACGACTCGACCAGAATAATAAATAATAACACATTGTTTATCCAAACCCGACCCTCTTTAAAAATTCGGTATGGTAGGTAAGCATTTTTTTAAAATTCCAACAACGTCCAATCGACTTGCCCAACGTAGAGCAATTGTTGGCTAAATGTATATAATCAGCATGGTTTGGGCAGTAGTGCAATTCAGTGTAATATATCGCTTATTAAATTCTTCGAAAAGTAATATATATCCTATATCAGAGACCCATATACAGAGATAAGTGATTGCATTTGTTTTTCTAAATTTCGGATTGCACATTTGGAGCTCGACTCCCCACTGGCCGTAACAAAATATGCTTGTCCCTTTGGTATCGAAAGGAAGGACTTTGGGTGGTAAAATTTTCTTTTTTGTAAAAAAAAAATAAATAAAGGTGCATTTCAAGTTATGCTTACAGTTATTTTTGTGTGGCCATTTTCTCATTTTCAGTCCATTTTTAAAGTAGGAAATAACAAAAAAATAAAAATCTATATCATTTTTTACTAACCGTCGAAAACGTACTTCGTTATAGTTTCGCAAAAGAATCTCTGATGTGTTGTTAAAATGTTTTTGTTAAAACAACTACACAATACCGTTTTTGTTAAAAATAAAATAAATCGTAAAAAGCCAATTTTATTTTGTTTCGAACCCGTAATACTTTTAAAAACGGAAGAAAAATAATTGGAAATAGACAAAAACTTTATCATCTTTGGTACCAAAATTGTTAAATCCAGACAAAGGTTCAAAAGTTTTTAAAGGATTACTATTAATGTGTCATCCGAAATTTCAGCCATGTTTGTTGCACTGATATTAGCCTTTCAGTCTGCCTATATATTGCATTTTTCTATTGTTTTTCCTTATAAAATTTAAAGTTATTAAACACAGAACTTATCATATCACATATAACTTGTACTAACAAGTACTACAAAAAAAACCAATAAAATTAATTAATAACTGTTCGATTTTAACTTAAAAAAAATAGACCGGCACCGTGCATTCTTCGGTTTCATAATATAAAGGCATACAATATGGTAATAATTCATTCGGAACATTCGATGTCAAATGATAATGGCGGACAATACATATTCATCTGAAATGGGACCCCTAACGTGTTTGAGATCGGTATACTTAGCACGCACTGCATATACTTTTTTATCACGGATCAGTGTATTTAATGTTAAATTTTCAATACTCATTCATTATATGTATAGTGCCGTCAATTGTTTGGATTTTAAAGTCGTGAAACCTTCCTAACAGATTCCGTTTGGAACTTCCAGTTAGTAAAATCGGCTTCCGCGGTTGCGCGTCTCGGGAGACGCAAAAATAAAACCTGTCAAGGCTCCTTAGAGACGTGCAATATGTCGCACTACATACATGTATACTATTGCTCATCTGTTCCAGGAACTAGCAGCACTATACATGTGTACTCTTTCTCATCCCACTCACTCTCTGTCCCAGAAACTGGCAGCACTATACATGTATACTCTTGCCTATACCTCCCGCCCTCTGTCCCAGAAACTGGCGGCACTATACATGTATGCTCTTGCCCATACCTCTCACCCTCTATTCCAGAAACTTGTGGCACTATACATGTATACTCTTGCCCATACCTCCCACCCTCTGTCCCAGAAACTGGCAGCACTATACATGTATACTCTTGCCCATACCTCCCACCCTCTGTCCACGAAACTGGCGGCACTTTACATGTATACTCTTGCACATACCTCCCACCCTCTGTCCCAGAAACTTGTGGCACTATACATAAGTGTGTCCGTCTATCTCATTTCATATGTTATTTTGGTTTTTTTAAGTGCATAACATACGATAGCCATTGTACCATAGATACGATACTCGTTAATAGCCGTAAAATATAACAGTATATACCAATAAGTTAGTGTTGCATTTGCCTACATGTACTTTGTTCTAGTAATTTTATTACTTTATCAAAAGTTGATAATTCTATCATTTGAATATATATTAAAAACTAAAGTTATACTTTAAATAATTTCGACCGCAATAAACCCGCATTCTGCATTTACTTTAATAGCCATTCATGTGTCGTCTTATGGCAAAGCATATTTGGTACACGTTAATTGTTCTCACCTATTTGGTGACTTTCTTTTTTCCCGTGTTTTTCGATTTCTTTTGTTGTATGTGAAAGCTACGTTTAAAGAGTTTAGCCTGAGAAGAAGAACGGTTCACGCAACCATGTGATGCTAAAATATTAGATGGAAAGATAATAGAAAAAGTTTTTGAAAAAAGGATTTTATATAATTTTGAAAATTCGAACACGAACTATGCCATGAACAGGCAGGGAATAAAACTTTTACAGTAAGTTGACGTTTTACCATATCTGTCACATATGCATTTTTCGACCACATGGGAAACCCGCGTGATTCCGCGTGTGTATAAGAAAAGTATCAATGTCGTCCTCTGTAGAGGAGTAGGACAATTTCATGTGTCCATTTTTGGACATTTATATCATGTTAATTATTATGTTTAAATTATAACCGATGTGTGGTTCAGGGAGGCAATGAGTAGTGGAAGAAATGCAGCTGTAACTCGCACATGCCGTAAGCGGCACCACATAGAGTATTTGTATATACCTTGGTGAATCTCCCGGCAGTTCTGCAGGTATCAAGATTCTAATTTCATCTTGCATATTTATTTGTTGATATGTTTTTTCGCCAGCCATTCATTCGTTCGTTCGTTCGTTCGTTCGTTCGTTCGTTCGTTCGTTCGTTCGTTCGTTCGTTCGTTCATTCATTCATTCATTCATTCCTTACTTCATTCACTCATTCATTAATTCATTCATTCATTCGTTCATTTATTCATTCATTCCTTACTTCAGTATTTCTTTCTTCCACGCGGAAACATCAACTTAATTTTTTTTTTTCTTTTCCATAATATTTGTAAATCATGATTTTGTTTTTGTAATGTATTTTATTTATGCCATTGTTAAAGAAACGATTGTGTAATCTGTAGGGGAAGGGCCGAGTTTAATGTTGGCAGATTTTGTGGCCCAACCCCATTTTATGTAAAATGATGAAATAAAATATGTTTAAACTATACTAAAACATTTTATAAAAGGACAACTGTTCACATCAGTCTCGGATCTTTTATTTGATATTTTTAAAACACACACACCCTGTTGTAGCGATGGCTTTAATAGACATAAAACATCCACTCCTGTCAGACACCTACTTTCTTTTATTGCTATTCCTATATTACAAATGGCGCTGTTACACGTTTTTATCAGAATTCATTCAAGGTACAATGAAGCTACATGTGTATAATAGATTGACTGATATATTTTTTTAAACAGGCTGTGTGCTACTGAGTCATAATGCCGCGGAAAACATCCACGAAGACGTTGTTGTGATGCGGACAGCTGTACATCATGTTGGCCTGTCTGGATTCGAGACCAACCTCTAAATATCACAGAATTAAAGAAAACGCCAAGTGCCAGGTAAGGTTATAGTAAGCTTAAGCTAAAGACTTTCACCAAAGTATCAAAATACATCTATTTTATAAATACTGTACAGATAGATATCTTTATTACCTCCACTTAAGGGAGAGCGACATGTTATAATACAAAACATATACAAACAGAAAGGTCACACACACGCACATATATATACATATTAATTACATACAAAACTATACACTTTTCAATTACTAGTTGTACCTGCTATCCCACCCCTGTAATGTGTTGACCCGCTAGTCAATACACAATGCGCAGACCACATCTTAGTTCAAGAGCAAACTAATATAAAAAAATCTCACGTAGCACTCCTTGGACAGAAAAGGTCTGTCACTTTGAAACGTTTGGTAGATACATATCGATCATTATCTGACCTTCAGCACTAAAGAATTGTGGTATCACTTTCAAGATATTTTGGATTAAAAATATGAAAATAATAGAAAAAATCGCCATTTTCTGGAATAATTAAAAATTGTGAAAAAATAAAAATTGAGATATTTTTATTCATGCTGGGTTTATGAAGCTCTGCAATACATTGATATAAATACATATATCTTGACAAGTCAATTTCTACTGAGTTATTGCCACTGTATGACACATTTGGGTTAAAAATAGAAATAAATTGCTATTTTCTTGAATAATTGAAAATAATATATTTATGTATGCTGGGTTTATTGAAGCTCTGGCATACGTTGATATATATTCGTATATGCTTCTAGTATATTTCTACCGAGTCATTGTCACTGTATGACACTTTAAGGTATAGATGTAGATGTAGAATGAGATATATCTTGAAGATTATGCTAAAGAAACCAAGCACGTGAGGTACCGGCTAAGAATAGAATCACTATCGATCTCTGCGAAGGGGTAGGAATCCTCCAAATGGGTGTCATGTTCATTTTATCATTTTTTGTCATGTTAAAAATTAAGATTATACAACGAATCTTATTATATTGATATTTACCTTGGCAATCATTTCAAATAATGAAGCCCGTGTGGTTCCGGCTAAGAATAGAATCACTGTCGATCTGTGCAGAGGGGTAGGAATCCTCCGAATGGGTGTCACGTTCATTTTATCATTTTTTGTCATGTTCACTATTGTGGTTAAATTATCAACCCCTCTATGGTTCCAGGGAGCCATGAGTGATGGCAAAAATAGGATCACTGTGGCTTATGCATGTCGTAAGAAGCGACAAATTGAGTAATACGATAGAATTTGCTGAAACTCTGCAGTTCTGCAGGTATCAAGGTTCTAGTTAATTCTGCATATTCATTTGTTGATGTATTTTTTTAATCTGTATGTTAATTTGTTGTTTTTGTACATGTAGAGTGAACCTGGGATCTTCCTTCCTGTTGGTGTTGCATAACCTATAATGTGTTGGTATGCCATAAAATCCTATTCATTCATTCATTCAATCTAAAGAAACCACACTGTTTGTCGATTGAATCACACATTAATCCAGTTTCGACAGACATTGCTCTTGAACAGTCAGTGAATCCAGATCCTAAGAAAAGTGTCAGAATCATTGGACTAACCAAACAACCAGGAGCTTAAGAAAGATGGTTTCTGACGAACGAGCATCTAAATCTTCAGCCACAAAATGTTGGAAAGTGACACAATAAGTCACAAAAATAATCTGGAAAAATGATGAAGAATGTATTCGAAAGTTAATATCAGGACTGATGACAAACCTATTTCTTCTCAGAGGGCAAAACAGAACGGAGATGATACATATAAGTCAATAAAGCCACTGGAGTCGTTGTGCCGTCAGATATGTCTAGACATCTTGTGACCAGTGATACAATTGGAAGATACAACATGGAAAAGTTTATTGATGAAAGACTGAACACAAATACAAATGTTTTTAGGAGCCACTGCCACGTATGAAATTGGAAACAGTAAGTACCGGTTGCCTGTCAAATCCAAAGATGAACAGATTACAACCATAAGTGTCGATAGAGAACCCGTTGGTAGATTGATAGTTGCATCCACTCCCAGAGAAGTATTTCATAAGACGTTCTGACCTATCAACATTCAACTGTTTCATTCTCTCTTGCACACACAGATGGAACTTTGAGAAAGCCAGTTTTAAGTTTATTACAGATGGTGTAAAGTGGACCTGAAAACTGCCTGCTGGGAAAGCAGTTTTCTCCAGGTTGTGGGCTCAAGAGTGTTTTGGATACATCTACTATCCTATCAACAAAATGTAGAATACCTCAAGTCCAATACTGAGGAAGCAGACGTACATATGATGCTGAAGTTGAGTCCCATTTCTACTCATGATGTCGTAGAAGGCTTTGGCCAATCTATCTGTTCTGTCTTACCTGCAGTTCAATGTATCACTGGAGTCATTAGTTCTTTAGTTGAAATAGGCAAGAGAATGGCTCTTAATTCTATGAAAGTCCTCTGACGTCGACCGATAAGAATTGTCTCAGTAAGGTTAAACTGAATATTGTCTGAAGGGTGCTTCAGTTCATGTGAGAAGTGCGTCTGTACCTTGTATTTGCCCAATAACCTTGAATGTGCTGCTGATGACACCAGATACGGATTGCTCTGTCAAAAGAGACTGCGGAACAAAATGTTATCATTGTCAAAAAGCTTAAAGCATCACTTAGTCAACTTCCAATCACTGTTTTGGAAGCGTTATTTACTAGCAATACGTCGTAAGAGGTTGGTATCTAAAGCTGGTACTTTGAAAATTATTTTACTGCTCAAGGAACCTGCTCTTAGTGTATTGGAGGAGTTTACATTGATCATTTAAATGTAATAGATCAGCACTTTTAAGGGTTGGTTTGTACAAATGTAAAGCAAATAATCTAGTTTGTACTAGACATTTAAGGGCATTACTCATGTGGGTGAATCAGAGACTGGGTCAGATGATGCTTACATGATTCTTCTTTTATTACATTGGGTATCATTTCTATAATCAATATCAAATTGTGCAAATCGCAAAAAAAAATCAGGTGTATAAGTGTAATTTTAGGCTTTATTCCCATTATTTCCAAAATCACCAGTTTCATTATATATTTTGATGTATTTAGCCCCAAAACTTTAAAGTTATACCACAATTCTTTAGTACTGAAGGTCTTGCAACATCACTTGGGCATCTAACTAACTGATTATGAAGTCAAACCTTTTCTGAACAGAGGGTGATACGTGCACCTTTTTCTAGGCTTCACATAAAAATGCGCTTTTCGACTTTCTAATTATTTTATTAAAGTTACTTATTGTGATGTGTTATTAGGATGTACATCTTTTGAGGCAGAAAAGCAGGCACTATAATTTTGGATAACCATTACATAGAACATGCCAACGAAAAAATAAACACATTTTCACAGGCGGAAATGATCTTACTTATTTATAGTCACAGTTGCTATATGAATCCGTTAAATACTTTTTTACAGAAACAATATGCTCATAACATCATGGATTTGGTATCAACGTAACTTGTTACTTCTGTATATTCCATTTAAACACATTCAGAAAGGTAGAGAACAAAATAAAACACGAATCGTTGACTGTCGATTTACTAGTATCACACACATTTCAATATCAAATTAACAGTAACAATTTGTCGTACCGGATAAAGCCACAGCCAATGGTAGAATACCCGCCACCTAATTGTGTTCGACTCCCGACCCGGTCATACCAAAGACTTGAAAATGGTCTACAAACTTACTGGTATTCTCAGAAGAGATAGTACAATATCATTGTTTGGGGAACGCAAGAAAGGTACCAAGGTTCCAATCTTTAGTATCATTGTTGTGATTGAGACATTCACAGAATCTTGGTTCTCATAAAAACAGAGCAACATTCATATTGCAACCTATGCATGTTGTTCTTACACTATCACAAACTATGTTGTCTGTCAGCTTTACAAACTGTTATTTCTCATTTTTTAACAATGACTATATTTTGTGAAACAGGAGATGAAATACTTATCCATGGTGCGTTGGAAACACGGGTAAATACATGCTCTCCTGAGGTCGATCACCATCAACACTTGCAGTTTCCATTGAGACATTGTGATGGAAACATTTACATCATGTTGGCCTGCCTGGATTATTGAAAAGCATCTGGCAGTTCTAGAATAAAACGGAAACGTCATGCCTCAGGTAAGGCTAGTTAACTAAAGCTGGAGATTTTCAAAATATCAAAATGTACCTAAAATAGATCAATGATCAATGGTGAAGATCAGTATTTTACTTAGGTCTTCAGTAAGTGATAATAATAATAAAAATAGTAATAATAGTAACCTAATAATGATGATAATAACCATAAAATAATAATGATAACATAATAATAATGATAACATTATGATAATAATAATGATAATAATAACAATGATAATAATAATGATAATAATGATAACATAATAATGATAATATTGATAATAATAATAATGATAACATAATAATGATAATGATAATAATGATAACATGATAATAATAATAATGATAACATGATAATAATGATAACATAATAATAATAAAAAATAATAATAATGATAACATAAAAATGATAATAATAATAATGATAATAATAATGATAATAATAACAATAATGATAACATAATAATAATAATAATCGTGGTGAAGATTTTACCTAGATATGTCCGGTCTGTAACTTTGTCATCTATGGATAAATTTCAAAAATCCCTTGGCTCAATTCAACAGCATGACATGACGACGTGTTGCGCGAATGACCCACACCCGTACCTCAAAGGTCAAGGTTACACTTTGAGTTAGTTTTACAACACTTTGAGTCTGTGTGAGATTTTGAGTCCGGTCTGTTTGTTATGCATAGATGGATTTTATAAATACTTGTTACAAATGGTCAACATAACACGATGGCGTGTCGCGTGCAACACAGACTTTCACTCCAAAGGTCAAGGTCACAATTTAACTTTGACAACATTTTCAGTCTGTTTGAGGTATTGTGTCCGGTCTGTTACTTTGTCACCTATAGATACATTTCAAAAACACTTGACTGAGTTCATCAACATGACAGGATTAAGTGTCGCGTGTAAGACCTAGAACAATTCCTCAAAGGCCAAGGTCATACTCTCAATTTGTTTGATATTTCGTGTCTAGTTTGTAACTTTGTTTTATATGAAGGGGTTTAAAGTAACTTGACACAAGTGATTTGCATTTACCTGTAGAAATACCTAGATATTTACATCAGATGTCAAGGTCAATGTTACACTTTAATGTAAAAAACATGAAATTGTGTTCTATTGTGAAACGTCAGTCCATGACTCATGGTATTCATGGATACATCGCTACCTATCATAAAAAATATATCGTTATTATCACAGAACATTCGAGGGGTGGGGTGCATGTGACACTTTCCAATGACATTTGTTGTTCAAGTGTCATTGAGTTAACGTTTTGTACAGTATGGGTATGGTGGGGGTGTTTATCCATAAAGGGTTAAGACGACCCGAAAGAGAGTTAATATTGTGACATTTCAAAAAGTGTTATGAGCACAATGAGCAAGTAGAGCGTCATCAGGCCCTCTTGTGCTTCTTGTTTCTGGTGTGTATGCATGTGAAAAGAATGTCAAATCACGCTCAAATCGAATAAAGTCCGAAGTACTTTATGTAAGATTTGTGCGTTATTTGACATTCATTGCACAGGTATAAAAGCAGAAACATGAACTTACTCCTTATACTTCCAATCCTGATGACAAAATATGTATTTTATTAGTTTCAGACGCTCCCTCATGTAATATATATGAATACGAAATTAACTATCCGTGGCATAATAAACGCGTATGAATACATAACTAGAAAAATAAAATGTGTCCGGCTCAAAGGGTTTATCGTATACTAAAAGTCTTGAAATATTAGTGTTATCCAATGGGAATGTCTTCAATACATATTGAAAGAGAGATCGCAATTATACAAATACAATTCAAACTGTTTAACATGACTGATTATTTTTAAACAGAAGATGGACGTCTGTTAGTTCTTATAAAGACGACCTTGTTGTGGAGACAGATGAACATCATGTTGGCCTGTCTGGAGTCGTACCAAGCTTATAAAAGTTCCGGAATAAAAGAAAACACATAGTCTCAAGTAAGGTTATTTAAAGTTAAAATTGAAAATATCAACATTATTAACATGCACCTATTTTGGAGGTAATGACGTAAAACATTACTATATCTGGTGAAAACAAACCAAAAACATTTGTCTCAAACATGCATACAAAACACTAGACATATAGAAAAAATTTTCTCGAATAATGTATACAGATATGGGACAGTTAACATATTTGTTATTTGAAAATAAATATATATCTAATTAGTATGCAAGAAAAAGAATAAAGCATGAGTATGCAATCAAGTTCGTAGGAATGCAATCCCTGGTATCGCTGATTTGACATGACCTCGATAAAGCCTCGGTCCAGATAAAAGGTTAAACACAGTTAAATCTCAGGCTGGAATATCCTTCTCTTAACGTGATATTCTTATAATATCAAAATTCACGTTGCAATGTCTATTTACACGTATCAGTGTTGATTAAAATCTTATAATATCACAAATTTCTCTGCCTTGTCTATTTACTGGAATCAGTGTTGATTATAGTTTTATAATATCACAAATCATGCTGCTATGTCTATTTACTCGTAAAAGTGTTGATTATATTTTTATGACATCACAAATCACGCTGTTGTGTCTATTTACTCGTATCGGTGTTGATTTTATTCTTTTACTATTACAAATCACGCTGCTATGTCTTATAATATTACAAATCACGCTGGTATGTCTATTTACTGGTAGCGGTGTTGATTATGTTCTTATTATATCAGAAATCGCGCTATAACATATAATTACTCGTATCAGCGTTGATTATATTCTTATAATATCACAAATTACGCTGCTATGTCTATTTACTCATATCAATGTTAATTATATTCTAATAATATCACAAAACACGCTGCTATGTCTATTTACTCATATCCGTGTCGATTATATTCTTATAAAATTACAAATCAATCTACTATGTCTATATTCTCAAATCGGTGTTGATTATATTCTTATAAAATTACAAATCATGCTGCTATGTCTATTTACTCATATCGGTGTTGATTATATTCTTATAATATTAAAAATCACGCTGCTATGTCTATTTACTCGTATCAGTGATGATTATATTCTTATAATATTACAAATCACGCTACTATGTCTATATACTCGTATCGGTGTTGATTATATTCTTATAATATTACACATCACGCTGCTATGTCTATTTACTCGTATCGGTGCTGATTTTATTCTTTTAATATTAGCAAACACGCTGCTATGTCTATTTACTCGTATCATATTGATTATATTCTTATAATATCACATATCACGTTGCTATGTCTGTTTACTCCTATCATTGTGGTTATATTCTTATAATATCACAAATCACGCTGCTATGTGTATTTACTCGTATCGGTGTTGATTATATTCTTATAATATTAAAAATCACGCTGCTATGTCTATTTACTCGTATCAGTGATGATTATATTCTTATAATATTACAAATCACGCTACTATGTCTATATACTCGTATCGGTGTTGATTATATTCTTATAATATTACACATCACGCTGCTATGTCTATTTACTCGTATCGGTGCTGATTTTATTCTTTTAATATTACCAAACACGCTGCTATGTCTATTTACTCATATCATATTGATTATATTCTTATAATATCACATATCACGTTGCTATGTCTGTTTACTCCAATCATTGTGGTGATATTCTTATAATATCACAAATCACGCTGCTATGTGTATTTACTCGTATCAGTGTTGATTATATTCTTATAATATCACAAATTACGCTGCAACTGATAATTACTCATATCAGTGTTGATTATATTCTTATACTATCACAAATCAAGCTGCTAGTTCTATTTTCTCATATCAGTGTTGATTATATTCTTATAATATCACAAATCACGCTGCATTGTCTATATACTCAAACCAGTGTTGATTATATTATTATAATATTACAAATCACGCTGTTATGTATATTTACTCATATCAGTGTTGATTATTTTCTTATAATATCACAAACCGCGCTGCTATGTCTATTTACTCATATCGGTGTTGGTTATTTTCTTATAATATCACAAATCGTGCTGCTATGTCTATTTACTCATATCGGTGTTGATTATAATATTACAAATCACGCTCTGTTATGTCTATATACTCATAACGGTGTTGATTATATTCTTATAATATTACTAATCACGCTGCTATGTCTATATACTCATATCAGTGTTGAATATATTCTTATAATATTGCAAATCACGCTACTATATCTATATACTCATATCGGTGTTGATTATATTCTTATAAAATTACAAGTCATTCTACTATGTCTATTTACTCATATCAGTGTTGATTATATTTTTATAATATTGCAAATCACGCTACTATATCTTTATACTCATATCGGTGTTTATTATATTCTTATAATATAACAAATCACGCTGCTTTGTCTTTTTACTCATATTGGTGTTGATTATATTCTTATAATAATTGATATAATATCACAAATCACGCTGTTATGTCTATTTATTCATATCAGTGTTAATTATATTCTTATAATATCACAAATCACGCTGCTATGTCTATTTACTCATATCGCTATTGATTATATTCTTATAATATCACAAATTACGCTGTTATGTCTATTTACTCATATCAGTGTTGATTATATTCTTATAATATTACAAATCACGCTACTATATCTATATACTCATATCGGTGTTGATTATATTCTTATAAAATTACAAATCATGCTACTATGTCTATTTACTCATAACAGTGTTGATTATATTCTTATAATATCACAAATCATGCTGCTATGTCTATTTACTCATATCCGTGTTGATTATATTCTTATAATATTACAAATCATGCTGCTATGTCTTTTTACTCATATTGGTGTTGATTATATTCTTATAGTAATTGATATAATTTTACAAATCACACTGCTATGTCTATATATTCATATCGGTGTTTATTATATTCATATAATATTACAAATCACGTTGCTATGTCTATTTACTCATATCGCTGTTGATTATATTTTTGTAATATCACAAATCACGCTACTATGTCTATATACTCATATCCGTGTTGATTATATTCTTATAATATTACAAATCACGCTACTATGTCTATATACTCATATCCGTGTTGATTATATTCTTATAAAATTACAAATCATGCTGCTATGTCTATTTACTCATATCGGTGTTGATTATATTCTTATAATAATTCTTATAATTTTACAAATCGCACTGCAATGTCTATATATTCATATCGGTGTTTATGATATTCATATAATATTACAAATCACGCTGCTATGTCTATTTACTCAAATCGCTGTTGATTATATTCTTATATCACAAATCACGCTGTTATGTCTATTTACTCATATCAGTGTTGATTATATTCTTATAATATTACAAATCACACTGCTATGTCTATTTATCATATCAAATCACACTGCTATGTCTATTTATCATATCAGTGTTGATTTTTTTCCTATAATATTACAAATCGCGCTGCTATGTATATTTACTCATATCGGTGTTGATTATATTCTTATAATAATTCTTATAATTTTACTAATCGCACTGCAATGTCTATATATTCATATCGGTGTTTATTATATTCATATAATATTACAAATCACGCTGCTATGTCTATTTACTCAAATCGCTGTTGATTATATTCTTATATCACAAATCACGCTGTTTTGTCTATTTACTCATATCAGTGTTTATTATATTCTTATAATATTACAAATCACGCTGCTAGTTATATTTAATCGTAACAATATTGGTTCTAAGTTAAAACAACGCTATAACTCGTTTATAAACACAAATGACATTTAAAGGGTATTATTGATTCATAGCATGGTATTGAAAACAATTGACACTCAATTGGATAAATATGCACTGAATGGGATGCGGGTAAAGCTGAATTTTAGTTAATATCGATATACTCTGAGTACGGTCATATGAGAGGCATGTTAATGCCATATTTTTAATTTCCTAAGCGTAGATAATGTGTTGTGAGTAATGTAAGTGGCCAACACTTGCACAATAGATTAAACTAGAATGCATTGAAATGAGTAAAAGTACAAATTTGAGTTTGTTCAAATATATATAATTTGAAAAAAATGTGTTAAATTTTCAAACTGATTATTGTTCACGTTTCAGCTGAGAGAAACACATGATGGTTGGATTACCTCAAAGACCAGTATTTGCAGTTCAAACAGTGTTTCGAACAATAAACCCATATTGTTGATAAAAAGGAATGCATCTCTAGGACAACACATTTCATTTGAACATCAGCGTGACAGGAAGATGATATTACTCTGTAAATTACCCAGTGACTTTAGTTGTCAAGACAACTTGATTCGTGAGGAATGCCATTACATTATATGTGCGATGACGTGAATTTTTTATAAAGTGGACTGTATTAAAGTTTTGTAATCATACCACTCAAAATTTGATAACGGTCATGTTATTAATTTCCCATAAAAATACATTTAAATAATATTTGTATAGTTTTTAAAAACATGTTTGGAGCTGTTCTGGTACCTTATACCAAATGAAAATAGTAATGGGCAATATAGTCAAAAGATGTACTTTACATAATTAAAAAAATCATATTTAAAAAATAACCGCTTTTGCACCAAAATTTATATAACTCAAAATTTTGAATTCTTATTTATCAATTTATGATTTAAGTCATATTATTTCAAAATCAAACATTATCGAATTGTAAAAAGTGTTTCCCAACGCCTTGTTAAACTGAAAAGTATTCTGTTTTCTAAAGATCCCCAAAATAAAATGCACATATTTTAGTGTGAAAAAACACATAAGATTATCTCTTTTTTTGGCAGATTTTTTGAACATTTTATCAATAAACTAAACCACTACAAGAAATTGTTTTTGGGGTAAAAAAAAATTGTGGTAAGGTCGGCATACTCACAATGGTGGTTTGGTGTATGTGCGTTTTTCAGCGCGTCCGTGCCCCGGTCAGTCCGATCTTGTTTGCCCTTTGACAGAATACTTGCCTTTTATTTACTTAGAAAATTTTGTAACTTTTTTTGAGTTGGTACATAATTTTAAACTTAGATATATTGCTAGATTTTTTAGCAGGTTAATGTTTTAGTACAAGTACAAAGCCTTGAGCTTAGATGTTAAACAAATAGAATAAGTGTGTGGGTCTCTATCATATTTGTTCAAAACCATGACCTTGGGGACAAAATTGGCCAGCACTAAGGGTAAAAATTTCACATTGTGTTATTAAGAGAAAACTCGTGTGGTTCCAGGTAAGAATAGAATCACTGTCAATCTGTACAGAGGCCAAGAATCTTCCGAATGGGTGCCATGCTCATTTTATCGTTTTTTTTGTAATGATTATTATTGTGTTAAATTATCAACCCCTGTGTGATTCCAGGGAGCCATACGAGTGATGGCAAATATAGGATCACTGTGGCTAATGCACATCGTTAGAAGCGACGATTTGAGCTTAACGATAGAATTTGCTGAAACTCTGCAGTTCTGTAGGTATCAACATTTGATATTTTTGTACTTATTGATCAACTGAAGATTTGATCACGTTCTTTCAACATCAAACTTAACTGTAAAAACTGTTTTTACAACACCCTGTTGAACTGAACCATCCTATGATTTTTAAATGTCGCCAAAATGAACGCATGTATTTTGTTGTGAAGAAACCATATATGTTTTGAAACTTTCAAAATCTTAGATCTAACATCAGAATATTTTCAAAAACACCACTTTTGGGTTCAAAATTATTTTTGTATAAATTTTAAAAAAAAATGTCAAAAAATATTTTCAATGCATTTTCTTAAGTTCAGTTAACTTAGCAAGGTTCAGAAAACCGTTTTTTAATTACCTTTTCTAAGGTTGTCCACAAAACAGTTTAACTTGGTTCAGTAGAAATAATAGAGATCATGGTCCTTACCACATTTTGAGTAGTGTAGATTATAATTCAGTCTATAGATTTTAATATTTGATATAGTTACAACATGAATAATTATTGTTCCTCTTCTCAAAAATGAAATTGTCTAAATAGTAAGATTGGTTAATAAATGATTGGAATATATAATTTGAAATGTAAATATACAGTAAAAAATGTTTTGCAAGACCTTTTATATAAATATTGTTAAAAATTTGGATTATACAACGAATCTTATATTGATATTTGCCTTGGCAGTCATTTCAAATCATGAAGCCCGTGTGGTTCCGGCTAAGAATAGAATTACTGTCGATCTGTGCAGAGGGGTAGGAATCCTTCGAATGGGTGTCATGTTCATTTTATCATTTTTTGTCATGTTCACTATTGTGGTTAAATTATCGAACCCTGTTTGGTTCCAGGGAGCCATGAGTGATGGCAAGAATAGGATCAATGTGGCTTATGCATGTCGTCAGAAGCGACAAATTGAGTAATACGATAGAATTTGCTGAAACTCTGCAGTTCTGCAGGTATCAAGGTTCTAAGATCATACTGCATATTCATTTGTTGGTTTATTTATGTTTAAATCCGTATGTTTATCTGTATTTAAAAACTATGTCAGACTTTTATTGATCATAAAAGCTTGCTCGTGTCCGTGTGACTGGAATGCGCAGCTTATTGTCTCTTAATCGAAACATGACTAAACTTGGTCACAATGTTTTTAGTCATGAAACAGACAATTTCTAAATAAGTCATACCGTTCGAGGTCGGACAAATGTATGGTTCTTGATTAAAAATGCCGATTTGTGGCTTTTAAACACTACTTCACCTTCGGTTTTTATTAGATCGTTCTCAAACTTGTTAAGGATATTTATAAGTATAATCGCTCCATATGAATTCTTCATCCTTATTGGGCCTTTTCTTGTCACATAAATTATACATTTTTGAAAGGTTGTGTGACATTACTATTTGCAGTTAAACAGTTATAACTATGTGTAAACTAGGACTTAATGAAAATTAGTTTACAATATAACCATAATACCCAAAATTTGGTAAAGATTATGTAATTTATTCCCAAAAGATGTTTCATTAAAATGGTATATGTATAGATTTTAAAACAAATTTTGAGCTGCTCAACTTAAGATTGAATCATGTTGTTTCAATATCGAACTTGATTGTAAAAACTGTTTACACAACACAGTGTTGGACTTGACCATCTGTCGATTTTTAAAAAATCACTAAAATTAAACTCATAAACTTTGTTGTGAAGAAACCGGATATGTTTTAAACCCCTCATTCACCGTCAGATTATTTTGAGGAGAAAAAACAACACTTGAGTTCAAAATGATTTTTATTACAAATTTCAAAAATGATGTTTTCTCAAAAATATTTGAAATGGATTCTCTTTAGTTCAGTTCTACAGTTGCCAACAAAACAGTTGAATTAATTTAGGGTATGGGCCTTAACAAATTTTAAGTAGTGTAGACTGTAAATCAATCTAATGTATTTTGATATTTAATATTGTTTGCAGAGTGGCAGCATATATTGTTACTCTTTTGAAAAATGAAATTGTCTAAAAAGTAAGATTGGTTAATTAATAAATTATTATAAAATTCTAATTTATAACGTAAACACACTGTTAAAAACATTTTGCAAGACTTCATATACCTATTGTTAACAATTTGGATATTTTTTAGTGCCTTGGCAATAATTTCATATTTTATTTTCATTTTAGCTCTACTGGCAAAAGGACCAGTGCCATAGTTATTTCTCCGTTGTCTTTTTATCCATTAACATTTCATTGAAAACACGGTTAGCACCTCTAATTTTCACCCTGGCATGACCAAACTTTGTCAGGTTTTTAACCGGCAAAATTGTTTTTTCATCAAGACGAGTTACGGCCCATGATTGTTTGACAAAATAATGGCACATACCTTGTGAGCACGGTAGCTGCTTTAGTTTGTATCATATCTTTACCAAACCTGGTAATATATTACTTATTATAAACGTATGAAAAGAGTGCTAGCAATGGTCCTATTTGATCAGAATTTGATCAGTTACGACCATTTATTGAATAAGAAATGCTGATGTTTGCCTTGTAAACATTAGTAGCATCGTTATAGTTTAACTAAGTCACAATGTTATTGGTCATGAGTTCTAAAATGGTCATACCGTTTCGTATTGGATACATTCATTGTCCTTGATTAAAGATGGCGATTTGTGACTAAACAACTATATCACCTTTAGGTTTTAAACATGGTCAATATATTTACAAATATAGGCGCCCCATTTGCATTCGTCGTCCTTATTTGGTTTCTTCTTGTTATTAAAAATGTCACTAATTATATCTTTTTTGAAAAATGGCTAAACATTTAATAAAAAATGCCAATTTAAGACTTTTAAATCCTATATCATCTTTAGTTTTAATCTTTAAAAAATATTTATAGAAAGTATAGGTGCTCCATATGAGTCCTCCTTGCTAGGCCTCTTCATATTATTATTGTTACTTTAATTTTGAATGATGGTTAAAAATGATTTAATATGCCGATTTATGGCTTCTAAAGCCCGTGTAGTTCAGTCTTATAATAGTATCACTGCCGATCTCTGCAGAGGGGTAGGAATCTTCCGAATGGGTGTCTTGTTCATTTATCATTTTTGTCATGTTCACTATTGTGGTTAAATTATCAACCCCTCTGTGGTTCCAGGGAGCCATGAGTGATGGCAAAAATAGGATCACTGCGGCTTATGCATGTCGTCAGAAGCGACAAATTGAGTTATACGATAGAATTTGCTAAAACTCTGCAATTCTGCAGGTATCAAGGGTCTAGGTTCATTCTGCATATTCATTTGTTGGTTTATTTTTGTTTAAATCTGTAGGTTAATTTGTTGTTGTTTTTTTGTACATATAGAGTAAACCTGGAATCTTCCTTCCTATTGGCGTCGAATTACCTATTATTATTAATTTGTTGGTACGCAGTAAAACCCTTTTCATTCATTCGTTAATTAAAATTTTGTTGTTTTTCTGTACATGTAGAGTGAACCTGGAATTTTCCTTCCTGTTGGCGTCGAATAACCGCTAATGTGTTGGTACGCCATTCATTAATTCAGTCATCCAATGCCAATAATGTTGTTTTGTTATCTTTTCGAGTCGTATACAATGCTCAAGTGAGATTTTTTTAGGTCAATGAAACTCTTGACCACGTTTGGTGGCGAGCTAATGAAAACAACAGTTGTTGCAGCGTTTAAAAGTGAAACTATCATATATTTGATGCTCATATTCATATTTATTTTAATATTTATGCTTTATAGCTCAATTGATTTACATAGTATAAATCATGGTACAGTTATTGATGGATTTAAGTTTTAATGCATCCAATGTAAAGTGAAATGGGAATCTTCCTTCCTGTTGGCGTCGAATAACCTATAATGTGTTGGTACGCCGTTAAACCCTATTCGTTCATTCCCCAAATGTTAAAACTGAAATCCTCAGATGTAGTGCTCCTCCCTCGAAATATCACAAGATTTCCTTGCAGCTTTAAAATTCTCGGAATCAGAAACTGTTATTCCCTTTAATGCTTCTTCAACCGTTGAAACTGCTGCAATCAATTGTTCCTCGCCTTTGTAGTTTACATATATATATGCCCTCTACAACTCCACTGATCCATTTGAATTGATGTCAGTTTCTACATCAAAAACTTCTGGCAATATGAAGTTTTTCTCTCAGGACAACCCCTCAACGCCGAAAAATAAGGATTTGGACCACATTGACATCTATTCTATGAGGCGTCCATTCTCTTGACCACTTTAAAGTATATCCAACATCCAAAGTTCAGGGGTTTCCATTTAGTTTGAAGAGAAACAATAGGAATAAACATATTGAACATGTTTTTTTATTAATTTATTCCTTTTGAGCCATCATTCAAAAATGTATAATTTATGTAACAATATTAATAACAAGAAGAGACCCAATAAGGAGAAAAACATATATGGAGAGTCAATACTTGTTAATATCCTGACAAAGATTAAAACCGTAAAACCATATTCATTCATTCCTTTTATTGTCATCACACGTTTGGCATCTTTGAACCACACTGAGGTTGGAATACCTTAGGGGAGCTAAAGTTATTAAATGAAAACCATTTGCCTGTTTTTCAATCAACCAAAGGTAATAACGTTTTTAGGACGTATGAAGAATCTCACGAGAGCTTTTATGGTCAATAATACTTTGACCAAGTATTGTCACAATTAAATAACTACAGTTGTTGCAGCGTTAAAAAGTCAAGCATTAACATTAATCAGTAACTCAAGGGACATCCATAACTCCAATCTGATCAGACATTGTCGATTCAAGAACTTATTCTAGCTTTATTGTCAGATAAAGTTTGGTTACATTCCGATGAAAACAGAAATGTTTTGCACGTCCGAGTCTATTTTTATCAAGTCTGGTCTGGATGGTGTAAGCTACTCAGATTTTCAGATTTTTTGGTGACAATATGTCCATTTGGTTTCTTATATCCGTATATTTCTAATTTAAAACAGATTACTTTTCTTATATATAATGAAGGTAAAGCGGTTCCTAACTAATATTGCATAACGTTAATATTTTTATAGCTTAATCAATTTACACAATACCATTTCATGGTACAATTGTTGATGGGTTTAAGTTTAAATGCAGCCAAAATATAAAGCTGCAAGTGTTTGCAATATGTCAAAGTGTAGAACTTGCTTTTAAAAGAAATATAATATAAACAAGCCAAACGGATAATTCATTTCTAAGTGTAACTCTTGAATCTTTAATAAACAAATTGTATTTGCCTTGTATGTACGCAATCTTCACTATCGTTGCGCAGCAGTTATCTTCGATAATTTCTTAAACTGGTCAAATCAGATGATTCACTATTATTATTATTTTTATTTTGAACTATATGTTTGTAATAGTCAGCTGCTCTTTTTTTCATATGTATATGTTGGAGAACATATTGGATATCTTTTGTTGTAAAGGTGTTATAACTAAGAAATCGTCTTTTACTACATTTTTTGTTTAATTTAGTTTATATATTTTGTAAATCCCTCCCCTCTTAAGGTCATATTCGGGTATACTGTCTCTAAAGGTAAAGTATGTTAAAAAATAATTTTAAAAATATTTAAAGGGATGTAATTTTTGTATTTTATTAAAAAATAATGTAATAAATATGTTAAATCGGAATTTTTTGTGTTTTTCCTTTACAGAGGCCAATGAAATGCAAAGAGCGCGGAATGCCAGTGAAACCAAAAGAAAAATCGAGCGTATAATTCTAGCCACCAACCTCCCCCGAGCCCACCCACCCTATTTATAAGTTATTTATGTGCTTTTTCAATAGATTCATTCCAAATAGGTGTCACATTTGCATAATTAATTTTAACAGATGACCGCTGTAAAGGGAAATAATTGAGAAAATGGCTGTAAATTTAGAACTCCTTTATTGAAAAAATGAACAATTAATGTAACAATAAAAACAAAGACAGTTCCAATAAGGAGAAAGACGTATAAACTTACAAATATCGTGACAAAAAATTCAGAATTTTACAAACAAAAAAAAAAGATTGGCATTTTTAATCAGTTATAACTAATGTGACAATAATAACAATAAGAGGCCCAACAAGGAGAAAGAACTTGGAGTCTATACTTGTAAATATCCTGACAAAGATTAATGAATGGGTGAATGAATAGAGTTTTTACTGGAAGATTCCAGATTCACTTTACATGTACAAAAATAACAAATTAACATACAGATTAAAAAAACAACATCAACAAATGAATATGCAGAACTGCAGAGTTTCAGCAAATTCTATCGTATTAATTTGTCGCTTAAAACGACATGCATAAGCCACAGTGATCCTATTCTTGCCATCACTCATGACTCCCTGGAACCACACAGGGGTTGATAATTTAACCACAATAGTGAACATGACAAAAAATTATAAAATGAACATGACACCCATTCGGAGATTCCTACCCCTCTGCAATGATCGGCAGTGATTCTAATCTTAGCCGAAACCACATGGGCTTATGAAACTTAATTATGAATAAATTTTGAATTCGAATTGAGTTCAACTGTTCATTCGGACAATTCATGTTATACCAATGACAGTTTGGTTTGGATAATATGGCAGTTGACCTGTTATTGATTACTTAAAATCCAATACAAACAAACACACAGCATAGTTCAATTCTAAGCTTCATTTTCAAGTTGGGAAAAACAAAATATCTTGAAGGCAATATGTTAAGAAAAATCGCTTTAGATTCACCTAAAAATATAAGTATTTTAAATTGATTCAACGTATCTAATTAACATTAATAAATAAAATACAAATTAATTTGGTATTTCAAATTGGGCTAGCATGAATTTTCGAAGAAAACTTTACTGTTGACATAAACAAAATTTATAAAAATGGAGACTTGACATAGAATCTTGATTTCATCCGATGAATGACCTTCATTGGTCCTGCTCTTACCATCATTCATGGCATCACAAGTGATACTTTAAGCACACTACTGTACATGTCAAAGTGAATTAATTGATAAAAAGTCAATTTGGAGGCAATATCTTGTTTCAGGACCACAGATAGAAGAAAAAGGTTTAAACGTGCAACATGTCAAATGCAAATATCAATCAAAACATTTAAACGTTGTAGTTATTAAAAACATAATGACATATACTACTCAGAATTTGATAAGGACCATATCATATATAAATAATTCTACTTAACTAAAATTCTAACTATTTTGTAGACAAACCTAGAAAAGGAAATTGAAAACGGTTTTCCGAAGCTTGCAGAGTTAACTATTTTAATAAAGTATTTCTTTTCATATTCTTAATATCATACAAATAACTATGCATTATATTTTTCACAGCACAGACAGTGTACACATTATTACTTTTAAATAAGTAGTAAATGCCTGAAGTTAATTATTTTAAAAAATTACAAAATAGTAGTATTGTCCATTTTGTTCCAATTCCGAGAATCAAAACATTTTCCTTTTGTGATTACTTAATGTTAGGTTTGAGTGTTGACGTATTTCTGTGTGATGAAATTTTATTTTATTTCTTTTTTAAATAAAGAATGGCAAAATAATGTGGAATTAAAAAATGATTCTGAGAAAAAGAGATTTAGAAATAATAGAAGAAAAGAAAATCAGCTAAATCTATATAACTATAGATGTATTCACACTGCCTCTTTGTAATTTTAATAAAATAGTTAAAATTTCCGCTTTGACCGTTAATACACAAATTGGACAGAAAAAACGAAAACTTAAATGTTGGAGCTAAATATAAATGTGTAATGCCGCCGCCGTCGACTGAAAAACAAAAGCTCAATCTCGCTTTCGCTCTTTCATTGCGGCGAGACAAAAACAGGGAGGGTGAGAGGATTTTATTTTTCATTTTTTATTATTATTTTTTAAATTTTCAAATTGATTTTTATTTTTTATCTTTTTTTTATGAAAATATGAAGGGTCGGGGCGGCATGAAAATTAAGGGGCGGGCGGGATGATAATTTAGCAATTAATTTATTATGGCCTTACAGATTTTAAAAAATATTAATCATATTCACATGTTCGTTCTTAAGTTAAAAACTGTTGCCATTTAATTTCATGACTTACTAATGTGTTACAATTCGTTTGTCAAGTTCTATTGATTACTATAAGTATTCCTCAACAAATAGGAGAAAAATAATTTAAATTAAAATATATTTAACATTTGTGCGAAGTTATTCTAAAATCTCACTATATGTGTGAAAAGTATAGCCCGGGCAAGATCGGACTGACGGACACACGCATATACGCCGAACCTCTATTGTGACATTTACTAGTATGTCGAGCTCACCGCAAGCGGGCTCAACAATAAAAGCCTTTTAACCAATAAATAGTTTTCTAATAATTGATTAGTGAATTGATTATATGGTCAATAAATATGCAAAAAAAATTGAAAATAATCTTATGTTACGGTATAAGATTTAGAGGATTTCAAAACATCTCCGGGTTCTTTTCACATCAAAATATGTGCATTTTATTTGTGTTTTTTGTTGTTGACAATCCGGGTATTGTTTACTTCAACAGGGTGTTTGGGAAACCGTTTTTACAATTCACTTAAGGTTGAATCTTAAAGAATGTGGTCAAATCTTAAATTGATGAATAAGTACTTTAAAGAAAAATACAAAATTTTGAAAAATATAAATGTTCGAGCAAAAACTGTTATATTTTAAAATATGCGTTATTTAATTAATCATATAAAATGAAAATACGTACATTTTAAGGTTAATTTTGTTTTTGAACATATTGCCGATAGTCGAGTAGCACTATTTTAGCATAAAGTATCAGAGTATTCTAAACATGCTTTTTTAAAACTACACAAATACTATTTTAAAGTTACTTGTATGAGAAATAAATAACATGGTCCTTATCAAGATTTTGAGTAGTGGTATTACACAACGTTACTACATTACGGTCTCACTACACAGCTACACCCCTTTTTCACGGTAACACGATTCTTACGCTTAAAAAAGTTCTGTGTCATTTGGTTTTGAAATATATTCAAAATTGCTCATAGTGGTCGTGATTTCTTGCTGCAGATGAGTAGAGCAAATGTTGGCATAGCATATACTGCAGTTAAACATCACCGGTATTGAAAGAAAGTGACTTTTATAGGATTTCAACATATGCATGTAATTATGAGCATTTGAAGACTGCTTTTTAAAAAGAATCCAAGGGTAATACTGCACCCTCTTTAAACAACCAACCTGCTCAACCTACCAGTAATTGTGCATTTTTATATGGGTATACTTTCCTACTTCTTTTATTACAATGGAAATCCTAGACCTTATTTTATATAGAACAAAGGACACAATTCAACTGTGTAGTGAGACCTACAGTCCACTTCATAAATAATCGACGTCATCACATATATTATATAATGTAATGCAATTCTTCATAAATCAAACTGTCTTGACAACTGAATGTCACTGGGCAAGTTACAAAGTATTCCTTTCACGTTGATGTTCAAATGAGATTATATAAGTTGTCCTTGAGATATGTACAGTCATTTAATATCAACACTACGGGCGAATTGTTCCATACTCTGTCTGACAAAAAAGATATGGTGGCCGGTGTGGTAATTCAACAATCCTTCATATTCTATGCAGTCCCGGATATGTCCAACTTATTCCAGTTAGGGTTTCTCTCAGCTGAAATGTGAACAATAATTATATGAATATTTTACATATTTATTTTTACAAAAATGTTTTGACGAAGCTCAAATTGATAATTTTACTCATTTTTAATGTATTTCAGTTTAATTTAATTGTGCAAGCGCTGTCCATTGAACTTACAACACATTACACACTTACTCACAACAGATTACAAACGCTTAGAACTTTAAAGAAATGACATTTAAAATGTCTCTCATATGACCAAACTCGGGGTATATTGACATGTTCAATCCCTGAAAGAATGACCGCGTCTCCGCTTAGAATTCTGAGACGTTCCCTTAAAGGTTTGGAAGCTTGCTTGCCACAAACGCAATGGCAACTTAAGTACTACGAAGTGGATAATCATATAAAACCTTTCTCAAAACTTCAATGCACAATATGACTGTGGTAGCTGAGAACATGCAATATAAACATACAGAAAATGTACAGCAATGGCTGTCGAGGATACGGGTTTTTAAGCCACTTTAACAAAACTAACGTATAATTGGGGAAATAAATCAATCTGCCTAAAACATACACCAAGGACTTTAAAAACATAAAACGTAAAATTACAAAGTTTCTTCTTTTTCAACTTTATTAAATTTTTGCAACATTAATCATCCACAAACGTGTTTAACAAATTGTGGGAATATTATTGGAAAATATAAACCATCCCAGAGAATAATGTTTCATACAGCGGAACAACAAAGTACTTACTTTGAAGTTACTAACATTGGCCATCTCGCTGATGACAATTGTGAAATTTCGTTGATGTGTGACGTGTATAGTTACTGAGATAGAGTCTTGCCAGAAAAAATATCTTCTAATAGGTTCAACGCCACTTTAAACACATATCAGGTAATATACGACATACCCGGCATGCAGTTTAATTGGAGGAGGGAGACCTCAGAATAAATCTGAGTAGAACTACTACTCCTTTCACAAGTAACTGGAAATCTTTTTCTAAGAAATAAATGGGACATAATTCTGCCTAAAATCAAATCGAAGATATTTCAGCCTGGGGTTGCATTGGGTTTTTATAGGAAACCAGGCTCTGTCAGGGTTTCCGTCAAAATAGTGATACCAGGGATTGGAACCCCATAAGCGGAACTGTATATTCATGAATCTCTTGTGCATTATCAAGATTTAAGTAATGTGTTAATGACGTAGGAGCCGGGGTCAATATTCAGGTTCAGCATATACTTTGGGGCCTTGAAGTACATCCAAATACACTCTCTCCTCAGGTTGCCCCCTTTCCCCACAATTATTGAAACGCTCCTATGCCCGTGGATCATACGGAATAGAAACGTGCACAGAAGTGACAACATTCTGGGGAGTTGGAGTTGGGGATATATAATTTATAGTTATAGATATATATTTTAATAGTAAGTGGGAAATGTAGTAAATCATACATAATTTAAAATCATATCAATGTTATTCTAACCGATTTATTTCACTACAACTACCAGCTCTTATAACTCAGGCAAATCCACGTCGAAGTCTTCCTGGGTAGAACCAGTAGTTAGCACATGTGAATAAAGGGTTTTACTCAAAGACACCACACATAGCCCTGACAGGGGATTGAACACATGACCCTCCGACCAAGGGTCTCCGATGCCCTACCACTAGATCTCACACTCATGATCAATGCATTTATCAAAATATTGTTTTGTAAAACTAACCAGAAGAGGTTCAGAATTATTGGACGAGAGATCAAGTACAAGGGTATTCTGTCCCACTATCACTTAAATAGTTACATTTAACCCTTTACTTTATATGGACACCTTTGAACACCTCTAATATAGAAAGCTTTTGAAAACAGTGTAGAACCAGAAGAAAACAGTTCAGAACATGTTTTGCAATCAGAACATGTTCTGAACTGTTTTCTTCTCTACCAGAATGAATATTAAGAATAAAACGTATCTATTCATGGAAATTGACTATGTATGGCTTTTCAGTTATGAAGAATCCAGTTAAAACGCATCTGTTTCATAAAAAATTAGCAAATCTTAAAGTGAGTTGCATGTTTAACTTGATATAATCTTGGCAGGTAAATACATGTCACCGCGCCGTTTGTGATTTTTTTAAATGGGGTTTAAACGCCATTTTCAACACATTTCATGTTATATAATTATGACATATCCAGTTTTACCGGTGGAGGAAGACCTCAGACTGAATAGAACCACAGTCCTTCTGCAAGTAACTGGAAACTTTCTCACATAAAGTTTTTGGAGTTAGCCGGCCTCGAACCTACGACCTGATCGTGAGAGGTAAGTATTCTTGAGACGGCGTCCTAGACCAATGGTCCACGGAGGACCCCCAGTTGTGATATAAAATTATCACTTATGGTATCAGTTTAAGATTATAAGAATCAAACAGGAGTATCCATGAGGGATAGAAGACCTTCATCCGAGGGGTCAAAATGACATGTAGGGGACGGCGCTGCCCACTCAGATTTTTCAGATAACTTTAGATAACATAACATCTTATAATGTCTCACAAGTAATATTTTAAAGATGAACATAAAAACGATATTATTAAAAACGGATTAAGGGAGTAGAGAAGGAGTAAAGATAAGACAAGTAGAAACATAACAGATGAGAAGATGAGAAGCTGTATGCAATATAGTTTTCGTTATTATAGTTTACATGTTTTCCCATTTATTTTTGTGTGACCAAAGTTTGTTTTTGGTTATTGAAATAAGTTTTTCTATTTTCTTTTTTTTTTTATAAAATATTGGTATGAACGCTTCATACTGGGAACTGTCTTCTTGTATTTATTCTTAAATATAAAGTTTATAGTATTTAACCCGAACGATATATTTTGATACCAGATACCATTATTCATAAATTAGAGAACCGGGCCCGATTAGCTCAGTCGATTACGGTTCTGACTGTCAAACAAGGGGTCGTGAGTCCGAACTCCCAGTCTCCGTGATGATTGATATACGACATTGTGTCTCATTAATCCAAAGAAACAGCGGTGACGTTAACAGATTGTCTGTTAGCTACGATGGCTTAATAATCACTCACTCACTCACTCACTCACTCACTCACTCACTCACTCACTCACTCACTCACTCACTCACTCACTCACTCACTCACTCACTCACTCACTCACTCACTCACTCACTCACTCACTCACTCACTCACTCACTCACTCACTCACTCACTCACTCACTCACTCACTCACTCACTCACTCACTCACTCACTCACTCACTCACTCAATCAATCAATCAATCATAAAATAGATGTATTTTAGACAGTCTTCAGCTCAAGCTTAATATAACCTTACCTGCAACTGGTTTGTTTTTATTCCTTGACATTTAGAGGTTGGGCTCAAGTCCAGATAGGCCATCACAGTGTACACCTGTCCTCATCACAACAACCCAGGGGAATTGCAAGTGGCAAAGATGGTAAACCTTGGTAGAACAAGCCGCCACCCTTTATGAATCGGCAGTACACAACCTGTTTCACACAAAACCCACCAGTCTTTAATTGAGATGTATTATATATTTGCAGCTTAAAATGTATCTGGTTAATATGCGTCACAGCGCCATTTGTAATATAAGAATATCATGCATTGCCATAAGGCTGAGATATAATAATTTCATGCACGGACATTAGACTGAGATATAGGAATATCATGCATGGACATTAGGCATAGATATAAGAATACCATGCAATGGCATCAGGCTGAGATAGAAGAATATCATGGATGGACATTAGACTGAGATATAAGAATAGCATGCATGGACATCAGACTGAGATATAATAATATCATGCATGGTCATCAGGTTGGGATATAAGAAAATCAAGCATGTACATTAGGCTAAGATATAAGAATATCATGCATGGACATTAGGCTGAGATATAATAATATCATGCATGGACATCACACTGAGATATAATAATATCATCAATGGATATTAGGATGAGATATAAGAATATCATCAATGAACATCATGCTGAGATATAAGAATATCATAAATGGACATTATGCTGAGATTTAAGAATATCATGCATGGACATTAGGCAGAGATATAATCATAGCATGCATGGACATTAGGCGGAGATATAATAATATCATGCATGAATATTAGGCTAAGATATAAGAATAGCATGCAATGGCATCATGCTGGGATAGAAGAAAACCATGCATGGACATTAGGATGAGATATAAAAATATCATAAATGGACATTAGTATGAGATATGGTAATATCATGCATCGACATTAGGCGGAGATATAATAATATCATGAAGGGACATTAGGCGGAGATATACTAATATCATGCATGTTTATTAGGCTAAGGTATAAGAATAGCATGCAATGGCATGAGACTGATATATGGTAATATCATGCATTGACTTTAGGCATAGATATAAGAATACAATACAATGGCATCATGCTGGGATAGAAGAAAACCATGCATGGACATTAGGATGAGATATAAAAATATCGTAAATGGACATTAGGATGATATATAGTAATATCATGTATCGACATTAGGTGGAGATATAATAATATCATGCATGGACATTAGGCGGAGATATACTAATATCATGCATGTTTATTAGGCTAAGATATAAGAATAGCTTATAATGGCATGAGACTGATATATGGTAATATCATGCATGGACTTTAGGCATAGATATAAGAATACAATATAATGGCATCAGGCTGGGATAGAAGAAAACTATGCATGGACATTAGGATGAGATATAAAAATATCATAAATGGACATTTGGATGTGATATAGTAATATCATGCATGGACATTAGGCTGAGATATAATAATATCATGCATGTATATAAGGCTGAGATATAAGAATACATGCATGGACATTAAACTGAGATATAATAATATCAAACATGGACATTAGGCTGAGATATAAGAATATCATACATGGACATTAGGCTGATATAATAATATCATACATGGACATCAGGCTAAGATATAATAATATCATACATGGATATTAGGCTGATTTATAATAATATCACACATGGACATTGGACTGAGATATAAGAATATCATCAATGGACATTATGCTGAGATATAATAATATCATACATGGACATTAGGCTGAGATATAATAATATACACATGGACTTTAGGCGGAGTTAAAATAATATTATACATGTACATTAGGCTGAGATATAAGAATAACAACAATTGACATTAAGCTGAGATATAATAATATCATAAATGGACATTAGGCTGATTTATAATAAATTATATATGTACATTAGGTTGAGATATACGAATATCATCAATGGGCATCAGGCTGAGATATAAGAACATCATCAATGGACATTAGACTGAGAATCATACATGGACAATACGCTGAGATAAAAGAATAGCACACATTGACATTAGGCTGAGATATAAGAATATCAAGAATGGACATTAGGCTGAAATATAAGAATATCAAACATGGACATTAGGCTGAGCTATAATAATATCATACATGGACATTAGGCTGAGCTATAATAATATTATACATGTACATTAGGCTAAGATATACGAATATCATAATGGACATAAGGCTGATTTATAATAATATCACACATGGACATTAGACTGAGATATAATAATATCATACATGGACATTACGCTGATATATAATAATATCATACATGGACATCAGGCTGATATATAAGAATATCAAACATGGACATTATGCTGAGATATAAGAATATCATGCATTGACATTACGCTGAGATATAATAAAATCATGCATGGATATTAAGCTTAGATATAAGAAAAATCATACATGGACATTAGGCTGAGATATAAGAATATCACGCATGGATATTTTGCTGGGATATAAGAATATTATACATGGACATTATGCTGAGCTACTGTAATATCATGCATGGACATTAGGCATAGATATCAGAATATCATGCAATGGCATCAGGCTGGGATAGAAGAAAACCATGTATGTACATTAGGATGAGATATAAGAACACCATCAATGGATATTAGACTGAGATATAAGAATAACGTCAATGGACATTAGGCTGAAATATAAGAATATCATCTATGGACATTGAACTAAGATATAAGAATATCATATATGGACATTACGCTGAGATAAAAGAAAAGCATACATGGACATTAGGCTGAGATATAATAATATCATGAATGGACATTATGCTGATATATAAGAATATTAAGAATGGACATTACGCTGATATATGATAATATCATACATGGACATTAGGCTGAGATATAATAATATTATACATGTACATTAGGCTGGGATATAAGAATACCATGCATGGACATTAGACTGAGATATACGAATATCATAATGGACATGAGCTGATTTATAATAGTATCACACATGGACATAAGACTGAGATATAATAATATCATACATGGACATTAGACTGAGATATAAGAATATCATGCATGGACATTGGGCTGATATGTACTAATATCATGCATGGACATTAGGCTGAGATATAAGAATATCATGCATTGACATTAGGCTGAGATATAATAAAATCATGCATGGATATTAAGCTGAGATATAAGAACACATACTTGGACATTAGGCTGGGATATAAGAATATTATACATGGACATTAGGCTGAGATATGGTAATAGCATGCATGGACTTTAGGCATAGATATAATAATATCATGCATAATAGTATCATACATGGACATTAGACTGAGATAAAATAATATCACATATTGGACATTAGGCTGGGATATAAGAATATCATGCATGGACATTAGACTGAGATATAATAATATCATGCATGGACATTAGACTAAGATATAAAAAAATTCATGCATTGGCATCACGTTGAGATATAATAATATCATGCATTGACAATAGACTGAGATATAATAATATTACACATGGACATTAGGCTGAGATATAATAATATCATGCATGGACATTAGACTGAGATATAAGAATATCATGCATGGACATTAGACTGAGATATAACAATACCACACATGGACATTAGGCAAAGATATAATAATATCACACATGCACATTAGCCTGATAATACGAATATCATACATGGACATTAGGCTGAGATATAATAAAATCATGCATGGACAGAAGGCTGAGATATAAGAATATCATGCATGGATATTAGACTGGGATATAAGAATATTATACATGGACATTAGGCTGAGCTATGGTAATATCATGCATGGACTTTAGGCATAGATAGCAGAATATCATGCAATGGCATCAGGCTGGGATAGAAGAAAAACATGCATGGACATTAGGTAGAGATATAGTAATATCATGCATGAACATTAGGCTGAGATATAACAATAGCATGCATAACAATATCACACATGGACATTAGGCTGAGATATAAGAATATCATGCATGGACATTAGACTGAGATATAATAATATCACACATGAACATTAGGCTGAGATAAAATAATAACATACATGGACATTACGCTGAGATAAAAGAATAGCATACATTGACATAAGGCTGAAATGATAATATCATTAATGGACATTGGGTTGATATATAAGAATATCACACATCCACATTAGGCTTAGATATAATAATATCACACATGGACATTATGCTGAGATATAATAATATCATGCATGTACATTAGGCTGAGATATAAGAATATCATACATGGACATTAGGCTGAGATCAAATAATAACATACATGGACATAACGCTAAGATAAAAGCATAGCATACATGGACATCAGGCTGAGATATAATAATATCATGAATGGACATTAGGCTGAGATATAAGAATATCATGAATGGACATTAGGCTGATATATAATAATATCATACATGGACATTAGGCAGAGATATAATAATATTATACATGAACATTAGGCTGAGATATGCGAATAACATCAATGGACAAGAGGCTGATTTATGATAGTATCACACATAGACATTACACACAGATATAATAGTATCAGACATGGACATTAGACTGAGATATAAGAATATCATACATGGACATTAGGCTGAGATATAATAATATCATACATGGACATTAGGCTGAGATAAAATAATATCATACATAGACATTAGGCTGAGATAAAATAATGTCATACATAGACATTAGGCTGAGATATAATAATATTATATACATGTACATTAGGCTGAGATATAAGAATAACAACAATTGACATTAAGCTGAGATATAATAATATCATAAATGGACATTAGGCTGATTTATAATAAATTATATATGTACATTAGGTTGAGATATACGAATATCATCAATGGGCATCAGGCTGAGATATAAGAACATCATCAATGGACATTAGACTGAGAATCATACATGGACAATACGCTGAGATAAAAGAATAGCACACATTGACATTAGGCTGAGATATAAGAATATCAAGAATGGACATTAGGCTGAAATATAAGAATATCAAACATGGACATTAGGCTGAGCTATAATAATATCATACATGGACATTAGGCTGAGCTATAATAATATTATACATGTACATTAGGCTAAGATATACGAATATCATAATGGACATAAGGCTGATTTATAATAATATCACACATGGACATTAGACTGAGATATAATAATATCATACATGGACATTACGCTGATATATAATAATATCATACATGGACATCAGGCTGATATATAAGAATATCAAACATGGACATTATGCTGAGATATAAGAATATCATGCATTGACATTAGGCTGAGATATAATAAAATCATGCATGGATATTAAGCTTAGATATAAGAAAAATCATACATGGACATTAGGCTGAGATATAAGAATATCACGCATGGATATTTTGCTGGGATATAAGAATATTATACATGGACATTATGCTGAGCTACTGTAATATCATGCATGGACATTAGGCATAGATATCAGAATATCATGCAATGGCATCAGGCTGGGATAGAAGAAAACCATGCATGTACATTAGGATGAGATATAAGAACACCATCAATGGATATTAGACTGAGATATAAGAATAACGTCAATGGACATTAGGCTGAAATATAAGAATATCATCTATGGACATTGAACTAAGATATAAGAATATCATATATGGACATTACGCTGAGATAAAAGAAAAGCATACATGGACATTAGGCTGAGATATAATAATATCATGAATGGACATTATGCTGATATATAAGAATATTAAGAATGGACATTACGCTGATATATGATAATATCATACATGGACATTAGGCTGAGATATAATAATATTATACATGTACATTAGGCTGGGATATAAGAATACCATGCATGGACATTAGACTGAGATATACGAATATCATAATGGACATGAGCTGATTTATAATAGTATCACACATGGACATAAGACTGAGATATAATAATATCATACATGGACATTAGACTGAGATATAAGAATATCATGCATGGACATTGGGCTGATATGTACTAATATCATGCATGGACATTAGGCTGAGATATAAGAATATCATGCATTGACATTAGGCTGAGATATAATAAAATCATGCATGGATATTAAGCTGAGATATAAGAACACATACTTGGACATTAGGCTGGGATATAAGAATATTATACATGGACATTAGGCTGAGATATGGTAATAGCATGCATGGACTTTAGGCATAGATATAATTATATCATGCATAATAGTATCATACATGGACATTAGACTGAGATAAAATAATATCACATATTGGACATTAGGCTGGGATATAAGAATATCATGCATGGACATTAGACTGAGATATAATAATATCATGCATGGACATTAGACTAAGATATAAAAAAATTCATGCATTGGCATCACGTTGAGATATAATAATATCATGCATTGACAATAGACTGAGATATAATAATATTACACATGGACATTAGGCTGAGATATAATAATATCATGCATGGACATTAGACTGAAATATAATAATATCACACATCCACATTAGGCTTAGATATAATAATATCACACATGGACATTATGCTGAGATATAATAATATCATGCATGTACATTAGGCTGAGATATAAGAATATCATACATGGACATTAGGCTGAGATCAAATAATAACATACATGGACATAACGCTAAGATAAAAGCATAGCATACATGGACATCAGGCTGAGATATAATAATATCATGAATGGACATTAGGCTGAGATATAAGAATATCATGAATGGACATTAGGCTGATATATAATAATATCATACATGGACATTAGGCAGAGATATAATAATATTATACATGAACATTAGGCTGAGATATGCGAATAACATCAATGGACAAGAGGCTGATTTATGATAGTATCACACATAGACATTACACACAGATATAATAGTATCAGACATGGACATTAGACTGAGATATAAGAATATCATACATGGACATTAGGCTGAGATATAATAATATCATACATGGACATTAGGCTGAGATAAAATAATATCATACATAGACATTAGGCTGAGATAAAATAATGTCATACATAGACATTAGGCTGAGATATAATAATATTATATACATGTACATTAGGCTGAGATATACGAAAATCATACATGGACATAATGCTGATTTATAATAATATTATACATGGATATTAGGCTGATTTATTATAATATCATACATGGACATTAGGCTGAGATATAATTATATCATACATGGACATTAGGCTGATATAATAATATCATACATGGACATTAGGCTGAGATAAAATAATAGTATACATGAACATTAGGCTGATATAATAATATCATACATGGACATTAGGCTGAGATATCATAATATTATACATGGACATTAGGCTGATATATACGAATATCATACATGGACATTAGGCTGAGATAGAAGAATACCATGCATGGACATTAGACTGAGATATAATAATATCATACATGAATATTAGGCTGAGATATAAGAATATCATGCATGGACATTAGACTGAAGTAATAATACCACACATGGACATAAGGCTAAGATATAATAATATCACAGATGCACATTAGCCTGAGATATAATAATATCATGCATGTACATTAGGCTGAGATATAAGAATATCATACATGGATGTTAGGCTAAGATAAAATATTAACATCGTGGACATTACGCTGAGATAAGAGAATGGCATACATGGACATTAGGCTGAGATATAATAATATCATGAATGGACATTAGGCTGATATATAAGAATATCATACATGAATATTAGGCTGATATATAATATTATCATACATGGACATTAGGCAGAGATATGAGAATATCATCAATGGACATCATGCTGATTTATAATAGTATCATACGAGGACATTAGACAGATATATAATAGTATCATACATGGACATTAGACTGAGATATAAGAATATCATACATGGACATTAGGCTGAGATATAATAATATCATACATGGACATTAGGCTGAGATATAATAATATTATATATGCACATTAGACTGTGATATACGAATATCATACATGGACAAAATGCTGATTCATAATAATATCATACATGGACATTAGGCTGATTTATTATAATGAAATACATGGACATTAGGCTGAGATATAATAATATCATACATGGACATTAGGCTGATATAATAAAATCATACATGGACATTAGGCTGAGATATAATAATAACATACACGGAAATGATGCTGATATAATACAATCATACATGGACATTTGACTGAGATATAATAATATTATACATGAACATTAGGCTGATATAATAATATCATACATGGACATTAGGCTGAGATATAATAATATTATACATGAACATTAGGCTGATATGATAATATCATACACGGACATTAGGCTGAGATATAATAATATTATATATGCACATTAGGCTGTGATATACGAATATCATACATGGACAAAATGCTGATTCATAATAATATCATACATGGACATTAGGCTGATTTATTATAATAAAATACATGGACATTAGGCTGAGATATAATAATATCATACATGGACATTAGGCTGATATAATAAAATCATACATGGACATTAGGCTGAGATATAATAATAACATACACGGAAATGATGCTGATATAATACAATCATACATGGACATTTGACTGAGATATAATAATATTATACACGGACATTAGGCTGAGATAGTATAATATCATACATGGACATTAGGCTAATATATACGAATATCATACACGGACATTAGGCTGAGATATAAGAATATCATGCACGGACATTAGACTGAGATATAATAATATCACACATGGACATTAGACTGAGATATAAGAATATCATGCATGGACATTAGACTGAGATATAACAATACCACACATGGACATTAGGCAAAGATATAATAATATCACACATGCACATTAGCCTGATAATACGAATATCATACATGGACATTAGGCTGAGATATAATAAAATCATGCATGGACAGAAGGCTGAGATATAAGAATATCATGCATGGATATTAGACTGGGATATAAGAATATTATACATGGACATTAGGCTGAGCTATGGTAATATCATGCATGGACTTTAGGCATAGATAGCAGAATATCATGCAATGGCATCAGGCTGGGATAGAAGAAAAACATGCATGGACATTAGGTAGAGATATAGTAATATCATGCATGAACATTAGGCTGAGATATAACAATAGCATGCATAACAATATCACACATGGACATTAGGCTGAGATATAAGAATATCATGCATGGACATTAGACTGAGATATAATAATATCACACATGAACATTAGGCTGAGATAAAATAATAACATACATGGACATTACGCTGAGATAAAAGAATAGCATACATTGACATAAGGCTGAAATGATAATATCATTAATGGACATTGGGTTGATATATAAGAATATCATGAATGGACATTAGGCTGAGATATATTAATATCATACATAGACTTTAGGCTGAGATATAAGAATATTATACATGGAAATTAGGCTGTTATAATAAAATCATACATGGACATTAGGCTGAGATATAATAATAACAAACATGGACATTAGGCTGATAAAGTAAAATTATACATGGACATTAGGCTGAGATATAATAATATTATACAAGGACATAAGGCTGATATAATAATATCATTCATGGACATTAGGTTGATATATTATAATATCATACATGGACATTAGGCTGATATATATGAATATCATACATGGACATTAGGCTGAGATATAAGAATATCATGCATGGACATTAGACTGAGATATAATAATATCAAACATGGACATTAGGCTGAGATATAAAATTATCATACATGGACATTAGGCTGAGATAATAACAACATACATGGACATTACGCTGATACAAAAGAATAGCATACATGGACATTAGGCTGAGATATAATGATATCATAAATTGACATTAGGCTGATATATAAGAATATCATCAATGGACATTAGGCTGATATATAATAATATCATACTTGGACATTAGACTGATATATACGAATATTATAGATGTACATAAGGCTTAGATATACGAATATCATCAATGGACATGAGGCTGATTTATAATAATATCACACATGGACATTAGACTGATATATATGAATATCACACATGGACATTAGGCTGATATATACGAATATCATACATAGACATAAGGCTGAGATATAAGAATATCATGCATTGACATTAGGCTGAGATATAATAATATCATGCATGGATATTAAGCTGAAATATAATAGTATCATGCATGGACATAAGGCTGGGATATAAGAAAATTATACATGGACATTAGGCTGAGATATGGTAATATCATGCATGGATTAGGCATAGATATAAGAATATCATGTAATGGCATCAGGCTGGGATTGAAGAAAACCATGCATGGACATTAGGATGAGATATAAAAATATCATGAATGGACATTAGGTTGATATATAGTAATATCATGCATGGGCATTAGGCGGAGATATGATAATATCACACATGGACATTAGGCTGAGATATTATAATATCACACATGGACATTAGACTGAGATATGATAATATCACACATGGACATTAGGCTGAGATATAATAATATCATACATGGACATTAGGCTGAGATAGAATAATATCATACATAGACATTAGGCTGAGATATAATAATACTATACATGTACACTAGGCTGATATATAAGAATATCATACATGGACATTTAACTGATTTATTATAATATCATACATGGAAATTAGGCTGTTATAATAAAATCATACATGGACATTGGGTTGAGATATAATAATAATAAACATGGACATTAGGCTGAGATATAATAATATTATACATGGACATAAGGCTGATATAATAATATCATTCATGGACATTAGGTTGAGATATTATAATATCATACATGGACATTAGGCTGATATATATGAATATCATACATGGGCATTAGGCTGAGATATAAGAATATCATGCATGGATATTAAACTGAGATATAATAATATCACACATGGACATTAGGCTGAGATATAGTGGAACCACACAGGGGATGATAATTTAACCACAATAGTGAACATGACAAAAAACGATAAAATGAACATGACACCCATTTGGAGGATTCCTACCCCTCTACAGAGATTGACAGTAATTCTATTCTTAGCCGTAACCACACGGGCTATATATTTTTGAATAATGACGGAAACTATTAAATGAATAAAAAAAGTTAAATATAAGCATTCGTATTGTTTTTCTTCATACCAAAGCGACGTTTATCCCCCATCCCCTCCCCCCTCCCCCTGTAGCTCTTAATTTTTATTTCCCTTGAATTTGTTATACAAATATACACGAAATCACGAAACTACGGTGGTAAGAACGCAATGGAATTTTGCATTTTCACCAACGTGGTTTCGACTTTCATCATCTTAGTTTCGCCTTTCACCATCGTAGTTTCGACTTTCATCATCGTAGTTTCGACTTTCACCATAATTTCTTGTAGGAGTATCCCCTTTCAAAATATCTTGAGATACAGCCATTCATTGTAATTGTTGTATTGAGATCGCATTGCATATGCGCAACAGGAAGTCGAATGTCGAAACTACGATGGTAAAAGTCGAAAGTATGATGATGAAAGTCGAAACCATGAGGTGAAAGCTGAAACCACAATGGTGAAAGTCGAAACTACGATGGTGAAAGTCGAAACCACGATAGTGAAAACGCAAAATTACATCGCATTTTCACCATCGTAGTTTCCTGAGTTGTTGTTTTCATCATCGTAGTTTCGACTTTCGTGGTATGGGGTTCTGAAACAAAAACACGCGATGGTCCAAATGGAACACCGTAGATACGACAATAGGTTAATATAATCAAGAAATATAACTTGTAAGTGCCACATGTCCCCAAATGGTCTGTGAATATAACGTTATATTTTATGGTAGGTAGGGATTTATATGCATCAATGAATATCAAGACTATACACGTAATTTCATGTTTTTTTTACATTAAAATGTGACATTGACCTTTGTGTGGCATTGACCTTAACATCCCTCCATGTAAAACAAAGTTACAGACCAGACATGAAATATAAAACAAACTGAAAGTGTGGCATTATTCTTTGGGGTAAAGTTCTGGGTCTTTCACACGACACATCATTCTGTCATGTTGATCAATTTAGCCAAATGTTTTTGAATTCCATCTAGTATGACGAAGTTACACCAGACTTAAAATCTCAAACAGATTCAGTGCTGTCAAACAAACTCAAAATGTGACCTTAACATTTGAGGTACGGGTCTGGGTCTTACGTGCAACAAGTCGACATGTAATGTTGATCAATCGAGCCAAGTTAGATCCAATTAAGCTACAGATCTGACATGAAATATCAAATGAATTGAATTTGTGACCTTTGTCTTTGAGGAAAGGTTCTGGGTCTTACACGCGACATTTCATCATGACATGTCGATCAACTGAGCCAAGTCTTTTCGAAATCCACCTATGTATGGCAAAGTTACAGATCGGACACGAAAGTTCACACAAAGTCTGACCCTGACCTTTGAGGTACTGGTGTGGTTCTTAAGCGCGACACGTCGTCATGCCATGTTGATGAATTGAGCCAAGTGTTTTTTTAATTTATCCATAGGCGTCACAGGTACAGACCGAACATGGAATCTCAGACTGAAAATGTTGTCAAACAAAGTTAAAGTGTGACCTTGACCTTTAAGTTGGGAGTTTGGGTGGTACGCGCGACACTTCGTCATGTTATGTTGATAATTTGTAGCAAGTGTTTATAAAATCCATTTCTGCATGACAAAGTTAAGGCCAGACACGTAACGATAATAAGAACTGACGTTAAGACAGCATACTGGAGTATGCTAAAATACTCAAAACATAAGAATGTAAAACATTCAACGGATGTTCAATTAAAACATGTTTTACTTTCAAAAAAGGTCAAATTACTCATATAAGATAATACATGGGTGATACTAAAACCCGACCAGGTTCCAGGTGACCCGGTTAAATTCCAGCTGCAGGGGAAAAGCAAAGGTGGTGTGTTTAATAGTAATTATGGGGTTTAAATGCGCGACGCCCATATTCTTCAGCTTTGACTTAACATAACCTCACCTGAGACTTGGTGGTTTTCTTTATTCAGGAACATATAGAGGTTTGGATGGAATCTTGAAACGTCTTCATGAAAACTGTAAGAGGTGACGATGATAAATCCCAGTAGAATATGAAGTCACCCTTGTTTTCCACACAGCACAATGAACAGGGGCTATGTTCTGTATCATAAAAAGTCTTTTTTATTGAATATGAATTAAAGCTTAAATGTTATTTGGAATGTTTATGATATAGTAACAATAATAGGTTGTGAGTGACATCTTAGTACTTATGTATTTTAATAAAATTCTGGGAGTATCTAACGCTATATACTTGTGGTAATATTGCAAACGTTTACCAAATTTCCTTCATTAATTTATATTCTATGGTAACTATGGAAACTTCGATTTACGTAGTCTGTGCATTTTTTTCTACCTGCACTATTCGAACAAGAGTATCGTTACCAAAATGGCTTTTGGTAGGACGTCATTATAGCATGTTCTATACATGTACAATAAAGTTCAAATCTAGGTCGGGATGATATTTCACACAGATAAAATGCCAGACATCTTTATCCAGTATGCAAAAAAACAAGAATCTGTCTGATATGGCGATGTATAATATACACTGTAAATGAAGCTGCACCACGGCAGTTATCCCACGTGACTTTATACGATGGAGTGTAGCAAAAGTTCTAAGGAAACGCACCAGCTTCAAGTAAAACCTTTGCAGATAACTTTCTATGTATTTCATGAAATTTCAAATATAGATGAGCCATCAGTACTCTCAAGTGACCATGAAAAATCACGAAACAAAGACGTTCGTCATCTCTGTATAGAGACAAACAACCGGTTATATAAAGTGACCATGCAAAACTTGTATTTATTTTTTTTGCAACAGTGCAATGGCATTTTGTGCTCATTTGAGACAAATATAGTATGGAGCGGAGAAATTTACAAAAAAAGCTGTTGCACTTTTTGCAAATAATACTGATTTTGTCATGCTCACTTTATATCACCGGTGGTTCATCTCTATACAAAGACGGCGTTCGTGAATATTCATAAACTATTATAGAAGCTATCTGAAAAAAATATAATCTGACGTCGGGCATTTTTCTTTCGAATTTCAGCACCGCTCCATGGTCAGGTGTGTTCGCCACAGTGATGCAAATTGATTAAGGTTGTATCAAAGTATATCACACGTCGCCATTTCATCGGTTCATGTTTAATACTTTGGAAATCTTCAGCTTTGGTTAAATATAACCTTACCTAAGACATGGTGGTTTTCCTTATTCAGGAACATATAGAGGCTTGGAAGGAATATTGACCTTCTTTATGAAAACGGTTAGAGCTGACGATGGCGGCGATGGTAAAGCCCAACGGAAAATGAAGTCACCTTTGTTTTCTGCAGAGCACGATGATCAGGTGTACATCTCCTGTATCATAAAAATCATTTTTATTAAATATTAGTTGAAGCTTAAATGTTATTTGCAACGAATATAATGTAACAATGAAACATTTTAACGTTTAGAACTTAAAAATGGTTAATAAGTAATATGACCAGTAGTGAGTGTCCAGTTTTAACATTGTTGATAGATGAATGTGAACCTTAAAGTTGTAGCATAGTCTTTTATAATTCTTTTAAAATGAGCAAGTAAAGACTCGAATAAAGAATAAACTATCAACTGTCAAAATTTAAGGTAAAATTAGGTTGTTCTTAACATGTTTAATGTATTTGAATGGTTGCTAAAGTGTCAAAAAATCATATTTAAACCTGAGCAATGCCATTATAATATTTTAAACTTTGTTGTTGCAAACAGAGTATTCGGTCTATTAATGGAGCGACTGTAACTTTTAAATACTTGTATAAAAAATCCGACGTCTAGAAAGTATTTGTTCTTCTGTTGTTGTTTTTTTAACCAGAGAAAACCATCCCGAAAAATGAGTTATTATTGTTATTCAGAACAGTGCAGTGAACCGTTAATGTACCTACCTCAATAATATAACTTGGGTAACATACACCGACAACCAACAATCGGCTTGAACATTACTAGTACTTCGGGAGAGAAAAAACAAGAAAAAGAAAAGTTTTTTTCATGGGTTAACCAGATACAGATATATTTTTTGCCTAAGTAATTTAGCTATCAATTCTTGAGATACATGTACAAACCTACGAGGGGTTATCAAGAAGTCCATGGACAGATTTAATAAAATCCTTATTTATGCAAATACATAGCTATATTTTTCACAACTTAAGTATTGGTGTATTTGTCATCGATGTACGGTGTTTTATTACATTTCTTATGTCAGTAATAATGTTATGGTATCCATAGCAACACCCATACATGATTAGTGCCGCAGCTCAAATTGTTGAACAATTTGACAGATAAATATGTGATAAATAACAATCAGTTTCCTGTAACACTCGCAGTGAAGCATATATTATTGAGAACACGTCACCAGTGTCTGCATGTGTCATTTCAGCATGGCGCGCAGGTGTTAGGGAGTTTAAATAAATTTATATTGAAAAGGTAGACTCATTCATATGCAAATAGTCCATCTGGTGAACAGGTGAAACAATGAGCAGCAATACAGTTTGAGTCAGTATTAAGCAAAACACTGATCAGACGATAGATATGCATAGTAAAGCTCCGTGGAAGTTATTTGTAGTACATTTTTGTAGTCTACAAATGCCACAAACGGTACAGTGAGGAACGAAAAACAATAATGGATGATAACAGGTGTGGCGTCCTGTGTCAAAATCAAGCAAAGGCACGTCAACGTGGTAAAAAGTGCCTCAATAAGGACTGCTGTCATACAATTCATGAACTATGCTGCGAACTGTGCATAAGTTACAATACAGTGCACATGATAATAAAGAATAAATAGCATACTGAGAGTACTCGCAGGGTTTTTCCAATTGCTCAAAGAGTATGAATGGAGCGACGAGTAAGAGTATATTACCTCCATCATTTTTTGAAGGGAAGGAAACAAACACAAACACAAAAAAGGCTGTGTGTACAAGCAATTTTTGTCCGCTTGGCGCATTTTGTCCGCAGAAGAAATAGAAACATGTCAAAGTTTGTCTATTTTCTGCATAAAATTAGTACAATTAGTACAATGAAGACTTCTGTCCGCATCGAGACAAAAGTTGACGTATTTTTATTTATACCTGTGGATAAAAAGCGTTGCGAACAAAAGTGTCAAGCGGACAAAAATCATCGTCACAGCTGTGCAAATAGCTGACATCTATCTACACATTATTAAAAACGCAGGTTTTCATAAAACTGATTTTTTTACATAGTACTGGTGATATTTCATAGATAATAAAAATATGAGTAAATTAAAACGTTGCTGTTTGAAGGAAAGACATAATATTGGATCTAGAGTGACTTTTATGTAGAAATGTGTCCTGTATCTAGTGTCCTGTGTCCAGTGTCCTGTACCCTGTGTCCAGTGTCCTGTGTTCTGTGTCCTGTATTCTGTGTTTTGTGTTCTATTAGTGTTCTGTTAGTGATATATAGTCATATTATCATAATTTCCAACGACTAATATTGTATTGTACGATATTAAGCGTATTATTCACCATTTAGTCATATCCTAATTGTGACTACTAATGGTGCCAACCAGTCCTAGAACTATTCTTAGCAAATAAAAAGAAAAAAATAGTATTTTTAACTTGCAGTAACTTTTTTTTATTTCTACATGTATAAATTAGATTTATTCATAGACATATGTATTAAAATGTCGGTATGGAGTCAGACAGTGGACACTTGTTTATTAAACACAAAGGATAATTATCTGTCTGTTTTTCATGATTTGCTAGTACCAGAGTCCATCAGCTATAAATTCAAACATGGTAAACAGACACATCTATAACATTGACAATATATTGCAGTGTTTTCGAGCAGAACTAATTTATGGAAAGTAGTTTCCTATTTTTTGTTAAGCATATCCTCTAAGTGCTGAACAGAATTTTCAGTACTATGTATTGATGTATATGTATGACTCAGTCACAGATAAAAACTCAACGTTCCCTATGCGAGGCCGTTGCTTTCCCACAAGACAACAGATGCGGTAAAAAAACTCAAACAAAAGGTTTTGGCAACTATCTGGTACGCTCAATATATGCGAGAAAGCAGGCAGGCCTGCAGATAAACAGACAGACAGGGTCTTGCGTGCAAAATAGTCTTTATTTCAAAAGGTCTCATGACTTGGTCAAAACTGTTCATATATACAGGCATGAACAAAAGTAAACTTACCGCAAATGTTTCCATTTCTATTCCACCAATCCAATGGCATCTTTTTTTGGTTCGAATTCTTAAAAATAATAAACCTGCTTCTAATTTCTGAACATGTAATATTTTGCCGCCAAATGCTGACGTGTTAGCTGTAGAATATCAGGGGAAAATGTTTACACACAGCAATAACATTAAGAGCACGAGAAAACGGTAAATCACAAATTAGGCAACAGGTGAGAGGATTTTACACGTACCACACAAACTATGCCATAAGACGACCGTGTACGAGTTACACACAGAGAGTAGTTTTGCTGTGGGCGAAAAAGTAGTATATTTATTGGGTTGTTTATTTTAATGGGGTTTAACGCCATTTTCAGCACATTTCAGGCTATATATGGCATATCTAGTTTTATTGGTGGAGGAAGACCAGATGAAACAGTAGAACCACCGTCCTTCGCAAGTAGCTGTGGCAAGCTTTCTCGCATAATATATAGTTTCACCTATAATGTTTTCTTTATTCTTGGAAGACCTAAATTATTTTTAACAAATATAATTGATGTTGGTTTATCTCTTGAAGGCATTTCATTTATACTTCCATTTGCAGATGACATGGTTTAACTGGGTTCGAGCTTTGATGATCTGTAAAAAAGCCTTGATATACTACATGAATATTGTAGCGGCTGGAGTCTCGAAGTCAATACAGAAAAAACAAAAAAAGTAGTTTTCCGTAAAAAATGGTTTTATGAATGGTGGCATTTAGAGGTCGTTGGTGATTTTAACTACTTGGGAGTAGTATTTAACTATACAGGAACATTCTTATAATATCAACAATGTCTCTGTCGAAAAGCTATGAAAGCAATGAATAAATTATTTAGTAATATACGTAAATATGAACTAAAACCAAACGTATATCTTCAGTTATTAGATGCTTTCGTTGTTTCAATATTAATTGAATAGATTGATTGAATATTTAGCGTCATTTTGTGCTACGACGGCTAACAGACGATCAGATCAGTTAACATAACCACTGTTTCCTGGATTCCTGAAAGGTTAACAAGTACTCCAGCACATCCCATCTCCGCAAGTAACTGGTAACTTCTCCACTTAAATCAGTGGTGAGAGAGAAATGATAATGAGACATAATGTCGTATATTAATCATCACGGAGACTGTTGCCGGGCGGCGATTCGAACTCGCGATCGCTGGATTAATAGTCAGTCGCGTAACCAACTGAGCTAATCGGGCCCGGCTTTACTTCAATATTAAAGCCTTATTCAACTTCCGAAATGCACACTTTTTGATAATAACAAAAATGATTGCAATTAAATATGTTTAAAGTATTGCTTAAACCATTCCTGTATACCCCTTAGTGACTGTTTGTATAAATAACTTCGATCGAAATGTCCGAACTATTAACTTTTGTTTACATTTCTGTAATTCCGTAATGACCCGGTTGCTTTCCGACTGTATCTCCGTCAATGTTCGGAAGACTGCATTGGTAGTGTGTGGATTAAGACCGTTAGGTAAGGGCTTCAATAACAAGATTAGAAAAGTTATGTCTTCACTAATATTATGTTTCGTTTTGGGGTTTTCTTTTTTTTTTTTTTAAAAAAAATATATCGATGTCTGCAATAAAACTGTATCGAACTAAGTAGGCACTACATTATTTATACGCACCGAAAAACAATGAGTACAGAATACTATTTTTGTCTAGTAACTCTTGTTCAGGATCCTCCCTTGCATATACGCGACATACAATCGCACGCGCTATTACGTCACAAACCACTTTATTGCAGTCAATATTGAGAGGTTACCAAGGGTGGCTTGTTTAGTATAGTACGGCATCTATGTTTCTGGTACAGCTATTAGAAAAATAATTTTATTTTTTAATTTTATATGAACGATTCGGCACTTACGTGCAATAAATTAGCTCATGGGATCCAGTTCATTATTACACTGAGAGTAAGAAAGGGGATGTTCAGATTATTTAACAACAAGCGGTTATTTAATTTTAAACCGCTCTCTGAACGACCTACGCGTTTCCGAACAAGCTTCGTAACTCTCCGTTTTCTGCCGAAGGTGTTTATCGGAAAGAGACGAACATTAATTTGTAAACAAAACTCGTTCTTATGTCTAATAATATGCTTTATATTTATTTTTTCGTTTGCAAAATCTCTCATAGAACAAATAAACATGTATTCTATCATCTGGGAGAGTGAAACTGACTTAAATTAAAACTAATAAGGACCGTTTCGGAAGTTTAATGAGCCTTTAAATCATGGTAGTGAGGTACCGTATTGGGAATCACAAAATCAAAGGATTTGGAAAGAATCCATTTGATATATTGTAAAATAATACTTGGTGTTAAAATATCTGGCAGTAATGTTGCTGTGTACGGAGAACTCGCAAGATATCCTTTATTTATATATAGTAATGTCAGAGTTATCAAATATTGGTTTCAGCTGGTAAGTTCAAAAAATAGAAATATATCACAATATATAATATCTTACCGTCTGATTGTAATAAAGGTGTAAAAACAGGATATTTAATGTTAAAACTATTCTTAACAGTAATGGTTTTGGTTGCATATGGTATCAACCTTAGAGTGCATTTTATAAATTATTTCCATCATTATTCAAACAAATATCCTCTTTAAGACACAAAAACGATTTAACAAACACACGAAAAAAAAGATTTCTAAACAAAAAACGGTAGTCTTGATTTAACAAATACCATAAAAATAGAATTATTAGGTAGAAAGATGAAGCAGTAAGTTTTCCATCGGTGGCGAAAGTTTCATATTGATTTTTATTGAAGTCGTTTTTCTTGTTTCTTATTTCAAAAATGGGCTAAAAAAAAAAGAGAACACGATCACACAAAAAAAACTTTAAGTGTAAAATTCTTCATTTCTTTAAATTTAAAAAAGAAAAAAATAATCTCCCAAATCAAGCCCTTTCTTTTGATACCATAATCACAAAATTATGTTGTTTGATTCTGGAGGATGTGTGTTTCCATGATTTAGAAAATGCCACGTGATCTATTGGTAAAGCACTGAGCCTGTGATCGGAGGGTAGTGGGTATTTCAATCCTTCGCCACGACTATGTGTGGTATCCTTGAGCAAGACACTTTTTCCACATATGCTTAGTACTAGTTATACCCAGGAAGACTTTGGGCGTGATTTGTCTAAGTCGTAAGAACATGTTTCAAAATCAAAGTAAAAATATATAAGTTCAAACTAAATTAGAAAAAGCCAAAATGCCCCACCTGAAATTTAGACAAGTGCCTCCAGTTGCCTATCTCTGTTTATATGTCTCTGATAAAATTGATCCAACAAGGTTCTTATTTTCATTAAGGACAATATCCCTATATCTCTAAAATTAGGCCTTTGATCCCTGGATCTCTGAAAGTAATGGCCAATATTCCCCAAATCTCTGAAAATAAATGGCCATGTTCTCCAGATCTCAAATCCCCCGGGAGGGCCTCAATACTCATAAGTGCCAGGTAAATACTATAGTAGAAAATAATGATGAACTTGCCTAATCATCAACTTAATTGTTATGATCCTGGGCTCTGGAAGTTATTATCTAATCCATTGCAAAATGCCGCTGTGTTTATAAATAGCTAGTATAGCGGAAATATAATATACTAATAATATTACGGCAACAGTCTCTGTGATGATTGATATACGACATTGTGTATCATTATCATTCATCTCTCACCACTGATTCAAGTGGGAAAGTTTTCACTTATTACTTGCGGAGATGGGGTGCTTGAGTACCGGTTAACCTTTCAGGATCCAAGAAACAGTTGTTAGATTAATTGATTGTCTGTTAGCCCTCGATGGCATAAAAATGACGCTAAATATTCAGTCATTATAGCAGAAGAAGGACCTGCCTGTCGCTGTTATAAGGTCACTGATAATTATAAGTAGAAGATAGCCGCCATCATTATTGTGCGCACAAAATCAATCTTGATGAGAGTACGGCCATGCGATTGAGAACAAAAGGTGTTTACGTAATATCTTGAGAAGCTCCTGGTCCTGTGAGTCTCTGTACTCACTGGTACTACTTAAAGTGCAATATATTTGGTTGTGGTTAGTTCAGTTCTGTTCGTATCATTTTGTTAATTTAAACGTCGATGAGTTGCATTTTCTTCTCTTTATAAATCCATGTTCCTGCCTGGAGGGGGCGTCAATGATGACTCTACAAAGATTTCTTCATATTTTGTATTTCTGAAGTATCTTGCTCTGCTGAGACACGATTTCACTAATTTGAGGTTCTGAGTGAGCCTCCAAGTGTGACACTATCCTTTGTGATATGGACCTGATTATGGATTGTCATAATATACCTGAACAAGTGTTCACCTGTGGCAGAGGAAATAATGCCAAAGAAGGCAATTGTGTGTGACATTTCCGTCCATACTTTTAACCTGTAAATTAATACTTCTAAGTGTGCCCGACCTTTGTGGTACAAATCTGGTTCTCATGAACTGTACACCATATTACTGAGCTTAACATCTGTTATTCTCTTTAATAGCTACATAGTTAAAGCTTAGACATGAATTTGACTCATTTAACTATTGACCTCTAAGTGTGACCTCTATGTGGAGTGCTTGGTCCGGTGGTAGAGCATGGTTATGTATGGCGTCCTTGAGCAAAATACTTTTTCCACATATGCTTAGAACTGGTTCTACCAGTAAGACTTTCAGCGTGACTTGTCTAAGTTGTTATAACTTGTTTCACAATTGAAATAGATAAGTTTAAACTAAACTAAGTGTGGCCTTGACCCTTAATCATGACTTTAACCACTGACCTCTAAGAGTGACCTTGACCTTTACAGCACAGATGCATTACATCCTGGATGCGTTGCCATACAGTTTTTAATGAAATTTCCACAATGCAACTGGCACTGTTTGGGAGAATATGGCTGGGCAGGGATTCAAACTCATGGATGGATACAATATGTAGCTGAGTTTTTTGTGTATTTTACAATGTAACTGACAGGGAATATATTTGGGTAACTATGAACATGACCACGGTGATTAGCTTGATATTGGCTCACCTTGGTAATGGTTAATAAATGTACCAGTGTAAGACAAACAGTGGTTAAATCAATAATAAAACAAATGTGCTATATTAACAATTGTAAATAATTTTACTTTCTTGATAATGATTTAAAATTGAAGAAAAACAACAACAGTACTTTTATCAGACTTCTTCCACTCACTGATTGTACATGAACACCAAGATGTCACACTACACAACACGTACAAAAATATTCATGAATAATAGTAATAAACTATACAAAACAATTCACAATACATGTATATATGGCCAACCTTTGTAGTTGATGTTATAGGGACACATGACAATGTTGAAATTGAGTTTTACTCATGTCCACTCATCCAATCAATATAATACACCTATGAATATATACACCTATGGATGATTCTTTTTATCACATAACTCAGGAAAATAGTACATTTACCATTAACAGATCACCTCTGTAAGAAACAAGAATAAATTGGGTATATTAGTTTCCGTCAGTCGTAATATCAAGCAGCATCTCAAAATAACGTCATTATACCCTGACAAATCAACATCATTTATATATAATCAGGCTAGTCGAAAATTACCGTGACAATTTACAGAAAAAAAACAGGTTATAAGGAGCGATAAATCAGAGGTAGTGCTGATATCCAAAATATGTGATGGGTTTATTCCTGCATTGAGAATTATGTGATAAATAACCATATGGTGGAGATATATATCACCATTAAATACTATTAATAACGGACTTTATAGAAGAATAGGAAACTTGCATCTCTTTACTAAATGTTTATAAAAAAGCATGTGAAGAATTAATAACTTTGGAAAACTAATCATTAACAGTTCACAGGTAACTGATTTCTTTTACATAAAATGTTAGGGTGTATGCAACCTTATATGTTTTATGTTTTAAACAAGAAAAACGATCTTGAATTTAATATATTGCAATTTGAAGAAAAAAATCATGCACTTTACTTGATTTTTTAGTTGCAGTATACCAATTTTGTAATCATAAGTACTTCAACAATTGTAAACACAATTTGTTGGGAATGATAGAGAATTGCATTGTGCAAAGAAAGAATTTTGATTTGTATTTCTGAGATGAATTGAGGTTAGGGTATTTGAAAACGAGATTTTGCGTGAATACACATCCACGTCAGTTGCTTTTCCTTCTCTATATAAGCTCTTGCCCTAATCTGAAACTGTATATTTAAGAAGTTATAAACACTCCTTGTAAACCTAGTGAAGTGAAGTTAGTTTTTTAAAGAAAAAGAGAAAAATGGATGTTTTGTCACACCAGACCAGGCCCTGGTTTCACAAAACTATTTGTATTTTAAAACACACCAGACCAGTCCCCAGTATCACAAAAATACTTATATTTTAGGTGTAAAGATTTATTTGTTGCTGGAGCATGAGCAAAAATCAATATTAAGTTGCCATGTGTCCCTTTAAAATTCACACAATCTGATTAAGTCTGTTTAAAATTTCCACAATCTGATCAAGTCCCTTTAAATTTCCACAATCTGATCAAGTCCCTTTAAAATTTCTACAATCTGATCAAGTCCCTCTAAAATTTACACAATCTGAACAAGTCCGTTTAAAATTTCCACAATCTGATCAAGTCCCTTAAAATTTCCACAATCTGATCAAGTCCCTTTAAATTCACACAATCTTATCAAATCCCTTTAAATTTACACAATCTGATCAAGTCCCTTTAACATTTACACAATCTGATCAAGTCCCTTTAAAATTCACACAATATGATCAAGTCATTTTAAAATTTCCATAATCTGATGAAATCCCTTTAATATTTACACAATCTGATCAAATCCCTTTAAAATTTCCACAATCTCATCAAATCCCTTTACAATTTCCACAATCTGATCAAGTCCCTTTAAAATTCACACAATCTGATCAAGTCCTTTAAATTTACACAATCTGATCAAGTCCCTTTAAAATTAATACAATCTGATCAAGTCCCTTTAACATTTACACAATCTGATCAAGTCCCTTTAACATTTCCACAATCTGATCAAGTCCCTTTAAAATTCACACAAAATGATGAAATCCCTTTAAAATTTACACAATCTGATCGAATCCCTTTAAAATTTACCCAATCGGATCAAATCCCTTTAAAATTCACACAATCTGATCAAGTCCCTTTAAAATTTACACAATCTGATCAGGTCCGTTTAATATTCACACAATCTGAACAAGTCCCTTTAACATTTACACAATTTGATCAAGTCCCTTTAAAATTCACACAATATGATGAAATCCCTTTAAAATTTACATAATCTGATCGAATCCCTTTAAAATTTACCCAATCGGTTCAAATCCCTTTAAAATTCACACAATCTGATCAAGTCCATTTAAAATTTCCATAATCTGATCAGGTCCGTTTAAAATTCACACAATCTGATCAAGTCCCATTAAAATTTACACAATCTGATCAAGTCCCTCTAAAATTCAGACAATCTGAACAAGTACCTTTAACATTTACACAATCTGATCAAGTCATTTTAAAATTTCCACAATCTGATCAAGTCATTTTAAAATTCACACAATCTGATCAAGTCCCTTTAGAATTTCCACAATCTGCTCAGGTCCCTTTAAAATTCACACAATCTGATCAAGTCCCTTTAAATTTACACAATCTGATCAAGTCCCATTAAAATTTACACAATCTGATCAAGTCCCTCTAAAATTCAGACAATCTGAACAAGTATCTTTAACATTCACACAATCTGATCAAGTCATTTTAAAATTTCCACAATCTGATCAAGTCTCTTTAAAATTCACACAATCTGATCAATTTACACAATCTGATCAAATAAAAGATTATTTGTAATTTGAATATTGTTATAAAATGATGCATCTTCAAGTTTAAACATGCTAACTTTTTTTCATTAACATAAATACTTCTGAAACAATCTTTATCACATGTAATAACTACACTTGAGAAAATCAGGAAAATTATGTGTCACAGTGTATGTAACCTGTTACGAGAGAAACATGTCAGCTTTTAGACGAGCTCAGTCAGTAGAGCATTCGCCTTGTCAGTGAAAGGTCCCGGGTTCGAGTCCGGGACTAGAAGCATATTTAAGTTGTCATGTTACACTGGCACCAACATGGCACTGTAACAGTGACTTATTTACATTGTGAGAAACATTCACATTCTCTGGTCTCTATAAAAATTCAGTGACGAATAAAAAAATTATGACGTCAGCTGTCTGGCTAGCTCAGTTGGTTGAACATTCACCTCATGAGTGAAAGTCCCAGGATCAAGACCTGGACTGGCTACATACTTTTATCGACATGCGGCTTCAAAAGATCAAGAAAGAAATGTTAAATAGCAGTATATATTATGTATATTAACAATAACAAATATGATAAAAATTAACAGTTTCTTTAATATCTTATTTATAAATTTTGGCTTTGACGATAAAATATATACTTATTACCCTTCATATGAGTGGAATAAAAGAAAAAAGGGAGTCAATATTCAAATTACAACAGACAAAATGAAAAATATAACAAATATAAGATTCAATTTAGATTCCATGACAACAATATTGGTATTTTTTCTAAAAGATGTTTTTTTTTCTGCAGTCTATTGATATGTTTAACATTTAATTTATACCATAATACAAATTCAATGCTTTAAACAAGACATTTTTTTATTGTCAAAGAGCTTTTATAAGAATCTTAAATGAGTCTGAGGTCCGGATAAAAAATTCTGTTCCAAGGGATAACTGTTTTGCCAGGAACAAGATGTTTTGTTACCACAAAAACAGTTATCAAGTGATGGAATTTTTATCTGAAAACTATGAATTATTCTTTTTTTTTTTGCATATCAAACATATTGAATAATATATTTAAATAGATACATCATTACATTTTAACAATATGACTTTTAATTAAGTCAAATTATATAATTTACATCATATTTTTGTGACTCCATTTCATAGAGATGGTTATATTATAACATTATCGCGTTTTTATCAATTTAAAAAATAATTTTACTTTTTTAAGACATTTATAGTGTTTTTTCCTGATATACTACCTTTAAATAAATAATACACTTGGACATCTGATCAATTTCCATATTGGGTAACCTTCAGATAACTCATTCAGTGGCACAAGGTTTATCTTATATGATGGGGTAATGTATGATTGGAATGACTGAAAAAATGATTAATTATATAGTGTCATTTTTATGCCATTGAGGGCAAACAGATGATCAATTAACCCAACCGCTTTTTCCTGGGATCCTGGACGGTAAATCAGAACATGAGCACACCCCATCTCTGCAAATAACTGATCTGCACTTTCCCACTTGAATTAGCGGTGAGAGACAAATGATAATGAGACGCGATGTTGTATACCATTCATCATGGAGACTATGGTGGAGCGGGGATTCAAACTCACATCCCTGGATTGGTAGTCAGGTGCGCTACTGGCTGAGCTTATTGGGCCTGGCAAGTTATATATGATAAATCAATACATTTTCGTAGATATTTAATCAATAAAATTGGATGAAACAGGAAGCTTCAATAATCAACAATGTTGAGATAATGGATATAAAATTAAATAGGTACTGAACATTCAAATGAGCTCAAATTCATCATTTCAACATTATGAATTTCCTGGACTCTCTCTACATATTTGGGGAATCCAGCAAGGGCCCTCCTGGGAGCGAATCTCTCACGGAAAAGGTGAATAATTTCTTGTAAAATTTTGATGGTCACAAGACACTATAACCATACTATATGTTAAAAAAAATCTTTATTCCAGTATATGCTATATTATGATTGAGACAAATTGTTACAATCAATGTAATGTAATAGGTTTAATCAATATCAGAGGTGAATTTTCAGTAAGATTTGGGAAAAAGAGTATATTCAAAGGCAGGGGGAACAGAGCTGAATTTCGGCATGCATAATGGCCTTGATTTCACAAAAATTCAACTTCAATATAATTTTTTATAGTCGAAGACAAAACTGAAGATGTATCATATTTAAACATAGATACTTCCATCAATTTTACAAATGCTCTTTTAGAACATAAATATATTTAAAAGATACATCCACTGACTCATATAATATTTTTTTCATATAATACAAAACCATGCCATCTATGAATATACATCACAGTGTTTATAAACAATGGCATTACAAAGCACCATTCCTCAGTCAATTAATTTAGTTCTGCCATTAATGATGAACACAATTATACTGTTGGATAAAACTCTGCTTTAAAGTTCCAGGAATGTTTCCAGTAGTACTTGCATCATAAAAAGCAAGATAATGCAAACAACTAAAAATTCTGACATCACAGAAAAATAATTTATAATAAAAATTCAGTTGATTTAATGTTAAGAATACTGGCTCCCTGCTGCCATTCTGGCTCTTTATTCACAGTCATCTTAACTTAATTGAATAAGCACTCGAGATAAAATGTTAAAACTTTATCATTTGACATTCATTACTTTACCTGCATACATTGGTAAAAGGGTCATTAAACTTCAGAAACTACTGATTTTTGTTTATACAGTAAGACCTGTGTAAAATGTCGCCTCTATTAAGCAGTCATCTGTCTTAAGCAACCATAATTTCTATTTCCCATCCATATGCTTTCAGAGAAAATTAAACTGTATAAAGCAACAACCTGTATTTAAAGGCCACCTTTGCTCCTTACCATGACTGGCTGCTTAAGACAGGTGTTACTGTAATTTCAGTCTATTTACTATTCCAATTCATAGATTACAATTTGTTTATGATTCATAGATTACATGTTTATGATTTATAGATTACGTGTTTATAATTCATAGATTACGAGTTTATGATTCATAAATTATGTGTATACAATTCATAGATTACATGTTTATGATTCACAGACTGCATGTTTATGATTCATAAACGTGTTTATGATTCATAGATCACGTGTCTATGATTCATAGATTACGTGTTTATGATTCATATATTATGTGTTTATGATTCATAGATCATGTGTTTATGATTCATAAATCACGTGTTTATGATTCATAGATTACATTTTTTTTTATTCATAGATAACGTGTTTATGATTCATAGATTACGTGTTTACGATTCATAGATTACGTTTTAATGATTCATAGATTACGTGTTTACTATTCATAGGTTACGTGTTTACCGTTCATGTTAGGTGTCTATGATTCATAGATTATGTGTTTATGATTCATAGATCACGTGTTTATGATTCATAGATCACATGTTAAGATTCATAGAACACGTGTTTACGATTCATAGATTATATGCTAATGATTCATAGATTACATGTTTATTTGACCTCTGAGAAAATGTGCGAACAAAAATATAAATAAAAGAAGCATTATTTTCAATAACTGCCACCAGGTGTTTGTTGGCAAACCAATGGTTGTTTTTTTCTGATAAACACATTCGGCATAAATCATGTAACCACGAGTTCATTCAGAACTGAGACTGACAGTAATTTATGCGCATATCAATTTGTGTACTTCCTAATATTGGCGAAGGAACAGTCGAAAAACAACCAAGTCATTACAGAATGTCAAAAATGTAAACACTAGTTAAAAGCAATGGTTTACTCTTTTAAGAAATGCACATTTGAATTAAAGTTATTCATTTGCTTGCTTCTTTAAAAACTAAGTCACTAAGGCATCTGTAGGAATAATAGCACTACTATAAACACATTTAATAACAATCATTTTTGTTGTTATCAGAAGTTGTGCATTTTGGAAGTTTAATGAGTTTTGAAGAAGTCATTACTTTGCCATGCAACATTGGTTAAGCAAGTATGACTTATAAATCAGATAAACATGCTTCTTGGTGGGTAAGATTATTCAAAAAGGGGACAATGTGCTCAGCATTAGAATGATTAATATAAGCTCTGAGCTTCTTTCACAATCTAGCAATAAACACACTCGACCCTACAAGCTTAGTGGTGAGAGGGGATGTGATCTTGAAGCGATGCCTTTTACCACTCGACCACAGATCCAGACCCTAAAACATGCTTCAAATAGAATTTACATGCTTTTGCTGGATAAGCATGTCATTAAACATTTGTAAAACATGCTTAAAATGGAACCTACATGTTCATACTATACAGTCATGTTCTACATGGTAAAACAGGCTCAAGATGAAATCTACATGTGCCAAACATGATCTTCATAGTAAGTAAAACATGCTATACATCATATATGAGTAAGTGGAAGAAGTTTATTCTGAAAAAAAAGAAGATTTCAATGATTAAAACAATCAAGCTCTCAACTGTTTAATAATATGTGTAGTATTACACTAAATGACTATGTTAAATATTCACACCAATGGTGGTGTAAATGACTGACTAGAATTTTGAACCAAAAGTTGTTTGTTGACGCAGTACTCCATGTCCTTGCCATGACTACACTGGGAGCCCTCAGCAAAGTTCAGAATGGCCATGATAAATCCGATAACCGCCACCAGCGTGCCGAACGTAGAAATGAGAATGGGGAAGATGTTGTTTTTAGAAAAGATAGGTTCCTGTCGCAGCTTCATCACGCACATCGGTGGTATGATGAAAGCTAACGGGGCAGCCGCCATCACTCCCTGAAATAAACAAATCACGGAATAATGTTTGTTTGGGGTTTTGAAACAAGTTCTTTGACAACTTGGACAAATCATGCTAGAAGTCTTCCTGGGTATAACCAGTAACTAAGCATATGTGAAAAAAGCATCTTGTTCAAGGACACCAAACATATCCGTGTATCGAAGAGGATCAAACCAACTACCCTCCGATCACTGGTCCATACACTTCACCCTATATAACGGTGGTTGGTGCACCTAGTCATCTTTCCTGGGATCTGCCAGATGGTTAACCTGAGTACTAGACACACCTTATCTCTGCAAGTCACTGGCTTCATATTCAGCAGATTGGAATACTAGACACACCTTATCTCTGCATGTCACTGGCTACATATTCAGCAGAATGGAATACTAGACACACCTTATCTCTGCATGTCACTGGCTACATATTCAGCAGATTGGGATATTTGTAGGCTTAAAAAAGTTCAAGGATCAAAGAAACTGTGACACGGCAGGGATTTGCATTTGTGAGTCCTGGATTGGTAGTCAGACATGTGACTAAACCAGCTGGGTCAGGCTAAAGTATGTTGTATTATGTCAGTGACTAAGCTAGGCAGGCTCTTATATAGTATGTAGTGGGCATAAAAAAATCTTTTTTTTAAAATTAAAATGTTAATTTTTGACTGCCCTCTATAAATTATATTAAATGTTTTTTCTATCAAACTACATGAACTAAGTTTAGCTAAGTATTTAAACAGTTAATAATGATTATTTTAAGGACATGTCACATACTTAAATTCTTAAATATTTGAATTGCTTTTAATATTAAGCATCATTTTAAGCCACCTGGGGTCAACAGAGGATCAGTTAACCAACCGCACTTTCTTGAGGTACTGGAAAGTTAACAAGTACTCCAGCACACCCATCTCCATAAGTAACTGATAAATTTCCCACTTGAATCAGTTGTAAGAGACAAATGACAACGAGAAGCAATATGTATATCAATGTATATCAACTTTCCCACGTGAACCAGCGATGAGAGATGAATGATCATGAGACACAATGTCTTATATCAATCGTCACTAAGACTGCTAATTCTTTAATAATAGTTTAAACCAGAGAATTTGTAACTTTAAAGTACATGTAAATTGTTAAAATATTGGATACAATGGGTGATAACTTACGTTTAGCTCTAGGACAATACTTAAACAATCTGTTGTCATTGATATTCCACACACCAGAATGGAGATCACAACTGTAACCACTAGATGGCGCCACAATGGTGTTTCCTCACCTGTGCTCGGGAACACTGCATTTTCAATGACCTATATTGTTGACAGCAAGATAAAATTTCAGCTCATTAGTTAAAGCTATTCCGAATTATGTATTTCTAATATCTAAATATAAAAAAAAAAGGCCGTTTTTATAAATTTCCATACAGAAGATTGAATTGAATAGTTACCTTTAAACTCTGGCATATTTCAAAACAGGTGGACAAGATCAAGTGCAATCGTGCAACTTAAATGTGAATTCAGAGATTGCCTTTTACTTGGGGCCTATTTTCAGCCCAATTCCCAAAAAACACACTTAGTGGTAAAATAAAATTATATGCATTTATATTGTTATATTAAGTGTTTAATTTAATTGTAAATTATATAGATTATTTCTGAATATGAAAATACAACACAATAAAAAAAGCTAAATTAAAAATTACCTCCCTTGTCACAAAGCACTCAACAGGATATGTTAACATGATCGTAAACGCAAACAAGAATCTTGCTGCGTTCATTAGGTCATCCTCCTGACAATAATTTTCCAAAAGGTCACCTGAAAAGTAGAAAAATGTAAGCCTGACTTACTGTTCACTTCAATGATACAGTATGTCTGATCAGTCCACCATGTTTGCCTCTCAGTCGGCAAATCTTTATTAACACCCCTTGTAAATCACAATGGAAACAAGGATATAGAAGGATAAACAGAAGTTTATTACAGGAACTCAGAAGCAAGTATCAACTGTTTTGCTTTTTTTTTTTCAATTGTATTACCAGATTATTTCATTATTTTTGATATCTTGCCCTTACTACAAACAACAGTAAAACAACAGTAAAACGACAAGTACAGCTGGCACTGTGGTAAGAGGTTACAGGTACCTCAACTTAGCAGCAATGTGACTTAATTTACCATTTTTTTTAAGTTTCATGTAAATGATATATGGTTAGATACATGGTTAAACATGAATATTATTAGATATGTAAATGGTTCAATATGCATATTGTTATATATGTTCATGATTCAATATAACATGGTTAGATAGATACATGGTTAAACATGAATATTATAAGATATGTAAATGGTTCAATATGCATATTGTTATATATGTTCATGATTCAATATAACATGGTTAGATAGATACATGGTTAAACATGAATATGGTTAGATATATTCAATTCCACATGTATCATTGCGCCCTCCTATTTTTTGCCATGGTAACATGATTCTTGTACTGATAAGAAAGTCCCATATAATTTGGTTTTAAATATTTTATTTGATCCTTGACCTTATTTAATATAAAACAAAGAAAAAAATCAATTGTGTAGTGAGACCTACATGATTAAACATTTACTTGATTTAACATGTACACTTTTGCATTACAAAACCGTTAATGTAAATTTCTGAGTTAACCCATTTTGACTTCCAGTAATTCTGTTACTGTAGGAATAAAACCAAAACGAGAACACTCCATTTTGAAGATTTTTTTACAAGGAATTCAAAACTGAAATCAGAATGAAAATCTGATAGAAACTAAGATAAGACTGTGAACATTGATACAAGCATGCAATTTTGTCTAAGTCCTGACATACTTTCTGTGTAAAACAGTTTGCAACGAATGTCGCATCTCACATATTCACAAAAGTACCAACCAAGGATCATACATGTCAAATTTTATAGATTACAGAGAAGAACTGATAGCAAGACAAATTAATCCCGTCACCTTTTTAAATCGTCAGGATTAAGACATAGATCAATTTAAAATGGAGCAGGCTAGATTATATTAGTAATGTTAATGTCCTGGCAGTATTGTCCAGATGACATTATGATCTGTGTAAGGAACAGGAAATGAAAAGAATGAACTTGACCTGTATCATTATTAACATTGTACTAACATTGCAAAATATTTGTTTTGTAGGCAAACTTTTGTTATTGAAAGGAAACCCCAAAAAATGATTTTTACAAAATTAAAGTTTTGTCATTATAAACCTTGTATTAAAATTTGAAAAGATTTGATTCTGGCATTCATAATCTGTTGCATGGAAACGCCCAAAAATACAATTTTTCACAAATTAAAGGGGCATAACAGTAGAACAACAGATGCCAAAACCTCTAACTTCAAACTTAGCCTGTGTTTTGTCATTATAAACATTGTATTAAAATTTCAAAAGATTTGATTTAGGCATTGAAAACCACAAAAAGTGTGAGAGACAAATGGAAATTACAATTTTTCACAAATTAAACGGGCACAACTCTACAACACCAAAAGTCACAACCCTGAAAATCCAACTTAGCCTGTGTTTTATAATTATTAACATTGTTGTAGAATTTCAAAAGAATTTATTCAGGCATTCTTAAGTCATTGCACGGAAACCAAAGTGTGATGGAAGGACAGACCTAAAATAGTTTTTCCCGCTTTTCGCACACAAAAATATATCTATACAATTTCATAACTGGGTGTTACCTTGTGTCCATCCTGTGAACGATGCATACCCAATCATGCCAAATATCAACATAAACACCATACAGAAGAGGACACTGACGTGAGTAACAAAGTTCCAGCGTTCCTTGGTTGGATTCTCCAGTGAAGCGTGAATTAAGAATGTGTTGTGATGACACATGTATGCTGTAAAACAAACATCATTGCATTAACATACTACACAAAAGTAACAATACAAATTGCAAATATATGTTTAAATGATATTATATTATATAAAATCAATTTAATATTTTTTGTTGATATTTTTGATATCTAATATAACAAATTTTTAATGAACTATGTCCAATGTGTGTTTGGCACCTATCAGTGTTGTTTTTTTGCTTGGTTCAGAGGTAGAACATCATACCAAAGATCAATGGGTCGTGGGTTCGAATCCCAGTCACGGCTATGTGTGGTGTCCTAGAGCAAGACATTAATCTGTTCATGCCTAGTACTGGTTCTACCCATGAATACTTTGAAAATGATTTGTACACGTTGTAAGAACTTTTTTCACAATCAACGTAAAAATAAATAAGTTTAAAACTATCAAAGTTTTCCTCCATAGGGATATTTCCCTCTCCCTCCCTATGAACCTTAGTCAAAACTTTACCTCACGGCTGAGGAGGTCAATGTGAGACCAGCTACATCATTCCAAACAAAATTTCATGTGAGAGATTTTGTCAGTTACATGTGGAAGAATGGCGATTCCACTGATTCCTTTTCATGAGTTGGCAGAGCCTTTCACCCACCAAAAAAAATGGTTGTCCCATTCTAATAAAGTTTATAGATAACATTTTTATAGAAAATTGGACTTGCCACCAAATGTCACTGTACCATGATTGATATTAACATCTGTATAGAAATTGGACTATCCCAATGCCATTATACCTATAGCTTGAGTGATATTAACATCTGTATAAAGAGTGGACTTAACCAAATGCCATTATACCTATGGCTTGAATGATATAAACATTTGTATTGTACTTACCAAATGCCATTATACCTATAGCTTAAGTGATATTAACATCTGTATAAAGAGTGGACTTAACCAAATGCCATTATACCTATGGCTTGTTTACCTATGGCTTGAGTGATATTAACATTTGTATTGTACTTACCAAATGCCATTATACCTATGGCTTGAGTGATATTAACATTTGCAAAGTTCCATGCATTTCCAGTGGCTGGTCTGTAATAAAGGGAAGCAGGTTTTTTTTTAACACAAGTTATAATATTACACAAGACTTAGCGTCATAGTTAATGAAAGATGATTTATGATAATATCATACAAGTATAATATAAAACAAATGTAACTAGAAATATCACTGAAGGTGATGAATACCCCCAGATGGCGCCCTGACACAGTTATTGCACATAACTCATTGAAAAGTCATTCTTGCACAACATTCCGGCAATATGTACAACTAGGTTTGGTACCAGTCAACCATGTGAAGTTTCATTGAATTCCTTCCAATGGTAATGCTGAGAATTAGTAATCACAAAAATTGTCCACGGACAAACATGTATGAAAAATTCATAGAACCATTACTCATTAAAAAGTTATTCTTGCGCAACATGCCGATAATATGCACAATGGTTACTATGCTTGGTACCAGTCACCCATGTGAAGTTTCATTGAATTCCAGCCAATGGCTGCTGAGGAATAGTTATCACAAAAATTGTCCACAGATGGACGGATGGACGTGCATGACTCCTTTATAGCCCCCATATATACTTTGTATTTGGGAGTATAATAACTAATCAAAGAAAACAGGTACTGATAATATTATACAATGCAGGGGCAGATCCACAATCTCAGTTTACAGGGAGCATACTTAGGGGGTGCAATACAAAATCTGAACTGGCACACATATTTTTCAGTACAAATATAGTGAATTTTAATAAAATATGGGAGTTTGGGGTGGGGGGGGGGTTAAAGAGTAAATCACCCATTGCAATGTACAATGTATATGATTGCATCTTAATATCTGTTTAAAGTGGGGTTGGGGTGTAATGGATTAGTCCCAAACTCTGCCTGTTGGATTCTCAAAAACAACTTTCAGTACTTGTTTGGCACAGGAAACATACATAGAGACACATTCATACAATGTATGAGTTTTACTTTACAATCAAGCACAAAATAAGTTAGTAAACAGATTATATTTAAACAGTTAAAGATGCTCACAGCTGATAAAACTTGATATTGTAAATTCTAAACACATTGATTATTAGTGTGCCGAACTGCCCTATATTGAACGGTTCTATGTCAGATCCCCACCTGGACCTTGGGTTCTACAAAGCCTTGAGCAAGGTCAATTATCAACATTGTTTCTAAGTAGTGGTTCTAACAAGGAATTTGAGGCACACATGACATGTGTCTGTTTATAATATAACGGCAACCATCCCAAAATATTTTGTATGAACATTAAGTTAACTAAATGGCATAGATGCCACAATTCAAACAACACACCAAATAGATAATCAAACACAACTTCAATTTTATAAAACACTACATTCTATTCAGTGTCAAGCATAACTTATACTGAATCAACCGTAACTTATAATTCATTGAACATAACTTATATTTCATCAACCAAACATTAATATTATCTAAAACATAACTTAACATTCATTAAATGAAATAACATTTTATCAAATTTAACTTATTATTCTTCATAAAAAACTAACCTTTCAGAAACCATAATTCATGACCTGCAGTAAAATACTACTATGTTTTATAAATCAAATATTACATTATCCATCAAACTCAAACATAACTTACAATTGTATAATTGTAACTTAAAATTCATCAAACATAACTTACATTTGCATAATTGTAACTTAAAATTCATCAAACATAACTTACATTTGTATAGTTGTAACTTAAAATTCATCAAACATAACTAACATTTATATAGTTGTAACTTATAATTCATCAAGCATAGTTTACATTTGTATAATTGTAACTTAAAATTCACCAAACATGGCTAACATTTGTATAATTGTAACTTAAATTTCATCAAACATAACTTACATCTGTATAATTGTAACTTAAAATTTATCAAACATAACTTACATTTGTATAGTTGTAACTTAAAATTCATCAAACATAATTTACATTTTTATAATTGTAACTTAAAATTCATCAAACATTATTAACATTTGGATAATTGTAACTTAAAATTCATCAAAATTAATTTACATTTGTATAATTGTAACTTAAAATTCATCAAATATAACTTACATTTAGATAATTGTCACTTAAAATTCATTAAACATAACTTACATTTGTATAATTATAACTTAAAAATTATATTTGTATAATTATTACTTAAAATTATATTTGTATAATTGTAACTTAAAATTCATTAAATATACCTTACATTTGTATAAACATAACTTAAAATTGTATTTGTATAATTGTAACTTAAAATTCATTAAATATACAGGTAACCTACATTATCAACAATAACTTTAACATTTGACTCCGGGCCAACCAGACCTAGAGCTATCCGCTAAATGATGAGCGCCAAGCAATGAAGTTTAAGTACAATTTTTCAAGTCTTAAGTGTGACCCAGGCGGGTATCAAACCCACTTTCTTCCACATATGAGGAGGATGCTCTACCCCTAGACCACTCTAGCCGTTGAAGTTATGTCAAATGAAAATGAATGAAAAAGCTCAGTTGGAATTTCCAAAATAGTGTTAATTGGCAGCATTTTCATCTATCTTATTGAAATTTATTGAAATTTGTGGACCTTAACTAACAAAAGATTCTTGAACTGCCTATAAAGGAGTTAACCCACATATATGAATATGTATCAATTTGTTAAAACATTTATTTACTGAAATTTGTCTTTTCAAACCAAAACCTACACAGAGTATTAAGGCCATAATAATTACTAGATTACCATCCCCGCCCATCCTCATATTTCCATATCACCCCAACCCTTTCTATTTCATAAAAAAGAAAATAAAAAAAATAAAATAAATAAATAAATTATATACCCACCCTCCCCCTATTTAAGCAAAATTTGGATGAGAATGTAGCAATTAATTAAAAATGGTCTTAATGAGAATGATTTACATGAGTGTATACTTACATCTGATTGGCAAATGTCCCTAGTCTGATGCAGACTAATAGCAAAATGATGCCAACAAGCATCAACGATATAAATGCCCACTGAAATGAAAACAAAACAGTTTTTTTTAAATAAAAGTTTATCTGAACAAAAATATGTGCACAATGAAAAATATAATTTTTTTCTACAATGAAAAATATGAAAATGTTTACACAATAAAAATATGAAAATTTCAGGAAACAAACATGCAATCATGAGCTTACTAGACATGTAAGCATGAGCTTACCAGACATGTAAGCATGAACTTATTAGACATGTAAGCATGAGCTTACCAGACATGAAGCATGAGCTTACTGGACATGTAAGCCTGAATTACTAGACATGTAAGCATGAGCTTACTAGACATGTAAGCATGAGCTTACCAGACATGTAAGCATGAGCTTACTGGACATGTAAGCCTGAATTACCAGACATGTAAGCATGAGCTTACTAGACATGCAAGCATGAGCTTACCAGACATGTAAACATGAACTTATTAGACATGTAAGCATGAGCTTACTAGACATGTAAGCATGAGCTTATTAGACAAGTAAGCATGGGCTTACCAGACATGTAAGCATGACCTTACTAGACATGTAAGCATAAGTTACTAGACATGTAAGCATCAGCTTACCAGACATGTAAGCATGAGTTACTAGACATGTAAGCATGAGTAACTGGATATGTTAGCATGAGCTTACTAGACATGTAAGCATGAGTTACTAGACATGTAAGCATGAGCTTACCAGACATGAAAGCATAAGCTTGCATCACAGGTAAGAATGAGCTTACCAGACTTGTAAACATGAGTTTACCAGACATGTAAGCATGAACTTACCAGACATGTAAGCATGAGTTACTAGACATGTAAGCATGAGCTTACCAGATATGAAAGCATGAGTTATTAGACATGTTAGCATGAGTTACTAGACATGTAAGCATGAGCTTACTAGACATGTAAACATGAGCTTATTAGACATGTAAACATGAGTTACTAGACATGTAAGCTTGAGTTACTAGACATGTAAGCATACGTTACTAGACATGTATTACTAGACATGTAAGCATGATTTACTAGACATGTAAGCACGAGTTACTAAACATGTAAGCATGAGTTACTAGACATGTAAGCATGAGTTACTAGACATGTAAGCATGAGCTTACTAGACATGTAAGCATGAGTTACTAGACATCTAAGCATGAGTTACTTAACATGTAAGCATGAGCTTACTAGACATGTAAGCATGATCTTACTTGACATATAAGCATGAGCTTACCAGACATGTAAGCATGAGCTTACCAGACATGTAAGCATGAGTTACTAGACATGTAAGCATGAACTTACTAGACATGTAAGCATGAGCTTACCAGACATGTAAGCATAAATTTACTAGACATGTAAGCATGAGTAACTAGACATGTAAGCATGAGCTAACCAGACATGTAAGCATGAGCTTACCAGACATGTAAGCAAGAATTTACTAGACATGTATGCATGAGCTTACTAAACATATAAGCATGAGCTTACTAGACATGTAAGCATGAGTTACCAGACATGTAAGCATAAGCTTACCAGACATGTAAGCATGAGCTTACCAAACATGTAAGCATGAGCTTACCAGACACATAAGCATCAGCTTACTAGACATGTTAGCATGAGCTTGCTTCATATTGGAACTAAAGTGCACTTGAAAAGAAAACTTAACTTGATATTTATGACAATCTTTTAATAGAATTATATATATGGATAAAATAGATGACAATATTCCAACTTGAGGTTTCAATCTTATTTTACCAGAAAGAATGATTGACTTTTTCACTGAGAGTTTATAAATTACTTATGAAAAGACATTGGTTTTACTGGTGGTGGACGTAACCAAGTTTACTCGGGGTGGACTAAACCAGTTTAACTGTTGGTGGACGTAACCAGTTTTACTTGTGGTGGATGTAACCAGTCTTACTGGCAGTGGACATAACCAGTCTTACTGGCAGTGGATGTAACCAGTCTTACTGGCAGTGGACATAACCAGTCTTACTGGCAGTGGATGTAACCAGTCTTACTGGCAGTGGACATAACCAGTCTTACTGGCAGTGGATGTAACCAGTCTTACTGGCAGTGGACATAATGAGTCTTACTGGCAGTGGATGTAACCAGTCTTACTGGCTGTGGACATAACCAGTCTTACTGGCAGTGGATGTAACCAGTCTTACTGGCAGTGGACATAACCAGTCTTACTGGCAGTGGACATAACCAGTCTTACTGGCAGTTGACATAACCAGTCTTACTGGCAGTGGATGTAACCAGTCTTACTGGCGGTGGACATAACCAGTCTTACTGGCAGTGGATGTAACCAGTCTTACTGGCAGTGGACATAACCAGTCTTACTGGCAGTGGACATAACCAGTCTTACTGGCGGTGGACATAACCAGTCTTACTGGCAGTGGATGTAACCAGTCTTACTGGCGGTGGACATAACCAGTCTTACTGGCAGTGGATGTAACCAGTCTTACTGGTGGTGGACTTAACCAGTCTAACTGGCAGTGGATATAACCAGTTTTATTGGGGTTGGAAGAAACCAGTTTTACTGGCAGTGGAAGTAACCAGTTTTACTGGGGGTGGAAGAAACCAGTTTTACTGGGGGTGGAAGTAACCAGTTTTACTGGGGGTGGAAGAAACCAGTTTTACTGTGGGTGGAAGAAACCAGTTTTACTGGTGGTGGACATAACAATTTTACTGATGGTGAAAGTAACCAGTTTTAGGGGGGGTGGAAGAAACCACTTTTACTGGTGGTGGACGTAACTAGTCTTACTGGCAGTGGACATAATCAGTCTTACTGGTGGTGGACGTAACCAGTTTTACTGGTGTTTGGGAAGTTATCAGTTTTACTAATGGTGGAAATAACCAGTCTTACTGGGGATGGAAGAAACCAGTATTTCTGGTGGTGGAAGTAACCAGTTTTACTGTGGGTTGAAATAACCAGTTTTACTGGTGGTGGAAGTAATCAGTTTCACTGGCATTCGAAGTAACCAGTTTTACTGGTGCTGGAAGTAACCAGTTTTACTGGTGGTGGAAATAGCCAGTTTAACTGGTGGTTGAAATAACCAGTTATACTGGTGCTGGAAGTAATCAGTTTCACTGGCAGTGGAAGTAACCAGTTTTACTAGTGCTGAAAGTAACCAGTTTGACTGGTGCTGGAAGTAACCAGTTTCACTGGCTGTCGAAGTAACCAGTTTTACTGGTGCTGGAAGTAACCAGTTTTACTGGTTGTGGAAATAACCTGTTGTACTGGTGGTTGAAGTAACCAGTTTTACTGGTGGTGGAAGTTTTCAGTTTCACTGGCAGTCGAAGTAACCAGTTTTACTGGTGCTGGAAGTAACCAGTTTTACTGGTGGTGGAAATAGCCAGTTTAACTGGTGGTTGAAATAACCAGTTATACTGGTGCTGGAAGTAATCAGTTTCACTGGCAGTGGAAGTAACCAGTTTTACTAGTGCTGAAAGTAACCAGTTTTACTGGTGCTGGAAGTAACCAGTTTCACTGGCAGTCAAAGTAACCAGTTTTACTGGTGCTGGAAGTAACCAGTTTTACTGGTTGTGGAAATAACCAGTTTTACTGGTGGATGAAGTAACAGTTTTACTGGTGCTGGAAGTAATCAGTTTCACTAGCAGTGGAAGTAACCAGTCTTACTGGTGGTGGATGTAACCAGTTTTACTGGTGGTGTAAGTAACCAGTCTTACTGGTGGTGTAAGTAACCAGTTCTACTGGTGGTGTAAGTAACCAGTCTTACTGGTGGTGGAAGTAACCAGTCTTACTGGTGGTGAAACTAATCAGTCTTACTGGTGGTGGAAGTCATCAGTCTTACTGGTGGTGGAAGTAACCAGTCTTACTGGTGCTGGAAGTAATCAGTCTTACTAGTGGTGGAAGTAACCATTCTTACTGGTGGTGGAAGTAACCAGTCTTACTGGTTGTGTAAGTAACCAGTCTTACTGGTGGTGTAAGTAACCAGTCTTACTGGTGGTGGAAGTAACCAGTCTTACTGGTGGTGGAAGAAATCAGTCTTACTGGTGGTGTAAGTAATCAGTTTTACTGGTGGTGTAAGTAACCAGTTTTACTGGTGGTGGAAATAATCAGTTTTACTGTTGGTGGAAGTAACCAGTTTTACTGGTGGTGGAAGTAACCAGTTTTACTGGTGGTTGAAATAACCAGTTTTACTGGCAGTGGAAGTAACCAGTCTTACTGGTGCTGAAAGTAACCAGTTTTACTGGTGGTGGAAATAATCAGTTTTACCGTTGGTGGAAGTAATCAGTCTTACTGGTGGTGGAAGTAACCAGTCTTACTGGTGGTTGAAATAACCAGTTTTACTGGTGGTTGAAATAACCAATTTTACTGGTGCTGAAAGTAATCAGTTTCACTGGCAATGGAAGTTACCAGTTTTACTGGTAGTGAAAGTAATCAGTTTTACTGGCAGTGGAACTAATCAGTTTTACTGGTGCTGGAAGTAACCAGTTTTACTAGCGTTTGGGAAGTAACCAGTTTTACTGGCTGTGGAACTAATCAGTTTTACTGGTGCTTGAAATAAACAGTTTTACCAGCATTTGGGCAGTAATCAGTTTAACAAGCAGTGAAACTAATCAGTTTTACTGGTGCTGGAAGTAACCAGTTTTACTTGCATTTGGGAAGTAATCAGTTTTACTGGTGCTGAAAGTAACCAGTTATACTGGCATTTGGAAAGTTATCAGTTTTACTGGTACTTGAAGTTACCAGTTTTACTGGCATTTGGGAAGTTATCAGTTTTACTGGCATATGGGAAGTAACCACTTTTACTGGCATTTTGGAAGTAACCAGTTTTACTGGTGGTGGAAGTAACTAGTTTTACTGGCATTTGGGAAGTTATCAGTTTTACTGGCATTTTGAAAGTAACCAGTTTTACTGCCATTTGGGAAGTTACCAGTTTTACTGGTGGTGGAAAGACTCAGACTCATGAAAATAAATTTAAGCTGAACCATTGTCAGCGCAGCTTCAACAACCAGCAAACTTTCTCACATATATATTTGAAACCAAACTTGACGAAAACCAACTTCAGCACTTAGAGGCAGGTGATCCTTAGAGAGAACTTAGAAGGGAGTGATCCTGAGAGAGAACTTAGAGGTGAGTGATCCTGACAGAGAACTCAGAGGTGAGTGATCATGAGAGAGAACTTAGAGGTGAGTGATCCTGAGAGAAAACTTAGAGATGAATGATCCTGAGAGAGAACTTAGAGGCAAGTGATCCTGAGAGAGAACTTTGAGGTGAGTGATCCTGAGAGAGAAATTAAATTACTCAGCAACAAAGAACTCTTAATTGGTTTAAAATAGAATTTAGTTTTCAACAACAAAAAATTCTTCTTACCTTGCTTAATTTACTAATATTTCTATACAGGGACAAAGGTAGAGTAATCAGTAAGGTCATTAGAAATATAATGAATTGTCTATTCCCCAACACAGTACTGGCTATATCTGAAATATATATAAACAAGATTTTGTCATTTCTGGTCTCAAGGTCAAGGTCTAAATTCAAGGTCAACAATAAAAACATGATTTATACAATTTGAGCATGTGTTGTAAATGTTACATGGCGATATATCACATTTGTTTAAACCACAATGTTTTAAAGTATTTCAGTTATATAATGGTCAGAACATCGAGTTATGGTTCCTTGGATTGATTAAGGTACTTCTTCAGCAACATCTAATCTACATAAGTCACTGACTACTTCCCTTCAAAATTAGAGATGGAAGATTCATGGCTATGGAACACTGTTCACGGCCACTCATCACAAAGGCTGTGGCTGGGCATGGATTCAAACACATGACCCCTGGATTGTACTGACTGAGTGAGATACCTGGACCCAGCTACCATTGACATGGAACATATAATATAGAAGTAACTGTACGATATTTCAAAAGGTTGTCTCGTAAAAATTTTTTCAAAAATTTCCTTGGATTTCATTGGTTCAGGTGCTCTTACATTGTGGGTAATAAAAAACTGCATAATAATACTGTTGGTATAGTTGATTTTTACCAGGAACTACTTTTATAGAGCATCAATTGCTGATATGCGTCATTCGGCTCAATGGTTAGTTCAATTTTAACACTAGTTGCTCGAGTAACTTGGTTCAACTAACATATTTTAAGTATAAATTGTATAAGTGTGTTAGACTAAGGTTAAGTATACTGTGGTTTGTGACCGTATAATTATGAGGTTTATAATGATTTGTTTTGCAACCATCAAAAACTTCATATACAGTCGCCAATTTCAAAATTACACTATACATGTACATAACCCTATATCAATAAAAATAACATGTTGTGGAATACACAATTTGAGTTCAGTCCTTTGAAATGGTTCAGCTAATAAAATAATTCTCTAAATAGTCTTCCTTTTATTCAACTGTGAGAAATATTAAGACCATTCATAATGCATGACAAATTTTCAAACTATGAATTAATTTCAAATTTGAGCTTTTTTCTCCCTGATCTGAATGTGTTTTGAAAAATAATGGAAAACACTTCCACCACTATTACCTTTCCTTTTGTACTCAAGGTTGGTCTGAACAGAATGATATAATAAATAAAAATGGTTAAGAACTGATGTTCACAGATGTTAACTGTCTCAACTTCATGGAAACTGACATAGCATATCGTAAAGGGATTCTTATTCCTTAACCCTTTACTCCATAGATACGCGTTTTCCCACACTGATCACAGAAGGCCTTTGAAAACAGTGCAGAAAGTGTTCAGATTGCTCGTAACAAGCAATCTGAACACTTCCTGCACTGTTTTCCACTCTGTCAGTTAATATAAACATAGTTCACCCAGTAATACAAAAGCCTTCATTATAAGAGGTGTCCAAAGACGTCTATATGAAGGAAAGGGTTAAGATATATCAAAATTTTAAATTTGACTAAAAACATTTTTTCCCAATATACCATGCATATATACATATACTCACAAACCCTGCATTTATATTGAAAAGGGCTTTCCTTGGGCTATGCACCTAGGTCAGACTAAAATAGATTTTCCACATAAAATGGCAACATAATATATCAAATTACTCATGGATTTCATCATATTTTCAACAATAATCTATATTGTATTATACTGAGTATCTGGAATATTCCTGTATTGTGATACTTATCGTCTCGCCATTGGTCATGATAGCCCTAACAGAGACAAATATTGCTGATACTGTTGACTCAAAAAACATCTTATGGAAATGTCAGGGGATAAAACAGATGTATGCTTAATGTTATGTTACAATTATAAAACAGTTTTATTTCCTAATTGTTGGGGTGTAAAGTAACAACTAGGAAATAGTTAGATTTTCTAATTGTACATGATTCACGGAAACAATAAACAATTAGTTTAATTTTTTAACTGTGAGATTCTTAGGGAAACAGTGTTTTGTTTCAATGTAGTGCTTATAGCATAGTACCTAATGTGCTGTCTCCATTCTTTGTTACATTTCAAATGACATAACTGAAATTTTATTTTAAATTTTTTAAATTACGATTTACAAAAAATGTTTTTAAGTATTATACCAAGATTAAAAAAACACACAAATATTTCTTAACGTCTCAAGTAATTCATAATTGTCAATTATAATCTATTTTTATCTATTTGTATCTGTTTGTATCTATTTTATCATTTATTTTATTCATTTAAAGTGAATATATAATAAAATAATTGACATGAGATATCTGTATAATTCATCAAAAATGGTAAAATAAAATCATGTTAATATCATAAACATGTCACCTTTCTAGTAATAAAAAAATATTGAGGGGTTACATCCTCTGTGTCAAAGTTGTCTTAGGCACAGTCTGAGGTTTGAGTCTCGCTCGCTCCAAAAACTTTATGTGAGAAAGTTTGCAAGTTACTTGCAGGAGTACGGTGGTTCTACTCAGAGTCATTCTGAAGTCATCCTCCACCAATAAAACTGGACATGTTATATATAACGTGAAATGTGTTGCAAATGGCGTTCAAAACCCAATTCATTAAAAAAAAAAAAATTTTGAATATAAGCAAAATTAACAAAAGAGAACTGTCCCAGTGATATAGTTATGGGATCATATCAAAGTGGAATTAACAAAGAGGGATATAATCTGTTGGGTATATACATGTTCAGCCGGGATACCATACCATACCACCATCAGGCATACTACAGAATCATGTTTGATGTATGATTACAGGTTAACAAGGCTGGGCTATTATATAGTTTGGTTATTGTAAAGTTACATATCCCTGTACCACACTTACCACTATATTCATCTGGGGGATGTTTAGTAATAATGGAAACTTTAGCAATCAATAAAATACTTGTATCACATAATTTACGATGCAGGAGTGTCATTAACCCATGACATATTTTTTATATTAATCTAGTGTAACATCACTTCCGATTCATCGCTCAGTGTTTTCTGTATAATTCAGCTCTCATATTTAAATTACAAAAGTACTTTCCGACTTGCCCGAATAAATAAATAACGTCGATTTATCATGGTAAAATGATGTTATTTTGAGACATAACGTCATACGTGGACTCACGGGAACACATATGCCCGATTTTTTCCTGATTCCTTATAGAGAAGATTTGTTAATAATACCGTTATATGTTTTCCAACTTGTTTTATAAATTCAATAATAAATAAGCACTCATGTAAAATCCTCTATTTACCAATCAAGATATTTGATGGATGTGAAGTTAAAAAATGATTTATGACTATTGAAATATAAATTGTCATCATATTTAATTGTTTTATAAATGATAAACCAAGTTTTAACTACTATGTTCAAACAGTTTATTTGTTTGTTTGTTTGCTGGAACATTTGGCATCTTACTACGCCATTGAGGACTAACAGATGATCAGTTAACAGTGTCACGCTTTCCTGGGATCTGAAAGGTTAACCAGTACTCAAGTATACCTATCTCTGCAACTAACTGGTACTTTTCAACTTAAATCAACGGGGAGAGACAAATGATAAAGAGACGCAATGTTGTATATTAATCATCACAGAGACTGTTGCCGGGCGGGGATTCAAACTCACGACCCTGGATTGATAACTGAGCTAAATACCAAGTTTCAGATATTAATACAGAGATTTCCATTCCATATCATGTTCATCTTTTTACAAGTTATGCCTGTAAATGACCACAATGTAAGGACAACTAAATATGCTGGATGTTTAGAGCGTGTATACATTTAGCACTATACGCCATCGCAGAGTTATTTTAAGGTAATATAAATATTTATAACAATACTCACAATCTCCGCCTATTCTGACTATGATTTTTGTAATGGTGTCACCAATTATCACATTGTAACTGACCATGGCTGAAATGAAATGATATTTGTAGTTCATATTCTACTCAGCTTCTTTACAACAAACAATACTTTGATTTATTACCAACTATCTAAAATTTGTTTCTTAGCCATTATAAGTATTTTAAAGATTTCTATGTAAAACTGTGTGAAAACACAAAAACATACACATGTCCCCACCATTAACACACACCTGTAGAATATTAATCATCTTTTCATTTTAATCACACAATACATATACAGTCAAACCGTTACATCATTTATTTCATTATTATTTCAATCTTCCTGGGTAATTAGATTAATTAGTATCTTACTGAAGGACATCACGCATATACTGTGTAGGAGGGTCGAACCCACAACCCTCTCATCTAGGGCCTGATGCTCTACCACTGGACTACATGCTCACAAGGTTAACAACTATCAAGCAGGGTGGCGGTGCAGCGGATAGTGTTGGCCCCTTACGCCAAAAGTTGTGGGTTTGATCTCGGGCCTGATCTGAGACTACAAAGTCAAAGGTTGTGGAAGTGGAAGGCAGTGGTACACGGAGTGTTGAGTGATCACACTAGAGGTTATCCCCAGCTTGAAGCGGACTCCAGAGCGGTTTGTAAAAAAAGTGTTCTAAGCTTACTCCATAAAAACTAAAATTTGAATACCAACTATACCTATAAATGGGTAAATAAACTGTAAAAAGGTGAGAAGATAAAATCCTGGTCGTCCACAGGCGACTAACATCATATCCTGGAAATATAACATAAATTATATTGACCAAAATAAAACATATATTGACCGAAATATAACATATATTGACCAAAATATAACATATATTGACCAAAATTGACAAATATAAAACTTGACCTGTATTTTATAATTATACAGCTACAAACCAAATATTAATCACAAACATAGAATCCTTCAAATATTGATCGGGAACCATTAAATTGTTTTTGTGTTGGACATGCAGTCGGAATGATAGAGGTTACATTTAATGTTTTCAGGCATAAAACATTAACTAAATAACGTCATAACTGAGAAGTTTGAAAATATCTTATGCATGTTCTCCAATGTCGACTTGCATATTAGATGCGGGTCCTCTGTGGCCTGAGTGGTCTCAAGATCACTTATCTCTGACCCCTAAGGTCATAGATTCGAGTCCCACTTGCTCCAAAAACTTTAAGTGAGAAAGTTTGCCAGTGACTTGCAGAAGTTCTACTCAGATTCATTCTGAGGCCTTCTTCTACAAATAAAACTGTATATGCCATATATAACCTGAAATATTTTGAAAATGGCCTTAAACCCCATTACAAAAAAAAATAATTAGATTATGGTAACAATATAATCATGCATATGCATAACAACAAACATTTAGAAATTGATACATACTGGAAGTACAGGGTCTTATTCAGATATTAAGTGAGCAGATAAAAAGTAAATGAGTTTTTGGAAGTTTAATTTGTACCTGATATGTGTTAGTGTTAGACAGCTTCCCACATTCTATCAGCAATATGATTGAATAATCTGAAATAGTGGAAGATCAAAAATATTCCAAATGTAGAACATTTCGAGAAAATTTGAGAAACAAACTTTTATGACAGTTTGTCAAGGTGGCTTTTCCTTTAATAGTAATATAACAATAACATAAAATGAAGGCCATTAAAATGATATCCATCGGATTTGTAAATCATTTGAGCCAAATATCAATAGAAGACAAAAATATACAAGAAGTTTCTTTAACAATTATAGTGGAAGAAGATTGTTATAAAGGTTACTATTACAGTCAAACCTGTGTTAGTCATCTCTATCAAACAGCCACATTTTCTTTTTAAAATTTTGATAATTTTAGTTTTAAACAAGAGCCATGTCAGACATTGGCCAATCCCCCTGCCACAGAAAATTCTTGTACTCTCCACTTTCTATCAATGCTCTCTATTATTGTATGCAGTTTCAAACCATTCACTTCAAAACTTTTCAAGGTATGCTCCAAACAAGGGAAAATAACAAAGGGGAATAATTCTGCAAATACAGAAGAAAGAGTTATGCTTCCTGCACACTGCACTTCCTTTCAATGTCCTCTATCATTGTGTGAACTATCAACTAAATCCCTTGAACACTCTTTGAGTTATGTTCCGGACAAGCATGATAAAATATAATAAAGGGACTAATTCAAAAATGGGCAAGGTAGAGCTATTACTAGTTTTTGGACAATGCATTTATTCACAATGTCCTCTATCATTGTGTGAAATATGAACCAAATCCCTTGATTAGTTATGAATAATCTTATGACGTATACTAAAAGTGATAAATGGGGATAATTAAAAAATGAGGCAAGGTAGAGTAATTGTTCTTAGGTACTGTACTTTTCCTTAATGTCCTATGTCTTTGTATGCAGATTAAATAAATTCCATTCAGTACTTATAGAGTTATGCCCAGGAAAAGTTAATTTGATAATGGGAAATAAATAAAAAAGTAAGCAATGAATAGTTATGGTTCTTGTACACTACACTACCTGTCAATGTCCTCAGTCATTGTGTGAAGATTCAACAAAATCCCCTGAATAGTTTTAAAGTTATGCTCTGGACAAAAGTGTAAATTGATACAGGGAGATAATTCAAAAAGTAAGCAAGGTAGAGTTATGGTTCTTGTACACTACACTACCTGTCAATGTCCTCAGTCATTGTGTGAAGATTCAACAAAATCCCCTGAATAGTTTTAAAGTTATGCTCTGGACAAAAGTGTAAATTGATACAGGGAGGTAATTCAAAAAGTAAGCAAGGTAGAGTTATGGTTCTTGTACACTACACTACCTGTCAATGTCCTCAGTCATTGTGTGAAGATTCAACAAAATCCCCTGAATAGTTTAAAAGTTATGCTCTGGACAAAAGTGTAAATTGATACAGGGAGGTAATTCAAAAAGTAAGCAAGGTAGAGCTATGGTTCTTGTACACTACACTTCCTCTCAATGTCCCCAGTCATTGTGTGATGATTCAACAAAATCCCCTGAATAGTTTTAGAGTTATGCTCTGGACAAAAGTGTAAATTGATACAGGGAGATAATTAAAAAAGTAAGCAAGGAGGAGTTATGTTTTTTGTACAATGAACTTCATTTCAATGTTCTCTGTGATTGTGTTAAGATTCACCAAAATCCTCAAATAGTTCATGACAAGTAAATTCAATAAAGAGAAATAATTCAAAAAGTAAGCAAGGTAGAGTTGTTTCTTGTACACTGCACTTCCTCTCAATGTCCTGTGTGAGTGTGTTAAGATTCACCAAAACCATTGAATAGTTTTGGAGTTATGCTCCTGACAAGTAAATTTAATAAAGGGAGCTAATTAAAAAATAAGCAAGGTAGAGTTATGGTTCTTGTACACTGCACTTCATCTCAATGTTCTCAGTCATTGTGTGAAGATTTAACAACATAGGTTTGTAGTTATGCTTTAGACAAAAGTGTTACAGATGGACGCACGCAGAGGACAGAGACCATAACCATATCTCCCTTCGCCTTCAGGATAATCAATTTGTATTAAGAAACCACCTCTTTCCCTTGAGTGGCTGCTTTGGACAGGTTTAATAGAATTTAAGTTTTAAAATATCAGCCTTATATGTAACAGTTTGAACTGCCAAGGTGACACCAAATATTACCCCAGGGTCATTATCTGAACAAATCATTGCAAGTATGGTAGTTTGTATTTTCAAAGAATTTTCAGAAGTCCCTTTTAGCCTATTTAAACCTGCAAACACAAGGAAAGCACCTGTAGATTCAGGAGAATTTATATTGTAAAACATCCATGTCAGATGATGACAGATAGCCAGTTATCTCACCTTCAGCATTTGGCTCTGGTGAGTTAATTAGCTTTAAAATTCTTGTCTTATGAATCTTTATGTTGAGGATTAAGTTAATATTGATAACAGATAATACCTTATATTCCCTAATTAACAACCCTGGGGGCGTTACATTTTACAAGGTGGGGGCATTTATAAAAGATAAAAAAAGCAAATTTAACACCAGTTAAAAATACAATAAAACCAATAAAGCCCTGGAAAAAACCTTTAATCCGGTTTAAATCCCAAAAATGTGGTTCAGAATTATTTGAGAGGGAATGAAATAATCGACATAGGATGAAAAAAAGCTGAAAATCTGTATGAAATTACTAGTCTGCGTACTGGAATATCCGAATTTATGGTCAGTGTACTCTTCACTTTAAATCACTTGAACGCTTGCTCTTATCAACGTGGAACAATGAGCTTTCAGCATACACAGACTAACCGCATTTTCCGACGTTTTGTAATGTTTTAATCGGCAGACGGTATTTTTACTAGTTTTAAACAGCAAATATGGGGAAGTGTTTATTCAACCAAAAGTGGTTAAGTGGTCACCCAAAATATAAACAATGGGTTAAAGAGTTCAAAGGTTATAAACACTCTGCTAATTGTTGTCTGTGTAACAAAATAATTGATCAGGCAAAGGTGGCGAATACTCGCATATACGTTTTATTTTTTAATTTTCCAGAAAAATAGGCGGGGGGCGTTTATTAGAGTGGGGGCGTTTATAAGGGAATATACGGTAGATACCAAGTTCATTCGCTGTAATATCAAGTGTGACACAAGTTTAACAAACTTTCTTTGGCTGGTCTCACAAATAAATACATGTAATGGTTATATACTGCAGGAAACTATGACAACTTTTATAGATCATCACTACTTTCTTTAATAAAAAAGAAAAAAAAAAGTAATTATTTACAAAACAGGTTATACAGATTGTTCTGGTTCCAAGAACTTCCTAGTTCTGGATAATTTTATATCTATATTCAGAAACATTCTTGCTTGCAATAAACAGGCCAGTCCTTTGTGGTATTTTAGCAGCTATAAAATGTTTATGATTTCATTCCAGTCTATTTTGTTTTGGTTGTGTCGAGCAAGACTCATAAAATACAACACTAAAAATGAAAATTACATCAGTTACGTCTGAAACCAATGTCAGCAGAATCTAACTTTTCTGTTGTTTTCAACTTATTTATTTTATCAAAAGTTTATAAAAATCACTTGTGGACTTTTTTCCAGGAAATTGGCTCCCCCAAGTAAGTGTTTGACTCTGTACCATATGGTAATGATATTGAATGGGGGAAGTTATTGTGAGAGTTCTAAAGAGAAGTCAATACGTTATTTTTTATTTCGTGATATAATACATTGTACAACATACTTGGAAATAGGCCATTATGATCTGTGATCAAACAATTCAGCAAATTGTTATTACAAATATACATTCAATGATGGATATAATTACTGATTTCATTATAAAGAATCAGTTGTTAAATATGGCATATTAATACATGTGCTAGTTTAACAAACACTGCAGCACTTTAGTTTCTGAACAAAATGACAATAAGCACATATCCTATTTAGTTTTACAAAATTAAAACCAGAGGTTGTAGCGAAATAGCGTCATGCAGACACTAAGCACATTTCAACTTGGTAATGATGCATCCTAGCAAGTTTAATAAAATCCCAACAAGAGGTTGTAGAGATACAGAGCAGAGAAGAATTAGGTCACAGTCAGAATGAAAGAGCCATAACTCCATGAAAAATCATCGAATCGGAACACATACATAGCAAGATTTCATAAAATTCCAACCTGAGGTTGTAGAGAAATAGCGCAGACAAGAATTTGGTCACAGACTTAATGAAAGGGCAATAACTAAGTGAAAAATCATCGAACCAGAACACAAAGACAATATGTGCATCTCCACTTGGTAGTGATGCATCCTAGCAAGTTTCATAAAATTCCAACATGGGGTTGTAGAGAAATAGTGTGGACAAGAATTTGGTCACAGGCAGAATCAAAGAACCATAACTCAATGAAAATCATCGAACCGGAACACAAAGACAATATGTGCATCTGCACTTGGTAATGATGCATCCTAGCGAGTTCCATAAAATTCCAACCAGAAGTTGTAGAGAAATAGCCTGGACAAGAAATTGGGGACACACGAACGAACACCTACACAGATAGACGAAGCGGCAACTATATGTTTCCCCCCTTTGGAGGTACATAAAAATAAAGCATAAAACTGTTAAGATCATCAATTATCAGATGTCACAGAAAAACTTTGTATACAACAGTTTGGTTTTTTGTCCCCTTAATTTAGATTTTTTTTTTCCTCAATTGGGAAAAAAACATTTTTTTTAACTGCAATACAATATTTGGCCTCTGTTTAATTAGGTAAACTAGAAATGTGTCCACTGGACACAGATGCCCCCACTTTGTAACTACATTGTAGATATCAATAAAGCCAAATATCAAGTTTCATCAAAATCGGTGCATCAATAAAGATTTTAGAGGTCCGAAACCATCAGCCAATCAGAGTCCAGATCACCTAATTAATATGCGCCAATTCTATCTATTGTCAAACTTGACTTGGGTCTTGTTGATATAAAGCCAAATATAAGTTTTCGTCAAAATCGGTCCATAAATAACGACTTTAGAGGTCGAAAACTATCAGCCAATCAGAGCCCAGAACACCTTATTAATATGCAGGGATTTTGATGTTAATCGAACTTAAGCTGTAGTTTATCACCATACATCTCTCTACCAAATATGAATTAAATCCATCCAATGCTTCAAGAGATATCGAGTGGTAACCAATTTCTTGACATTTGTCAATAATCTAAATCTAAAAAGGGACTTTACTCTATAAAAAATTATCAGACCGGAACGAAATATGAACTTGACCTGTTTTACCTGATTTGGTTTAAATCTATTTATTATACTAAAGATATAAGTTGGAAACCATTTTTGTACATACGTATATACGTACAGACAGCGGTGATACTATATGCACCCCATTGAAAATGGCGGGGGCATAAAAAGCTCTGACAACTGAGAAAATTAAACTAGCAGCAATCAACAATGTAATTGCCACTAGACTTTAACCAGAAACAAGATCTGTCCACATTGTCAGTCTCGGCTGTCAAGCAAAATATAGATTAACGACTATTGCAGAAATTCTTGTAGACTGAAAATGAGAAGTTCATTTAATATCTTGGCAACTCATTTAAACAGAATGACAGGGCCAGACAGTGTAAAAACGGTAAAAAATACTGGTTGCCCTATAACAACAAGAAACTTACCCGTGATAATGGCCACAAGGATCAGCAGTATAATTCCCAAACCAAATCCAGCTTGCTTCATCGCAAAGGGAATACCTTCAACAGACAGAATAAAAATCCATGGCTATTTCTTAAAACTTTTATTAATATGGGCAAACAAAGAACTGGACAGTAAGGACATTATAAATTAATTGCTAGATTATAATCCAATTTTTTCTTAAAAAGGGATAGAGATGGGGTAGGATTTTATTTTTTTTATTTTTTTATTTTTTTATTTAATAATAATAATAATAATAATAATATTGTCTTTATTTAAAGAGAAAACACAGTTGGAACAATCTCCAATCTTCCCTGTGGTCCTCTATTATATACATGGTAACACAGTAATAACAAAATATATACAACAAAGTTAAACAGCAGAATCAATACAATTTGGAAACTTATTAACAACAAAGTGAATTACTTTTGATGACATATTCAATTAGTAATGAATGTTTCAATTGACAATGAATATTCATTGTTTATTTAACTAACTCAATAATATATTTCAAGGACGGGCATAATAGTATTATAATGTAAAATTTACACTTGAAAATGATGAGTTCACTACAAAATATATTTAGACAGTCAATGTTACATTCAAGGATTTTAAGAATCAACTGACTGCAATGAGGATACAAGTTTAATGTTTTGTGAGACAATGAAAATTTATCTTTGTTGTGACAGGGGACTGTTATATTTAAATGTTATATAATAACTCTTAAATTCTTGAACCGATGAAGCATTTTTAACATGGTTTGGAAGGGAATTCCAGATTTTGGATCCAGAATATATAAGAGTTTTACGATATGTTTCTAACTTTGGTTTTGGTACATATAAAGAATTATTTGACTGTGAGTGTAGATTTTTAGAATGTATATTTGGTGTTGGGGTAAAATTATTTTACAAATACTCTGGGGCCAAGTTGTTGATGATCTTGAACATTAAAATAGCTTTTTTATATTCTACTCTTTCATGGAATTTTATCCATTTTAGATCATTAAATAATGTTTCAGATGGTGTATCAATGTCTTTATCAAGGATAAGTCTTGCAGCACATTTTTGAAATTTTAATATGTTGTCAGATAGGTTAGAATTGCAATTTCCCCATATTGTACAGCAATAGTCTAGATGAGGAAGTATGTAAGAATTGTAAAATAATTTCCTAGGTATTGATAAATAGTATTTTATTCGGCCAAGTAAGTATAATAAGGAATTGCGTTTTTTTAGGTTGTTTTCAACTTGTTGAGTCCATGTTAGTGTGTTTTCAATCGTTACTCCCAGAAGTTTTTCACTACTGGTAAATTCAATAGCCTCATTCCTATTTTTAAGTGCTCAGCTGATCTGAATAGTGGTTGCTTTGGATGAGAGGCTATAAACATTGCTTTGGTTTTTGAAGTATTTATGGTCATCAAATTATTATAACACCATTGTTGTTAATGAAAATAAAAAGGGTATCGGCAGCATGAAAATTAGGGGGCGGGCGGGGATGATAATCTAGCAACTACATGTAGTTTACTAAAACCTAAGGCTAAACTGATTAAAACTTGCTCATACATAAAAAAGGAATGAGGCAAAAATTTGACATAAATCAACCTTGTATCCTTCTATGGAACATAAGCTGTAGTCAAATGAATTAAACTGCGGAAGTATATTTCATCAAATATAATATAGTTCTCATTTTAAAACAAGTTGGCTGCTTTTAAAAAGCATCCATGGTTTAAAGTCTTATAAATGAGGTGGCAATAAGAGTGAATGGGGTTCGTACAAAATATACTTGTTTAATGGTGTAAGTTGCATGTAGGAAAAATAAAAACTGTGCACCGGGTACTAAATACATGAGTGATACCAAAATCCAATCGGGTTCCAGCTGACCCAATCAAATTCCGGCTGCGGGGAATTCCAAAGGCAAATATGATGTGTTTAATAGTAATTATGGTGTTTAAATGCACAAATATGAATCATTATGCATTTCCATTTCCATATTCAATAAGAAAATATCTGGATAAAATATTTTGAAACTTACCATATATATTTTCAAACTTATTTACTGTAATGTTTTATAAAATTTACTATTGTGAAAATATATTTTTTAAATTAATTAAAAAAAACAAAACAGTTCAAACAAATGTTTTCTTCAAAACTTGTGCAAGTTGGACAGTTATTATGTCTGATTTTTTTAACGTGCTGAACACAGCACCGATAAAACCACAATGATTAAACCACTTTGTTTTTTTAAGAAAATATGTGTCCTTAGTATCAAACAAAATAAACAATTGTATGTTCTTGATTGTGGTATTATTTTCATTGTATTGGGTTCAGCATATCATAATCTTTGCACCTTAATCTTTTTTACATAAAATTTGTAAAAAAAAAAAAAATGGTGAAAATCGTCTCCAGACCTAAATATTTTTTAATTTATTTTTCAATATTTTCTTATTTAATATAGAAACACATATTGATTTCAAATTAGTGCATTAAAACACCACAATCATTATAACACACACCGCATTTGTCTTTTAATTGCAGCTAGAAAATGACTGGTCAGCCAGAACCTGGCCTGGTTTTAGTACCGCCCCCAATCTCATACTTAGGCACTACTTATGACAAATGCGAATGTTTTTAACACAAATTGTTCATGACATTTCAATATGGCAATGTCCATAGTCAATTTCTAAAGTGGCCCTTATGAAACCAAACCAAAAAAGGCTCAATATGTAAGGCAACTGAAGACATATTTCTTTATAAAGGCGATACTATTTAACTCAGATTTAAGATTTTCTATCTCATTTTAAAACCATTCTGATGAATTATAAAAGCAAAAAAATGATATTGTGTTGACAGTATCATCCAGAATAAAAATATAATAATATTGTGTTGACAGTATCATCCAGAAAAAAATATATAATAATATTGTGTTGACAGTATCATCCAGTAAAAAATAAAATATTGTGTTGACAGTATCATCCAGAAAAAACAATAGGTAGGCCTAGATTTTGTTTTATTTACTGATTTTTTTTACACCTAAAATACATACAACTGGTAGTTTTTTTTTGACTTATTTTTTTTTTTTTAAAAATAGTTTACTTTTCCAAGTTTTAAAAGATATATATAATTTAAAATTGATTAACTGTGTTACTTCATTTACACACATGTCATTTTCATTGTTTTGAGCAACTTAACCATTTAGCTTAAAGGGAGTATAGCAGGAAAAAACCCTATCAATGTCTTAACTTTTCTAACCTTTACTTCATATAGACACCTTTGGACACCTCTAATATAGACGCCTTTGGACACCTCTGATAAAGACGCCTTTGGACACCTCTAATATAGACGCCTTTGGACACCTCTAATATAGTCGCCTTTGGACACCTCTAATATAGGCGCCTTTGGACACCTCTAATATAGAAGGCTTTTGAATTATTGGGTGAATTATGTTTATATCAACTGACAGAGTGGAAAACAGTGCAGAAAGTTACGAGGAAGCTGAACACTTCCTGCATTGTTTTCAAAGGCCTTCTGTGATTGGTGCGGGAAAATGTGTATCTATAGAGTAAAGGGTTAAAACATAAAATTATTTTTAAAATACATCTAATTACAATTAATAAATACAATTCAAAAGCTAAAGTATGTCAAATATACATAAATTGCTATTTAAATGGAGTGGTAAACTTATGAAATCCCTTTTCAATATATCTTTTTTACATGTTTAAATGGAATAGCCTTTTGGAAATATGGGGTCAGTGAGTATATTATATAGGCATGACATATTGGAAGAAAATGTTAATAACCAATTTTAAAATTTTGAAAAATCCTTATTATCTTCCCTTTAAAATGTTAAATTTAAAAGGTGTACTGCAGTTTCATACTAAAAACTGTAATAGCACCAATTCTTCTATCAGGAATAATGAGTCAGAAGTTAACCATAGTAGAATTAATCCTACAGTGAAAAAATTTACCAATAAACTTGAAATTGTATTTTTACTGGAAAACTGTTTCTCTATCAGAAAAGAAAGTGATGTTAAACAAACTCAAAGTGTGACCTTGACCTTTGAGGTATGGGTATGGGTCTTACTTGCGACACGTCATCATGTTATGTTAATCATTTGTAGCAAGTATTTATAAAACCCATCTATGCGTGACAAAGTTACAGACAGAACACGAAATCTCACACAAACTCAAAGTGTTGTCAAACAAACTCAAATTGTGACCTTGACCTTTGGGGAACAGGTGTTGGTCTTACTCGTGACATGTTATCATGTTATGTTGATCATTTGTAGCAAGTATCAACAAAATCCATCTAAACATGACAAAGTAACAGGTGGGAAACGAAATCTCACACAAACTCAAAGTGTCGTCAAACTCAAATTGTGACCTTGACCTTTGAGGTATGGATGTAGGTCTTACTCGCGACACGTTGTCATGTTATGTTGATCATTTGTAGCAAGTATCAACAAATCCATCTATGCATGTCAAAGTTACAGGCCGGAAATCAAATCTCACACAAACTTAAAATGTTGTCAAACTCAAATTGTGACCTTGACCTTTGAGGTACGGATGTTGGTCTTACTTGCGACACGTCGTCATGTTATGTTGATCATTTGTAGCAAGTATCAACAAATCCATCAATGCCTGACAAAGTTACAGGCCGTAAATGAAATATCGGACAGATGGACGGACAGATGGAAGTTGCAATTACTATAATATGTCACTTCAAAATTGGGGGGGGGGGGTTATAAATAGTTGAGTTATAAATAAACTTTTTTTTATACATGTCTTTTCATAATGTAACATTGAAATTGGCTGTTTTTTAAAAGAAAATATTGTTGATTTCTTGTAAATTTGTTTTTTAGTGCAAATCACACAATTTTAAGTTTGATTTTAAGACACAAAAGTTTGTTGAATTTAAGCTACACAGTATTAAGCAGAACGGTTAACAGCCAGTTATTGCCATGTTCAAGCTTCTTTTATATACTTAGATGACATTGCGACAGGAAGTTAATTTTTCAAAAAGGGACACAAATCAGTTGGATTATTTATAAAATATAGAAAAAAATTATTTCCCTTTTATTATAATATTTTCTTATATTTCATAACTATATAGTTCTGTGTTAGTAAGGTTTATAACCACAGTCGCTAAATATTGTGATGTTTTCATGATATTTGGTCATTTCTGATATCTGACACATCTTCAGGACAAATTAAGTGCAACATTCCGTAATATAGTTGCCAGCCCGGCTAGCTCAGTTGGTAGTGTGTCTGACTATTAATCCATAGTTCATTGAGAGTTCGAATCCACACCAAACTAAAGTCTTTATGATGACTGATATACAACACTACGTACAAAAGTCATTTGTCTCTCACCGCTGATTCAAGTGGGGAAAGGTATTTGGGGACACGGGTGTGCTCAGAATGCAAGGAATTTAAGAGTGGTTAGGTTAACTGATTGTCTGTTAGCCCTTGATGCTATAATTGATTGATTGAATATTAAGTGTAATTTTTATGCCATCGAGGGCTAACAGACGATCAGTTAACCTAACTGCTGCTTCCTGAGATCCTGAAAGGTTAACCAGTACTTGAGCACACCCTATCTCCGCAAGTAACTGACAACTTTTCCACTTGAATCAGCAATGAGAGAAGAATGATAATGAGACACAATGTCGTATATCAATCATCACACAGACTGTGTTGCCTGGTGGGGATTTGAACTCACATCCCCTGGATTGATAGTCAGACGCGTAACCGACTGAATCAATCGGCCCGATAATTTTATATAAGTTGTACTTATTTATTTTACCTCGAAACTTATATGGATCGCTATCGATTATGCTTCCTGGGTAAAAATGCTGTAAAAGATGCTATAAAAATAAGACACTACATTTTATGAAAATTCAACCAGCAGTTTCGGTTTCAGGAGTATCGTTTACAATATAAAGTTTACAGATGGCCCAACGGACGTGTATATGCCTGACAACGCATCACAAATACCTCAAGAGGTAAAATTATAAATATCCTATATGGTATGTTGGTAACGAAGATATTGTTGTAATGTATTTTGAAGATGGTGCCCTTCTCTTACCTATAACTCCTGACCCAATGATTGAGTTGATGAAGTTGAAGCTGGTCATCGGGACATTGCTCTGCTCCTTGTCTGTACGTCGGTCATCTTCAAACAGATGACGTGACTCACTCACACTTGACGTATCAGAGAAGTCAGATTGGGTCTGAAAATAAAACAGCCAGTTACATTAGATATGCAATGTCAAGAAAACATTTATACTCCATACTATCAAACTCCGTCATCAATATATTATACGGGAAGGAAGATTCCAGGTTCACTGTACATGTACAAAAACAACAAATTAACATACAGATTAAAAAAAAAATACATCAACAAATGAACATGCAGAATGAACCTCAGAACCTTGATACCTGCAGAACTGCAGAGTTTCAGCAAATTCTATCATATTACTCAATTTGTCGCTTCTTACGACATGCATAAGCCACAGTGATCCTATTCTTGCCATCACTCATGGCTCCCTGGAACCACACAGGGGTTGATAATTGATTTAACCACAATAGCGAACCTGACAAAAAATGATAAAATGAACATGACACCCATTCGGAGGATTCCTACCCCTCTGCAGATATCAACAGTGATTCTTAACTGGAACCACACTGAGATTCCAGAAATAGTTTAATCTAGAAATGTGTCGGTCGTCACAAATGCCCCTGCTATTGATATGAAATAAAAAAAATTTGAAAATCACGATGACATTCATTTATTTTATAATAACATAAATACATTGACAGACCCTTCCTAAAATCATTGATGGAAAACCGACAGTTTCCTAATTAACTCGATGAAAAGTTGGACAACCAGGGTTAACACTTAATGCCCCTACAGTCTTAGAATCCTGCGAAGACCCCCCCCCCTCCCCCCACCCCAACCCCCCCCCTCCCCCCACCCCAACCCCCCCCCTCCCCCCACCCCAACCCCCCCCCTCCCCCCAATTTTAAAAGTGTTTTATTGAATCAGTTGATACATCCAAGTTTGTTCAAACAATTTATATAAACCATGAGATATTTTGTATTGCATATCAAGTTGATAAAATGTATCATTTACAGGACTGATTACCTCATTGCTCAAACGACATCACACAGCTAAATATATGAACAACAGTTTAGAACTATCAATTTCATATAATTGTTATAAATTAAAGACAATTTAACACATAAAGTCATTAACTCTGAAGGATCTATAAAGGGGTGTAGGGGTTCCGCACACCTTCATTTGAGATTTCCAAAACACTTGTAAAAGGTATCCATTTCAGGGAAAATAATAAAAAAACTTCCTATGACATCTTAGTAACCTTCACCCCCAACCCGTCCCCTGTCCCCACGCCCCCCTTCCAAACATACACATATTCCTTTCCTGTGGAATTTGTGGACTCCTCTCCTACTGACATTTGTAGGTAGATATGACCGCCCGACTTAACTCCTGGATCCGTCCATGAGTATAGTTAAGAGTTATCACTTCTTCCTGTCTACACAATTTGTTGTTTCTAGATTCAAACCCCATCTGTCTGTCGGGTCCTGGCAGTTAGCTCAATTGGGAGCCCATCTGACTATCAATCTAGGGATCATGAGTTCCCGTCTGTTGACTATCAATCTAGGGATCATGAGTCCCCGTCTGTTGACTATCAATCTAGGGATCATGAGTCCCCGCCTGGTCACTGTAGTGAGTCACTCTCCACAATGATTACGATATACAACATTGCGTCTCATGGGCATTCATCACTCACAGCTGTCTTCAAGTGGAAAAGTTATTTGCAGAGATTGGTGACACAGTGCTCATTGAGGTATGGTTAACCTTTCAGTACCCAGCATAGAGGGGTTTGTTTAGCTGATATTCTGTTAGCTTTCTTATAATGGCGTGAAAATGGCACCAAATATTCATACCGGCAATCACTGCATAATAAATGTGACAGAACGTGGCAATTAATGATGGATTGTTATTTTTCAAGAAGATTTTTTCTAGATTCTTCAGTGTCGGTATATATATTAGCATTACCCAAACCTCATTTTCAACACAATTGGGAAAAAGAAAGTAGTGGTGACTTTGTAAAACAAGAGGTGACTGACTCTAATCAACTTTTTTCTGTTTGAGTAGATTGCATTGAATATTTGCTCATGATTTATGTTTGTATTGTAAATTTGGTGAGAGTTTCTGGATTTTATAATGTATTAAAAAAATGACTAGTCAAAGATGTTTCAATCATTATAAGCACTAAATTGACCTTGTACATAACAGATGGGATGCCAGAGTGTACATTTATTTTAGGAGGTAAGCTCCGCCCATAAACTGTACCTAGCCACGTTCTGTTTGTTGCAAAGTCATCTTGTATCCTTTAGGGAGGGCACATAAAATATTTTATGTAAACAAATGGACTGTTTGGTGATTGAATACTGGTTCATGTCAGAGAGATTGGCTGTCACAAAAACCTCATCATGTTACGACACAAACAGATCAATGAAACGTTAAATGTTAATTTCACCTCGTCATGAAATGGGAAAACTCTCATCAATTTTGCAACACGTTATCTTTTGATGCATATATGGTTTAAGTAGTCAGCATCCATTGGCAGAATACATAATTCGTTACCGGTATTTCAAAAAAGCAAAAAAAAAAAAATCATGTAAGGAGATCAGAATACATGTAATATACAAAACATATTCAAACATCTGAAAATTCCAATTTTACGCAATTACCTTATTAGTAGAGTTCACTGAATTCACTGGTTTCAGTTCTGTGGAGTTTTTGTCACCATTTTTTTCCTCAGACATCTTTTGGCTTTGTAAAAATGTTTAAAAGTTAGACACCAAAGTCAGGCACCTGATTTAGCACTGATATAGTTTCATGCTCTAATCCATGAAGAGGAATGACACTTGATCCAAACACTAGATTTCACTGTAGAATTTAAATTAAAGTTATCCTGTTGAATTTTCCAACAATTGTATAATGATATATTTAGGTAGCCTGATCAAATGATGTCATTATATGAACTATATCAAGCGCAAAAAGAAAGAGAAATGTACCTTAAAACAAACACATTCACATATAAAGAAAAAAAAATAACCTAAGTATAATAAAAGGTAACAACAGTTACTGAAAACCTGAGCCTCCATACAAAAATAATTGATTGATTGCTTGAATAGCGTCTTTTTTATGCCATCGAGGGCTAACAGATGATCAGTTAACCTAACCACTATTTCCTGGGATTAACCAGTACTCGAGCACATCCCATCTCCGCAAGTAACTGATAACTTTCCCACTTGAATCAATGGTTGGAGAGGAATGATAATGAGACACAATGTCGTATATTAATCATCACGGAGACTGTTGCCGGGCTGGAGATTCAAACTCACAACCCCTAAATTGATAGTCAGACACATAACCGACTGAGCTAATCAGGCCCAGCCCATACAAAAAAATAAGAACATTATCTTATAGGTAACAATCGAGAACCAGTCTCCATATGAAAATAAGAACATTATATTATAGGTAACCATCAAGAACCAGTCTCCATACAAAAATAAGAATATTATCTAATACGTAACAATTGAGAACCAGCCTCCATACAAAAAGAAGAACATTATTTTATAGGTAACAATTGAGAACTAGTCTCCATACAAAAATAAGAACATTATCTTATAGGTAATAATTGAGAACCAGCCTCCATACAATAAGAAGAACATTATTTTATAGGTAACAATGGAGAACCAGCCTCCATACAAAAAGAAGAACATTATTTTATAGGTTACAATGGAGAACCAACCTCCGTACAAAAAGAAGAACATTATTTTATAGGTAACAATGGAGAACCAGCCTCCATACAAAAAAGAAGAACATTATCTTATGTGTAACAATGGAGAACCAGCCTCCATACAAAAAAAAGAGCATTATCTTATGGGTAACAATGAAGAACCAGTCTCCATACAAAAATAAGAACATTATCTTATAGGTAACAATGGAGACTAGCCTCCATACAAAAATAACAACATAATCTTATGGGTAACAATGGAGAACCAGTCTCCATACAAAAATAAGAACATAATCTTATGGGTTACAACTGAGAACAAGTCTCCATACAAAAAAAAAGAACATAATCTTATGGGTAACAACTGAGAACCAGTCTCCATACAAAAATAAGAACATAATCTTATAGGTAATAATCAAGAACCAGCTTCCATACAAAAAAAAGAGATCATTATCTTATAGGTAACAATGGAGAACCAGTCTCCATACAAAAATAAGAACATAATCTTATGGGTAACAATGGAGAACCAGTCTCCATACAAAAATAAGAACATAACCTTATAGGTAACAATGGAGACTAGCCTCCATACAAAAATAAGAACATAATCTTATCGGTAACAACTGAGAACCAATCTCCATACAAAAATAAGAACATAATCTTATAGGTAACAATCGAGAACCAGCTTCCATACAAAAAAGAAGAATATTATCTTATGGGTAACAATCGAGAACATACTTGATCAATATAGCAACCTTAAAGGTAACAACTCTGAAACTCAACCTCTATACAGAAACATAAGACCATAAACTTAAGGGTTAGCCAACAAGAATAAACTGATATCCTTTAAACAGATACATACTCCAAATCACAAGCTTTACAAAATAGACACACTAGAGAGATGCATGGCAAGTTTTGATCAATTTTTACTTAACTTTCTACCTTATACGAAACTGATAGTTCAAATAACATTATTTTTTATAATAATATTTTATTCATTCGAGTGCAAGGACAAATTCAACTTCAGCACTGCCTTGTGTCCCTTTAAGTACAATATTTACAGATGTTAAACTCCACGCTGGGACTCCCTCTGTATGTGTGGCAGAGCATCAGGCCCAGGATCATGATACTGGGGACGATCCTCCACCACGGCTATGTCAGCAGCTGTCCTTGTTGTTTTTTAATGGGGTTTAAGGCTATTTTCAACACATGAAAGGTTACATACATATGGCATGTCCAGTTTTATTGGTGGAGGATGACCTCAGAATGAATCTGAGTAGAACCACCATCCTTCCACAAGAAACTGTCAAACTTTCTCACATAAAGAGGTGTCATTGAGCAAGACACTTTATACACATATGCTTAGTACTGGTACTACCCTGGTAGACCTCGAACGTAACTTGTAAGAACTTGTTTCACAACCAGGGTAAATTAAATACGTTTAAAACAATTCTCTCACTCTTTCATTTAAAAAAAAGAACAACAGAAATATTTGAATACTGACACAGCACATTCTTACATAATACAGTAACATACATGTATTGTAATAAAATGTGTTTAAATGGAAAAGGTCACAAACTTATTAAAAGTTTTTGATATTTATAGCAAAGATATTGAAATAACTTTATTATGTGATGTGCTGAGTATCTCAGTCAGTACAGCATCTGACTATCAATCCAGGGGTCGTCAGTATGCATCCTCACTCAGCCGCAGTCTCCGTGATGATTTATATATGACATACAGTCTCATTTGCATTCATCTCTCAATGCTGATTCAAGTGAGAAAGTTATCAGTTACTTGTGGAAATTGGGAGGTGCATGAGTATTGTTTAACTTTCCATGATCCCAGAAAAGAGTTATAGTAACTGACTTACCGGTACGTTCAATGGGACAAAAATAATGAAAATATTGAAACATAATAAACAAATAAAATATATGTGAAAACATGAACACCATTCAAAATTCAGTATCAATACTACAGTACTCAGTCCCAAAAACAGTATAAACTACCATCCTTAATGTCCAACTCCCTGACCTTAACACTGCAGCTGCATCCTTCAAAATAAAGTCCAAAATGAAACATGAATAAAATCCCACGCAGTTCCTGATTCAATGAGTAGTCAATAATCCCGGATGTGGAAATCCAGACACAGTTCCTCACAATATCTGCAACAACTGGGACAAAAAAAACAACAAATGACACCAAGGAAAAAGTTTCAATTCCAAGCTTTCCTTTTTTCGTTATATGTGCCAGGCATTAATAAATAAATAACAGTGAAAACGAATGCTGGAAAATGAATGACTACACAATTGTGAGAAAACAAATAATTTCATCTGTTGCCAGTACAATACTACGCTGACAATGATCAATGGAAGTTTCCAATCCTGTCAATACAGGAAAGCATGTCAGAGCTTTGCTGCATTTTAACGAAATTTGCATAACATAATTGATAAAGACAGGTTTTCATTTTTAGGTAGGACTAACTCTTGATAAAATCTAGCTGCATTGAAAATAAAGAAAATGAAGTCGGTCTTTTGAAAACCTGCAGTTAAAGCTGTATTAAATTTTATTTGTTTTGAATTAGGTTAAACACCTGTTTCAACACATAACAGGTTACAGTCAAACCTGCCTTAAGCAACCAGTCAAGGGAAGGAGCAAAAGTGGCCTCTTAAGACAGGTTGTTGCTGAATACAGGTTAATTTGCAATGAAAGCATAGAAATGGGAGTGAGTAAATGTGGTTGTTTAATAAAGGTGGCTGCTTAATAGAGGTGACCATTTACACAGGTTTGACTGTATTATCAATTTTATATAGAGGATATATATCTCTCCAAGGCCTAATTGCTTTTGCCTCGGAAGCGGGAGGGCGAAGGTTCGAATCCCGGCGGAAGTACTAAGATTTTTTCTGATGAGGACGGTTGTTCACCCAGCAGCTAGTTAAATTGAATGTCTAACAGCCTGAAGCTTGGCGATGATAGCTTTTGGGAAGTAACTGTGTACAGCTTAAAGGTGTCTCATAAGCCCAGTGTGGCTGGCCCTTTCAATAGGGGTGACATTATAATAAACAAACACTTTACTTTACTTTTATATTGGAGTAGAACCACTATCCTTCCGTAAATAGCTTTCAAATGATGTATTTGTATTGAGTTGAACCTACGCAATAAGCAGCAAGTGATCTTGGACCACTCAGCCACTAAGGACCACTCAGCCACTAAGGACCACTTAGCCACTAAGGACCATAGGTCTTTTGAAAACATAAGGTATCAAGTTGTATGTCTAGCAGAATATTGTATGTATGTACACTCAGTGTTATATTCAGACAGCATATAACCAGTTTATTGCATGATTTTTTTTTTAATGAGGTTTAAAGTCATTTTCAACACATTCTAGGTTTATATAATTATGGCATATTCAGTTTTATTGGTGGAGGAAGAGCTCAGAATGAATCTGAGTAGAACTACCGTTGTTCCATAGTATAACATGAAAACAATTTATTTTTTCCTTTTTATTCCCTCTAAGGTAATCATGTTTCACTTGCACTATTAAGCACTGTGTGAAGAAAGTTGCGGCTTGAACCCCCTAGGGAGATTCTCAACTCCTTCATACTGCAAAAGCTGGTCACTGCTAGTTTCTTGCTCAAAGAAACAAAAGATGGTGATGGGACCCATGATGACCCAACAATCTAGGGTGGAGACAACTTGTAACTAGGGCTGTCACGTTTATATGTGTAAATTGATCCGTGTTGTTTCAAAGCAACACATGTTAACCAATTTAATATCCATGAACACACTACCTTAACCTTGAACCCCAGTAAATTTGATAAATTAGTATATAGATCATTTGACAAAGTAACAGACTGTTATTGAATATTTGCCAACCATCCTTTTGTGTTTCATGGCATTATTAATCATTATGAATGGAGTTATATTCACAGAGACAGAATTATTTCAAAATTGTAATGTCATGAGCGACATGTCAGCAATTTGTTTGGTGAGTTGTTTTACATTTACAATATATACTATAGTTATAAGTTGTAAATACAGCTTAGATAATGCAAACACTAAACACCCAGGTTTGAACAATAAGTTAATGGAGGCGTGTCATTTATTAGCGTTTGTGTACACATTAACAGACAGTCCAACTTGTAACCACTAAACCACTATACCCAATTCTTTTAATAACACCTTTACATGAATTACAAGGAATGAGTTACACGACAGAATGATCTCGGGTGGAGACAACTTGTAACCACTAAACCACTATACCCAATGCTCTCAATAACACCTTTACATGATTTACAAAGAATGAGTCACACGACAGAAGGATCTCAGGTGAAGACAACTTGTAACCAAAAAACCGCTATACCCAATGCTCTCAATAACACCTTTACATGATTTACAAGGAATGAGTCACAGGACAGAAGTTCTCAGGTGGAGACAACTTGTAACCACTAAACCACTATACCCAATGCTCTCAATTACACCTTTACATGTTTTACAAGGAATGAGACACAGGACAGAATGATCTCGGATGGAGACATCTTGTAACCACTAAACCACTATACCCAATGCTCTCAATAACACCTTTACATAATTTACACAGAATGAGTAACAGGATAGAACGATCTTGGGTGGAGACAACTTGTAACCACTAAACCACTATACCCAATGTTCTCAATAACACCTTTACATGATTTACAAGGAATGAGTCACAGGACAAAACGATCTCGGATGGAGACAACTTGTAACCACTAAACCACTATACCCAATGCTTTCAATAACACCTTTACATGATTTACAAGGAATGAGTCACAGGACAGAGCGATCTTGGGTGGAGACAACTTGTTACCACTAAACCACTATACCCAATGCTCTCAATAACACCTTTACATGATTTACACAGAATGAGTAACAGGATAGAACGATCTTGGGTGGAGACAACTTGTAACCACTAAACCACTATACCCAATTTTCTCAATAACACTTTTACATGATTTACAAGGAATGAGTCACAGGACAGAGCAATCTCAGGTTGAGACAAATTGTAACCACTAAACCACTATACCCAATGCTCTCAATAACACCTTTACATAATTTACACAGAATGAGTAACAGGATAGAACGATCTTGGGTGGAGACAACTTGTAACCACTAAACCACTATACCCAATGTTCTCAATAACACCTTTACATGATTTACAAGGAATGAGTCACAGGACAAAACGATCTCGGATGGAGACAACTTGTAACCACTAAACCACTATACCCAATGCTTTCAATAACACCTTTACATGATTTACAAGGAATGAGTCACAGGACAGAGCAATCTCAGGTTGAGACAACTTGTTACCACTAAACCACTATACCCAATGCTCTCAATAACACCTTTACATGATTTACAAGGAAAGAGTCACAGAAGAGAATAATCTCAGATGAAGACAACTTGTAATCACTAAATCACTGAACCCAATGCTTTCAATAACACCTTTACATGATTTACAAGGAATGAGTCATAGGACAGAGAGATCTTGAGTGGAGACAACTTGTAACCACTACACCCAATGCTCTCAATAACACCTTTACACGATTTACAAGGAATGAGTCATAGGACAGAACGATCTCGGATGGAGACATCTTGTAACCACTAAACCACTATACCCAATGCTCTCAATAACACCTTTACATGATTTACAAGGAATGAGTCACAGGACAGATGATTTCAGATGGAGACATCTTGTAACCACTAAACCACTATACCCAATGCTCTCAATAACACCGTTACATGATTTACACGGAATAAGTCATAGGACAGAGCGATCTCAGGTCAAGACAATTTTTAACCACTAAACCACTATACCCAATGCTCTCAATAATTTACATGATTTACAGGGAATGAATCAGAACAGAACGATCTCGGGTGGAGACAATGTGTAACCACTAAACCACTATACCCAATGCTCTCAATAACACCTTTACATGTTTTACAAGGAATGAGTCACAGGACAGAACGATTTCAGATGGAGACATCTTGTAACCACTAATCCACTATACCCAATGCTCTCAATAACACCGTTACATGATTTACACAGAATAAGTCATAGGACAGAGCGATCTCGGGTCAAGACAATTTGCAACCACTAAACCACTATACCCAATGCTCTCAATAATTTACATGATTTACAGGGAATGAATCAGAACAGAACGATCTCGGGTGGAGACAATTTGTAACCACTATACCCAATGCTCTCAATAACACCTTTACATGATTTACAAGGAATGAGTCACAGGACAGAACGATCTCAGGTGGAGACAACTTCTAACCATTAAACCACTATACCCAATGCTCTCAATAACACCATTACATGATTTACAAGGAATGAGTCACAGGACAGAACGATTTCAGATGGAGACAACTTGTAACAACTAAACCACTATACCCAACACTCTCAATAACACCTTTACATGATTTACAAGGAATGAGTCACAGGACAGAACGATTTCAGATTGAGGCAACTTGTAACAACTAAACCACTATACCCAACACTCTCAATAACACCATTACATGATTTACAAGGAATGAGTCACAGGACAGAACGATTTCAGATGGAGACAACTTGTAACCACTAAATCACTATACCCAACACTCTCAATAACACCTTTACATGATTTACAAGGAATGAGTCACAGGACAGAACGATCTCAGGTGGAGACAACTTGTAACAACTAAACCACTATACTAAACGCTCTCAATAACACCATTACATCATTTACAAGGAATGAGTCACAGGACAGAATGATCTCGGGTGGGGTTGTAACCACTAAACCACTATACCCAATGCTCTCAATAATTTACATGATTTACATGATATGAGTCACAGGACAGAGTGATCTCGGGAAGCGACAACTTGTAACCACTATACCCAATGCTCTCAATAACACCTTTACATGATTTACAAGGAATGAGTCACAGGACAAAAAGACCTCGGATGGAAACAACTTGTAACCATAAACCACTATACCCAATGCTCTCAATAACACCTTTACATGATTTACAAGGAATGAGTCACAGGACAGAACAATTTCAGGTGGACACAATTTGTAACCACTAAACCACTATACCAAATGCTTTCAATAACACCGTTACATGATTTTCAAGGAATGAGTCATAGAACAGAAAGATCTCAGGTGGAGACATCTTGTAACCACTAAACCACTATACCTAATGTTCTTAATAACACCTTTACATGGTTTACAAGGTATGAGTCACATCACTGAAAGATCTTGGGTGAAGACAACTTGTAATAATTAAACAACTATACCCAATGCTCTCAATAACACATTTACATGATTTACAAGAAACGAGTCACAGGACAGACAATCTTGGGTGGAGACAATTTGTAACCACTGAACCACTATACCCAATGCTCTCAATAACACCTTTACATGATTTACAAGGAATGAGTCACAGGACAGAACGATCTCGGATGGAGACAACTTGTTACCACTTAACCACTATACCAAATGCTTTCAATAACACCTTTACATGATTTACAAGGAAAGAGTCACATCAAAGAATGATCTCGGTAGGAGACAACTTGTAACAACTAAACCACAATACCCAATGCTCTCAATAACACCTTTATATGATTGACACAGAATGAGTCACAGGACAGAGCGATCCCAGGTGGAGACAACTTGTAACCACTAAACCACTATACCCAATGCTCTCAATAACACCTTTACATGATTTACATGGAATGAGTCATAGGACAGAGTGATCTCTGGTGGAGACAACTTGTAACCACTATACCCAATGCTCTCAATAACACCTTTACATGATTTACAAGGAATAAGTCACAGGACAGAACGATTTCAGATGGAGACAATTTGTAACCACTTAACCACTATACCCAATGCTCTCAATAACACCTTTACATGATTTACAAGGAATGAGTCACAGGACAGACAATCTTGGGTGGAGACAACTTGTAACCACTAAACCACTATACCCAATGCTCTCAATAACACCTTTACATGATTTACAGGGAATGAGTCACAGGACAGAATGATCTCGGGTGGAAAAACTTCTAACCACTAAACCACTATACCCAATGCTCTCAATAACACCTTTACATGATATACTAGGAATGAGACAAGGACAGAACGATCTTGGTTGGAGACAACTTGTAACCACTAAACAACTTTACCAAATGCTCTCAATAACTCCTTTACATGATTTACAAGGAATGAGTTACATAACAGAACAATGTCGGGTTGAGACAACTTGTAACAACTAAACCACTATACCCAATGCTCTTAATAACACCTTTACATGATTTACAAGGAATCAGTCACAGGACAGAACAATCTCAGGTTGAGACAACTTGTAACCACTAAACCACTATACCCAATGCTCTCAATAACACCTTTACATGATTTACAAGGAATGAGTCACAGGACACAATAATTTGGGTGGAGGCAACCTGTAACCACTGAACCACTATACTCAATGCTCTCAATAACACCTATACATAATTTACAAAGAATGAGTCACAGAACAACACAATCTCAGGTGGAGACAACTTGTAACCACTAAACCACTATACCCAACGCTCTCAATAACACCTTTACATGATTTACAAGGAATGAGTCACAGGACAGAATGATCTCGGGTGGAGACAACTTGTAACCACTAAACCACAATACCCAATGCTCTCAATAACACTATTACATGATTTACAAGGAATGAGTCACAGAACAGAACAATCTTAGGTGGAGACAACTTGTAACCACTAAACAACTATACCCAACGCTCTCAATAACACCTTTACATGATTTACAAGGAATGAGTCACAGAACAGAACAATCTCAGGTGGAGACAACTTGTAACAATTAAACCAATATACCCAACACTCTCAATAACACCATTACATGATTTACAAGGAATTAGTAACAGGACAGAACGATCTTGGGTGGAGACAACTTGTAACCACTAAACCACTGTACCCAATGCTCTCAATAACACCTTTACATGATTTACAAAGAATGAGTCACAGGACAGAACAATCTTGGGTGAGACAACTTGTTACCACTAAACCACTGAACCCAATGCTCTTAATAACATCTTTACATGATTTACAAGGAATGAGTCACAGGACAGAAAGATCTCGGATGGAGACAACTTGTAACAATTAAACCACTATACCCAATGCTCTCAATAACACAATTACATGATTTACAAGGAATGAGTCACAGAACAGACAATCTCAGGTGGACACAACTTGTTACCACTAAACCACTATACCCAACACTCTCAATAACACCATTACATAATTTACACAGAATGAGTCACAGGACAGAGCAATCTCAGGTGGAGACAACTTGTAACTTTTAAACCACTATACCCAATGCTCTCAATAACACCTTTACATGGTTTACAAGGAATGAGTCACAGGACAGAACAATCCTGGGTGAGACAACTTGTAACCACTAAACCACTATACCCAATGCTCTCAATAACACCTTTACATGATTTACATGGAATGAGTCACAGGACAGAACGATCTCACGTCGAGACAACTTGTAACCACTAAACCACTATACCCAATGCTCTCAATAACACCGTTACATGATTTACATGCAATGAGTCACAGTTCAGAACGATCTCAGGTCGAGACAACTTGTAACCACTAAACCACTATACCCAATGCTCTCAATAACACCTTTACATGATTTACAAGGAATGAGTCACAGAACAGAAAGATCTAGGATGGAGACAACTTGTAACCACTAAACCACTGTACCCAATGCTCTCAATAACACCTTTACATGATTTACAAGGAACGAGTTACAGGACAGAACGATCTCAGGTGGAGACAACTTCTAACCACTAAACCACTATACCCAATGCTCTCAATAACATCTTTACATGATTTACAAGGAATGAGTCACAGGACAGAAGTTCTCAGGTGGAGACAACTTGTAATCACTAAACCACTATGCCCAATGCTCTCAATAACAACTTTATATGATTTACAGTGAATGAGTCAGAACAGAACGATCTCAGGTCGAGACAACTTGTAATCACTAAACCACTGTACCCAATGCTCTCAATGAGACCTTTACATGGTTTACAAGTCATAACGATCTGGAGAAATTGAGCATACCAGTTTATGATTAGTATGGTAAAAGGTTATCTGCATTTCAAATAGCTAGGTTACACCAAGATCAATGAAGGTAACAGCTGGTTATATTGAGACAACAGTGTTTGCTGATATACAGAACAAATCATCAAAGATAAAGATAAATGGGCAAGGTACAGGTATCTTTCAATGAGTCAGTGGTATGTTACTGACAAACAGTTGGCATCTAAGTAAGGCAGGAGAGAGAGAGAGAGAGAGAGAGAGAGAGAGAGAGAGACAGAGACAGAGAGGGACAGAGACAGAGAGGGAGAGAGACAGAGAGAGAATCCTTGACAGCAAGTTTTGACTAAGTGCAATCAAATGGTTTTGTTGGACTTCGATGATTTTGTGATAGACGGACAGACAGCACAAAAACATTATGTATCCCAGAGAGGGGCAGATATCATTATAGAAATAGAAATAGAGAAAATGTTTCACACAATCAAAATGCACATGAACTTCAAACATGATTTAATTGTCTAAGTTGTAAAGTTGATGTAAAAATTCAAAGTTTAAAACAAAAACATTGAACACACTAATCCACCATATACTAAATCTAGCCCATTACGATACGCAGTGGTGGTCAAGTGGTAGAACATCTGCCTCACATGGTTGTGGGTTCAATACCCAAGCGGGTAATATCAAAGACTTGAAAATGGTACAATAAGCTTGCTCGCTTGGCAATCACCATTTAGAGAATAGTTCAAGGTCTAGTCGACCTGGTGTCAGTTTAATGTGACTGGGAGGGGTATCATACCATGTGTTTGCTGTGTGATATTCCAGTGGGGCAGCGCTTAGAATATTGTCTGAAGTAGACATCATCGCTATATGACTGAATAATTGTTGAAATCGATGCTAAACGCAATACAACAACAACAACACGACCACTCAAGAAAACACGACAGTGAAATTTGTATAAATTGTAAGTACCAAATGTTTCTGAAACGATGTAAAATAAATAAGCACTAACAAACATGAAAATCCAACACACTACAATGTCATATGCATAACTCTTATTTCCAGTTCACCAACTTATGTATGTTTACCGTAATAAGAGAATCTGAATGGTTCACCAATTCCATCCAATATCATACTTCACATTTTCTACATTAATTATAAATAGCAACAACAACCTCAATCAGATTGATTTTTTTTACGGATCAGCCAGCTTGTCGATTGATCAATAGTAATCACAATAATACAAGTAACCTGCGATATTATAATAACTGCGGTCAAACCTGTGTAAGTCTGCACGGCAGTAAATTTAGTTTTATGATCTACTTGTTGTCAGAGCAAATTAAGCAACAACCTGTCTTAAAAGGCCACATACGCTCCGTCCCTATACTGTCTTATTATGACCAACCTGTCTTAAAAGGCCACACACCCTCTGTCCCTAGACTGTCTTATTATGAACAACCTGTCTTAAAAGGCCACATATGCACTGTCCTTAGACTGTCTGATTATGATAAGTAACAGGCACGTAGAATGGCATACTCAGATACTCTGCTGAGTAATATTTGAAACCAAAGCCTAAATATTATAAAGACTAAAAAGTCGAGAGAAGCAATAGAAATGTATTATGAGGGGGTTACAAATAGGTACATAGATGTTTCAGCATGAACAGTTCTATGCATAAAGCATGTGGCCTTTATGTAAAACATCGACCTAAGAAAGAGTGTGCAGTCCATGTCAACATTTCCCAATGTAGGTAAATATGTTCTAATTTAAGCATAAAATTTAAACAGAAAACAACACTTCTACTTCTAAAAACTTTCTGGACTCCCACCAGCGAAAGTGAAACCACCTTCGCACACCCTGCACTCAGTAACATGTTAAGTTGTAACGCTACGCTCTTGATTAATACAGTATATGTTACCAACTTGACATTTATCAATCCATTATTCCTCCATTCCTATAATATGTATTCATACACTCATTAAAACATATCTGACATGCTAGTGTCCCCTACAACATACTTCAGAACACTGGAGTAACATGCTTTCCACATTTTCTCCAATAATCCACAATTTAGTCAATATGACACAAATGATAACAGGATAAATGGGCATGACACTCATTTAGGAGGGGTTTTATTAGAGGTAGGTACTGCAAAAAATTAAATACCATGGTATACTACAACCATATTTTTAGTGAGTATCGTGGTATGTACCATGGTAAACTATGTCTGCTCTCAAGGCAAAATTGTTGCCAAATATCATCTTTGCCACGCTTGTTGTGAACAATTTCTCATTCGTTTATGGTATCATGTGTGACAATTTATTTTCATTAGTAACATAAATACCAAATAAAACTGGTCTATTAGTGCATTAATCAATTTTAAACAAGACAATTAAAAACAAGAGGCCCAAGAGGGCCTGAGGACGCTCTACTGACTCATTATTAGTGGCTATAGCACTTTTTGAAATTCTATTATGCAATAGAAACATCGGGGCGGGATCATTTTTAACTCTGGGGACACCATTTGAATAAATCTAACAAAACTATAGATGGTCATCATTACTACATAAACATTTTGAAAATTTGTTGGACCATTCATGAGAAGATGACTTTTTAAGTTTTGGACTATTTTTAGTAATGGTGGCCATTTTGAATTTTAGATAGAAAAAATAAATCTTTTGTATAGTCTCCTACGCAAAAGAAACATCCATGTGAAGTTTCCGTTTAATTGGACTAGTGGTTTCAGAATAAATGAAAAAAAAAGAGAGAATTTTCTGTTTTCCCATAGTATCCCTATGTAAAATTCTAAGTCCCCTAACAGGGCCCCTATATATTTTAACCCCTAAATTCTTATCTGCAATCAAACTTACACTTAAGGATAATTTATATCAAATATGTACAAATCTGACATACTGGTTGTTAAGAAAACAATTTTACTAATTCCCAATTTGTACACTTTTGGGACCCCTCCTGACCCCCTTAGACATAGGAACCCAGTCATTTTTACAAATCTGAACCTCCTTCACCAAAAAATGCTTTAGTGAAGATATAGGCAAAATTATTTCCATTTAAAAAAAAAAAAAAAAAAAAAAAAATACCGTATATTCCCTTATTAACGCCCCCAGGGGCGTTACATTTTACAAGGTGGGGGCATTTATAAAAGATAAAAAAATCAAATTTAACAACAGTTAAAAATACAATAAAACCAATAAAGCCATGGAAAAAACCTTAAATCCAATTTAAATTCCCGAAAAAGTGGTTCAGAATTATTTGAGAGTGAATAAAATAATCGACATACGATGAAAAAAAAGCTGAAAATCTGTATGAAATTATTAGTCTGCGTACTGGAATATCCGAATTTATGGTCAGTGTACTCTTCACTTTAAATCACTTGGACGCTTGCTCCTATCAATGTGGAACAATGAGCTTTCAGTGTAAACAGACTAACCGCATTGTCGACGTTTTGTAATGTTTTAATTGGCAGACGGTATTTTTACTAGTATTAAACAGCAAATATAGGGAAGTATTTGCTCAACCAAAAGTGGTTAAGTGGTCACCCAAGATATAAACAATGGGTTAAAAAGTTCAAAGGTAATAAACACTCCACTATTTGTTGTCTGTGTAACAAAATAATCGATCAGGGAAAGATGGGCGAATACGCACTCAAATCGCATATACGTTTAATTTTTTGATTTTCCAGAAAAATAGGTGGGGGGGCATTTATTAGAGTGGGGGCGTTTATAAGGGAATATACGGTATTAAATTGACATGTGTCCCCTTATAGAACTCTTGGGGCAGGGTCATTTTTTACCCTAGGGACACCATTTGAACAAATCTAACAGAACTATAGTTGGTCATCATTACTACATACACATTTTGAAAATCTGTTGGGCCGTTCATGAGAAGAAGATTTTTTAAGTTTTGGACTATTTTTAGTAATGGCGGCCATCTTGAATTTCAGATCGAAAAAAAAAATCTTCTGTATAGTCTCCTATGCAATAGAAACACCCATGTGAAGTTTCAGTCTAATTGGCCTAGTAGTTTAAGAACAGATAAAAGAAAAAGAGAATTTTCTGTTTTCCCATAGTATCCCTATGTAAAATTCTAAGTCCCCTTACAGGGCCCCTATAAATTTAAGCCCCTAAATTTTTATCTGCAATCAAACCCCTACACATAGGGATAATTTATGCAAAATATGAACAAATCTGACATACCGGTTGTTAAGAAAACGAATTTAGTAATTCCCAATGTTTACCCTTTTGGGGCCCCTCCTGACCCCTTAAGACAGTGGAACCCAGTCATTTTTACAAATCTGAACCTCCTTCACTAAACAATGCTTCTGTGAAGATATAGGCAAAATCATTTCCATTTAAAAAAAAAAAAAAAAAATATTATAATGACATGTGTCCCCTAATTGAACCCTCGGGGCGGGGTCATATTTAATCCTATGGACACCATTTGAACAAATCTAACAAATCTATAGTTAGTCATCATTACTACATAAACATTTTGAAAATCTGTTGGACCGTTCATGAGAAGAAGATTTTTTAAGTTTTGGACTATTTTTAGTAACAGCGGCCATTTTGAATTTCAGATCGGAAAAAAAAAATCTTCTGTATAGTCTCCTATGCAATAGAAACACCCATGTGAAGTTTCAGTTTAAATGGCCTAGTGGTTTCAGAGAAAGTGCTGCTAACAGACGACAGACGACAGACGTCAGACAACAGACGACAGACGACGGATGACAGACAACGCGCCATTGCATAAGCACTTCTGGCCTTTGGCCAGTAGAGCTAAAAACAATAAATAATATTTTCATTAAACGAATACAAAAACATGACACTTTTTCACTTTTGTAAACTCAGAGTAATGGAAATTGCCGAAAAAGAATGCTGTATTCAATAAAAGCATCAGTGTGTGTACAGGCAAAGCAAAAATTTGCGGTATACTAGTATTTAAAGTTTTTATCCCTCTGTACAGATTGGCAACAGTTTCATTCCTACCCAGAACCGCAAGGGTTGAAGTTCGACGGGTCACAGACTATCAAAATAAGAATTACAAGGGGTTGTCCCTTAGGAGGGACAGTACTGTGTTCTTCTCTATATTTAATTGATAATGTTTTCGAAGTGGTTCACGTGCAGATTGTGATTTTTTGTTGCAGATAAGTCTTATGATAACATAATTATGATGTACAAAGATACCAACTGAGTTCATTGGAAAACAGTTATTTGTTACACTTTGGTAAGTTGATTTGAGTACTGCATTGCATCCTGTAGTTTTTGAAAATGTACTTCTAAGTTCGACATTTATATGTCCTGCACATGCAACATATCCCGAGATGCAGCCAGCACGACAGTAAATTTGGTTTTACAATCTACTGCGCAACATTCAGAGACTGAGATAGAATACTAAAACTACTATAATGAACTCAAGAACTGCATCTAAATGAAAACAAATGAATTGCTGCCTTAATAAAACTTGGTCGTTTCAAGGAACTGCCAGACAGGAGATGCTGATTAAAAGTGCACAACTTTACGTCATAGTTTGTGAGATTTTCAAGTAGTATGTGCACCTTATCTTTGCAAACCACAGTGTTAGTCTAGTGGTAGAGCCACCCAGCATGGGATCATACCCATGACCTTCTTCATGCCTCTTCTTCATGCATGGGTCATACTAAAGACCTAATAATAGAAGTTAATTGCTTGGCACTCAGCATTTCAAGGCTAGCTCTAGGTCTGGTCAGGTGAGTGTCTGCAGTAAAATGTGACTGGAAGGACTGTCAAGTGACTGGATGGGGGGTATCATGTGATTGGATGGGGTAACATGCCTTGCTGCTGCAGCATGATAATCCAGTGTGGAAAGGCTTAGAATAATTGTTGAAAGTGATGCTAAACACCATAAATCAGCAACATGTTTGCAAGTCACTGGCTACTTTGGCACATATTCAGGTGGTGGACGACTCATGGCTATAGAAGCACATTCATGGACAATGATCCCAAGAGACTGTGACTGCTTGTGGATTCAAATACTCATGACCTCTGGATTGACCTCTGCATAACTGACAAAGGTACCCATACCCAGGTTCCTTAAGAGTAACAAATATAATCTTCTGCTAGAGAGGAGAGACACTACCAGTAAATGTACTAATACAGCTAGAGTGAAAGTCTGGTACTGCCAAAGAGAACAGTCACTACCAGATAGATGTACTAATACAGCTAGAGGGAAAGTCTGGTACTGCCAGAGAGAACAGTCACTACCAGATAGATGTACTAATACAGCTAGAGTGAAAGTCTGGTACTGCCAGAGAGAACAGTCACTACCAGATAAATGTACTAATACAGCTAGAGTGAAAGTCTGGTACTGCCAGAGAGAACAGACACGACCAGATAGATGTACTAATACAGCTAGAGGGAACGTCTGGTACTGCCAGAGAGAGCAGACACGACCAGATAGATGTACTAATACAGCTAGAGTGAAGGTCTGGTACTGCCAGAGAGAACAGTCACTATCAGATAGATGTACTAATACAGCTAGAGGGAAAGTCTGGTACTGCCAGAGAGAGCAGACACGACCAGATAGATGTACTAATACAGCTAGAGGGAAAGTCTGGTACTGCCAGAGAGAGCAGTCACGACCAGATAGATGTACTAATACAGCTAGAGGGAAAGTCTGGTACTGCCAGAGAGAGCAGTCACGACCAGATAGATGTACTAATACAGCTAGAGGGAAAGTCTGGTACTGCCAGAGAGAGCAGACATGACCAGATAGATGTACTAATACAGCTAGAGTGAAAGTCTGGTACTGCCAGAGAGAACAGACACGACCAGATAGATGTACTAATACAGCTAGAGTGAAAGTCTGGTACTGCCAGAGGAGTGACACTGCCAGGAAGATGTACTAATACAGCTTAAGTGAAAGTCTGGTACTGTCAGAGAGTAAGAGACACTACCAGATAGTTGTATTTATACATCTAGAGTGAAAGTATTGTACTGCCAGAGAGGAGAGATACTACCATATAGATGTATTTATACAGCTAGAGTGAAAGTTTGGTACTGCCAGAAAGGAGAGACACTACCATATAGATGTATTTATACAGCTAGAGTGAAAGTTTGGTACTGCCAGAGAGGAGCACTGCCAGATAGATGTATTTATACAGTAAGAGTGAAAGTTTGGTACTGCAAGATATATGTATTTATACAGCTAGAGTGACAGTCTGGTACTGTCAGAGAGATCAGTCACTACCAGATAGATGTATTTATACAGTTAGAGTGAAAGTCTGGTACTGCCAGAGAGAACAGTCACTACCATATAGAGGTATTTATACAGCTAGAGAAAGACTGGTACTGCCAGAGAGGAGAGACACTACCAGATAAATGTATTTATACAGCTAGAATGAAAGTCTGGTACTTCCAGAGAGTAAGAGACACTACCAGATAGATGTATTTATACAGCTAGAGCAAAAGTCTGGTATTGCCAGAAAGGAGAGACACTACCAGATAGATGTATTTATACAGCTAGAGTGACAGTCCGGTACTGTCAAAGTGGCGACACTGCCAGAAAGACCTACTTATACAGCTAAAGTGAAAGTCTGGTACTGCCAAAGAGGACAGACACTGCCAGATAGATGTATTTATACAGCTAGAGTGAAAGTCTGGTACTGCCAGAGAGACACTACCAGGAAGATGTACTTATACAGCAAAAGTGAAAGTCTGGAACTGCCAAAGAGGAGAGACACTGCCAGATAGATGTATTTATACAGCTAAAGTGAAAGTCTGGTACAGTCAGAAATGAGACACTGCCAGGAAGATGTACTTATACAGCTAAAGTGAAAGTCTGGTACTGCCAAAGAGTAGAGACACTGCCAGATAGTTGTATTTATACAGCTAGAATGAATGTGTGGTACTGCCAGATAGTAAGAGACACTAACAGATAAATGTATTTATACAGCTAGAGTGAAAGTCTGGTACTGCCAGAGAGGAAAGACACTGCCAGATAGATGTATTTATACAGCTAGAGTGTAAATCTTGTACTGCAAGAGAGGAAAGACACTGCCAGATAGATGTATTTATACAGCTAGAGTGAATGTCTGGTACTGACAAAGAGGAGAGACACTGCCAGATAGATGTATCCATGCAGCTAGAGTGAAAGTCTGGTACTGCAAGAGATTAAAGACACTGCCAGGAAGATATATTTATACAGCTAAAGTGAATGTCTGGTACTGCCAGAGAGGAGAGACACTGCACGATAGATGTATTTACACAGCTAGATTAAAATCTGGTACTGCCAGAGAGGAGAGACACTACCAGATATATGTATTTATACAGCTAAAGTGAAAGTCTTGTACTGCCAGAGAGTAAGATACACTACCATATAGATGTATTTATACAGCTAGAGAAAAAGTATTGTACTGCCAGAGAGTAAGATACACTAACATATAGATGTATATATACAGCTAGAGTGAAATCTAGTACTGCCAAATAGGAGAAACACTGCCAGATAGATGTATTTATACAGCTAGAGTGAAAGTCTGGTACTGCCAGATAGATGTATTTATACAGCTAGAGTGTAAATCTTGTACTGCAAGAGAGGAAAGACACTGCCAGATAGATGTATTTATACAGCTAGAGTGAATGTCTGGTACTGACAAAGAGGAGAGACACTGCCAGATAGATGTATCCATGCAGCTAGAGTGAAAGTCTGGTACTGCAAGAGAGGAGCACTGCCAGATAGATGTATTTATACAGTTAGAGTGAAAGTCTGGTACTGCAAGATATATGTATTTATACAGCTAGAGTGACAGTCTGGTACTGTCAGAGAGAACAGTCACTACCAGATAGATGTATTTATACAGCTAGAGTGAAAGTCTGGTACTGTCAGAGAGAACAGTCACTACCAGATAGATGTATTTATACAGCTAGAGTGAAAGTCTGGTACTGCCAGAGAGTAAGAGACACTACCAGATAGATGTATTTATACAGCTAGAGCAAAAGTCTGGTACTGCCAGAGAGGAAAGACACTGCCAGATAGATGTATTTATACAGCTAGAGTGAAAGTCTGGTACTGTCAAAATGGCGACACTGCCAGGAAGATCTACTTATACAGCTAAAGTGAAAGTCTGGTACTGCCAAAGAGGAGAGACACTGCCAGATAGATGTATTTATACAGCTAGAGTGAAAGTCTGGTACAGTCAGAAATGAGACACTGCCAGGAAGATGTACTTATACAGTTAAAGTGACAGTCTTGTACTGCCAAAGAGGAAAGACACTGCCAGATATTTGTATTTATACGGCTAGAATGAATGTCTAGTACTGCCAAATAGTAAGAGACACTACCAGATAAATGTATTTATACAGCTAGAGTGTAAATCTTGTACTGCAAGAGAGGAAAGACACTGCCAGATAGATGTATTTATACCGCTAGAGCGAATGTCTGGTACTGAAAAAGAGGAGAGACACTGCCAGATAGATGTATCCATGCAGCTAGAGTGAAAGTCTGGTACTGCAAGAGATGAAAGACACTGCCAGGAAGATGTATTTATATAGCTAAAGTGAATGTCTAGTACTGCCAGAGAGGAGAGACACTGCACGATAGATGTATTCACACAGCTAGAGCAAAAGTCTGGTACTGCCAGAGAGGAAAGACACTGCCAGATAGATGTATTTATACAGCTAGAGTGAAAGTCTGGTACTGTCAAAATGGCGACACTGCCAGGAAGATCTACTTATACAGCTAAAGTGAAAGTCTGGTACTGCCAAAGAGGAGAGACACTGCCAGATAGATGTATTTATACAGCTAGAGTGAAAGTCTGGTACAGTCAGAAATGAGACACTGCCAGGAAGATGTACTTATACAGTTAAAGTGACAGTCTTGTACTGCCAAAGAGGAAAGACACTGCCAGATATTTGTATTTATACGGCTAGAATGAATGTCTAGTACTGCCAAATAGTAAGAGACACTACCAGATAAATGTATTTATACAGCTAGAGTGTAAATCTTGTACTGCAAGAGAGGAAAGACACTGCCAGATAGATGTATTTATACCGTTAGAGCGAATGTCTGGTACTGAAAAAGAGGAGAGACACTGCCAGATAGATGTATCCATGCAGCTAGAGTGAAAGTCTGGTACTGCAAGAGATGAAAGACACTGCCAGGAAGATGTATTTATATAGCTAAAGTGAATGTCTAGTACTGCCAGAGAGGAGAGACACTGCACGATAGATGTATTCACACAGCTAGAGCAAAAGTCTTGTACTGCCAGAGAGGAAAGACACTGCCAGATAGATGTATTTATACAGCTAGAGTGAAAGTCTGGTACTGTCAAAATGGCGACACTGCCAGGAAGATCTACTTATACAGCTAAAGTGAAAGTCTGGTACTGCCAAAGAGGAGAGACACTGCCAGATAGATGTATTTATACAGCTAGAGTGAAAGTCTGGTACAGTCAGAAATGAGACACTGCCAGGATGATGTACTTATACAGTTAAAGTGACAGTCTTGTACTGCCAAAGAGGAAAGACACTGCCAGATATTTGTATTTATACGGCTAGAATGAATGTCTAGTACTGCCAAATAGTAAGAGACACTAACAGATAAATGTATTTATACAGCTAGAGTGTAAATCTTGTACTGCAAGAGAGGAAAGACACTGCCAGATAGATGTATTTATACAGCTAGAGCGAATGTCTGGTACTGAAAAAGAGGAGAGACACTGCCAGATAGATGTATCCATGCAGCTAGAGTGAAAGTCTGGTACTGCAAGAGATGAAAGACACTGCCAGGAAGATGTATTTATATAGCTAAAGTGAATGTCTAGTACTGCCAGAGAGGAGAGACACTGCACGATAGATGTACTTACACAGCTAGATTAAAAGTCTGGTACTGCCAGAGAGGAGAGACACTACCAGATATATGTATTTATACAGCTAAAGTGAAAGTCTGGTACTGCCAGAGAGTAAGAGACACTACCAGATAGATGTATTTATACAGCTAGAGTGAATGTCTGGTACTGACAAAGAGGAGAAACACTGCCAAGTAGATGTATCCATACAGCTAGAGTGAAAATGTGGTACTGCCAGAGAGGAGAGACACTGCCAGGAAGATGTATATATACAGCTAGAGTAAAAGTCTGGTACTGCCAAAGAGGAGAGACACTGCCAGATAGATGTATTTATACAGCTTAAGTGAAAGTCTGGTACTGCCAGAGAGGAAAACACTGCCATATAGATGTATCCATACAGCTAGAGTGAAAGTCTGGTACTGCCAGAGAGGAGAGACACTGCCAGATAGATGTATTTATACAGCTAGAGTGAAAGTCTGATATTGCCAAAGAGAGGAAAGACACTGCCAGATAGATGTATTTATACCGCTAGAGTGAATGTCTGGTACTGAAAAAGAGGAGATACACTGCCAGATAGATGTATCCATGCAGCTAGAGTGAAAGTCAGGTACTTCAAGAGAGGAAATACACTGCCAAATAGATGTAGTTATACAGCTAGAGTGAAATCTGGTATTGCGAGTGAGTAAGAGACACTTCCAGATAGTTGTATTTATACAGCTAGAATGAAAGTCTGGTACTGCCAGAGAGGAGAGACACTACCAGATAGATGTATTCATACAGCTAGAGTGAAAGTCTGGTACTGCCAGAGAGGAGAGACACGGCCAGGAAGAAGTATTTATACAGATAGAGTGAAAGTCTGGTACTGCCAGAGAGGAGAGATACTGCCAGGAAGATGTATTTATACAGCTCGAGCGAAAGTCTGGTACTGTCAGAGAGTAAGAGACACTGACATATAGATGTATTTATACAGCTAGAGTGAAAGTCTAGTACTGTCAGAGAGTAAGAGACACTGCCAGATACATGTATTTATACAGCTAGAGAGAAATTCTGGTACTGCCAGAGAGAACACAGCTAGAGTGAAAGTCTGGTAATGCCAGAGAGGAGAGACACTGCCAGATAGAGGTTTTTATACAGCTAGAGAAAAATTCTGGTACTGCCAGAGAGAGAAGACACTGCCAGGAAGATGTATTTATACAGCTAGAGTGAAATTCTGGTACTGCCAGAGAGAAAACACTGTCAGGAAGATGTACTTATACAGCAAGAGTGCAATTCTGGTACTGCCAGAGAGAAAACACTGCCAGGAAGATGTACTTATACAGCTAGAGTGAATGTCTGGTACTGCCAGAGAGAGAAGACACTGCCAGGAAGATGTACTTATACAGCTAGAGTGAATGTCTGGTACTGCCAGAGAGAGAAGACACTGCCAGGAAGATGTACTTATACAGCTAGAGTGAATGTCTGGTACTGCCAGAAAGAGAAGACACTGCCAGGAAGATGTACTTATACAGGTAGAGTGAATGTCTGGTACTGCCAGAGAGAAAACACTGCCAGGAAGATGTACTTATACAGCTAGAGTGAATGTCTGGTACTGCCAGAGAGAGAAGACACTGCCAGGAAGATGTACTTATACAGCTAGAGTGAATGTCTGGTACTGCCAGAGAGAGAAGACACTGCCAGGAAGATGTACTTAAACAGCTAGAGTGAAAGTCTGGTACTGCCAGAGAGAAGACACTGCCAGTAAGATGTATTTATACAGCTAGAGTGAATGTCTGGTACTGCAAGAGAGGAGACACTGCCAGGAAGACATACTTATACAGCTAGAGTGAATGTCTGGTACTGCTTTTTAACAAAGGCACAATCACTACACTGCTTATAATCATATTAAATCCATATATCAAAGTTCATGTACACTTATTTCCGCAGTTTTCCTTGTGGAAGAATTCACAAGTTGAATAATGTCATAGGGACATGAATATTAATGAAAACTCATTGTTGCAACTTTTTTAAGAACAACCTCTTTAACTAAAAAAAAAATAGACAAAATGGAAAACACAAGAACATCCGAAGTGAAGTGAATAATGAATAATGAAAAAAACTTCACTGCAAACAAATTTAGAAAAGTGATAATCCAGCAACAGTGTCTCCTAGTTATATCTGTCGTGTTTGCTGGCAGGCATCAAGTAATTGATGGTGCGGGAACTCCTCTGAGATTGTCTGCTCCATTGATTGGCCAAACAGAAAATGTTTAATCACATACAACACCAGATTTTATATTCAAACTGTTTCCCTGGAACAAGCGGGCAATTATACATGCTCAATAATTTCACCAATTAAAACTTGCAATTAGCATTGTGTTTGTTATTGAAACAATTTTAGCAACATCATGGTGGCCCAAACACTTCTGATGTTTTATGATATTAACTAGAGAATACATATAATTAGAGGGTGGCTTTGATTCACAAGAGGGGTGGTAGTATTGTGTTAGTATGCTGCTCGACACGACAGAGTTTACAGGTTCAATCCCCAGCTTTGCCCGATGCCTCTAAAAAACAACATTCATTACTGGTTCTTCTACCCAGGAAGCAGACTCGAAAGCATAATATAAGTTTTGAGCATTCTTTGCAATCTGGCTAATATAAATTAGTATAAACTAAGTATAGAGTAGCTTGCTCCTGTAATAACTCTTGGAGGGTAGGACTAAAATAGTTTAAATGATATACAGTCTCCAGAGAGATGAAATCTCAAAGAACACCATCAGTGAGGCATTTCAGATGCTTTTCTTTTCAAACTTTACAGCCCTTTTTTTCCCACATTTACTCAAGAAACAAAACATGGAGATGAATTTATTGTTTTACATAAAACAAGAATTCAGATTATTGGGGGCCACCATGAGGCAGGGTCCAGTATGAATGCTTCTAGAATTTGAGCATGGAGTTGTGTAACTTTATTGGGGAGGAGGCATTTATACAAATTCTTCAACTTGTATAATAATTATACAAAATGTACTATTATAAGTTTGGTGGAAAATATCCAAGTATATAAACTGTATATTTTGTATTTTCAGTTGTATGTAGGAAACTTTAATTTTTTTAATTGTTTATTTTGAAGGTAGAATACTTTCGAAAATTGAATAATCTAGAAATCAAAAATTAAAATTAGGGCTTGAAAAACTTATTTGTTCGCCATTGTAACAGTTTAGAACATAAAAAGTTAGTTCTTACTACATATTGTAGTTTTATTTAAAACCAAACAAACAACGTAAGTATTTTATATTTGTTCTCCAAATATCTGAAAAGTCATTATACAAGCAAGTCATAACAAATTTAGTCTGGTTATTAAAGTATACTGCTGCCTACATGACCTGAACAGGTGCCAAGTCTGGAGATTTCACATCTATTAATAACATTGATTTCATAAAGATGACGACGACAGTTTATTCCTTTATTGCGATATTTATGGCATGCCATTACAACATTGTGTGGACGATTAACACATGTCCAGGAAGTCACGCTCTGTCTAGCTCTGGCGCTTTATCAATTTATCAATGAAAATCATAATCAATATCTGCAGCACGTTTAATAACTCAGCAAATTTAATATTTATCATGGTTAACTGGACTTGAAAAAAAGGTCCTGTGAGTTTATCCGCATACATAAGTGTCACATGACATTGCAAAAAACATTGATGAATTAATTTTAACTCCCAAGTGGACCAGGGTGGTAGTGCAGTGGATAGTGTTAGCTGCTAGAGATTGTTGGTTTGATCCCCGGATCCAGCCGTTGGCCTCTGCAACACAACAATCAGTACTAATTCTACTCGGAAAGGGGACATGAGAGCGGTTCATATAAGCTATCAGCTTACCTTGCAATCAAACCAAAATAATAAAACTAGTATAAACTATTTATTACTACAGATATTAGCCGTTCTCTTCTACTTCCACTGTCTCCATAAACATAACAAAGCCAACACAATTTCATTTAAATCTGTTTAATTGTTTTTAGCGCTAAAGGGTGCAACCAGCTTATATCATATTTACATGCATATATTTATCCTTCAATATGTTATACAGATATCCATACAATGTCAATATCATCCTTTAAAAATTAATTACTGATAATCATATAATATTTCTTTGTTTATGAAATAGAATCACCTTATATATGATTCTTACATATACAATATTCACACTTTTTAAATACAGCTGTACTGGTCATAGTCTATATGCTGAATGATGTGATTACCTCCAGATGTGGCGTTAGACCCATACTTGCACATACACAAACTCTTTCTATATACAAGGGAAAACTATTTTCTTCTAATTCAAATTTTCAAACGAAGAAAATGATATTTTTATCTGTGTTGTATTTTCTACTTGAGGTATTTGGATAAGTATTATATCTGCTATGTAATTAAGTATTTCACATAATTGTTTTATATTTAATAAGTAATGTTTTATCTGATATTTATATGTGTCTAAGTAAATATTGTTTTATCTATGGGAAGTTAACCCTTTACTTCATATACACACCTTTGGACACCTCTAATATAGATGCCTTTTGACACCTCTAATATAGACACCTTTGGACACCTCCAATATAGGCACCTTTGGACACCTCTAATATAGACGCCTGATACCTCTAATATAGACGCCTTTGGACACCTCTAATATAGATGCCAATGGACACCTCTAATATAGACGCCTGATACCTCTAATATAGACGCCTTTGGACACCTCTAATATAGATGCCAATGGACACCTCTAATATAGACGCCAATGGACACCTCTAATATAGAAGGCTTTTGAATTATTGGGTGAATTATGTTTATATTAACTGACAGAGTGGAAAACAGTGCAGGAAGTGTTCAGATGAGATTGCTCGTTATGAGCAATCTGAGCTCTTCCTGCACTGTTTTCAAAGGCCTTCTGTGATTGGTGCGGGAAAACGTGTATCAATCGAGTAAAGGGTTAAATAGGTATAACTTTTGTCTCTCCTTTCAAAGACAAAACAGGACATCTAAGGTGTTACTGTTCCGGAGGCGGGTCAACAATTCCACTTAAGTTTTTGCATTGAGCTTTGTTTCTCAGAAATGGTTTGACCAAGAGCCATGAAAGTTGGTCCATAATTGTGCATTGGGTATAGTTCTACCTAAAACTTTTCAGCATTTTTTCAGATGACTTTGACCAATATGGATGAATAACTTGTCAAAGATAACGTTAAGTTTCTGCATTCAGCTCTGTTTGTCAGAAACTGTTTGGCTTAGAGTCACCAAATATGATCCATAGTTCTGTAATGGGTAGTTCTACGTAAAACTTAACAGCTTTTTTTTCAGGTTACCTTAACCTTTATCTAGCACCAATAGACTTTAGATTATTCCCCGAGATTATAAAAAAACTTAGAGGTACAAAGTTTGAATCCACACTTAAGGTAGAAACCCAGCGTATTGTCTCATAATTTGACCAGTCATGGTATGCAGATACCTTTAACAAATGGGTTATATGTCATAAAAATGCATACAGATAAATGGTGAATACCTTAAGAAAGAATGAGAGATATGGTACATGATGTATTTATAATCTCTGCCGTCTTCCGGGTAGACATTGATGACTGTAGAAGATTTAATACAGATTTTTTGCTGTTGTATATATTAAACAAGTCTACTGTATTTAAGACAGAATTGAATACACTTTCAAAAGATATGTAATTGTTTTATTTTTTTCCAAAAGTCTCTCTCTATTAAAATAGTCCCCAAATTTATCAAACAACCCTCATGTTGTTTCATTTACTACTTAAATAGATAATTTAACCAGTATTGTTTTCTTTACTACATAAAAAGCTAATTTATTTTTTTTTTTACTACTTACTTAGGTAAATTAGTAAGTACTGTTTCATTAATTTTACTTATAGGTAATTGTGTAAGCTATATGATTGTATCATTTACTACTTTAATAGGTAATTTAGTTAGTATTGTTTTCTTTACTACTTAAATAGATAATTTAGTCTGTTTTGTTTTCTTTACAACTTAAATAGGTAATTTTGTTTATATTATTTCCTTACCTACATAAATAGGTTATTTAGTTAGTATTGTTCATCGATTACTACTCAAATAGGTAATTTTGTTTATATTGTTTCCTTACCTACATAAATAAGTAATTTAGTTAATATTGTTCATTGATTTAATATTACTAGTAAATAGAGGAATAAGGTGTATTTCTAGATTACCCTTTTATAGATCCAGCATTCTGAAAGTCTAATGTATAATGTAAAAATGGGAATCAGATTTGCACTCTAAAGTAAAAGCACACTCAATATATCATCACTTCCATGTCGTGGGACAGTGAGTCATTGAGAATAGTAAATCACAGACATTAACAAACAGCAAAATGACAATGTGGCACCTCTATAATCCGTGTCAATTTCAGTGACAAATGCTTTCAGCTGAACTTCGTTCTGCTTCCATGGTAATAAAAATATTGGAACAGAATCTGTTTTCGAAAATTATAGCCCGTGTCACAGAGATGCATTATGTTTCAATAAATGTTCAGCGACAATCGTGCTCAATCTATATCAAGAAAATAAATCAGCAAAATCAGAAACTGTAATCAATACACTACCATTGTATGGTTATGTTAACGGTTGATCAATACAATGAATGCGCATGTTATGGTTATATCAATGAATACATTTATATATTGTTTCAGATTCAATTGTTTGAAATGTCTGCTTCAAGCAAAATGAGTAAATCGTTATATCCAATAATTGTATAATAATATTTATATATTGTTTCAGATTTAATTGTTTGAACTGTTTGCTTCAAGCCAAATACATTAATCATTCTATTCAATAATTGTATATATATCTATCTATTGTTTCGGATTTAATTGTTTGAAATGTCTGCTTAAAGCCTAATGGGTAAATCGTTATATTCAATAATTGTATATATATATATATTTATATACGAGGAGTTATCCAGAAGTTCATGGACAAACTCATAATATTGTTTCGAGCAAGTAACAGACTACAAAGTTATGTCTGGAGACAAACTTCATAATAAAAATAAAGATGAAAAATAAAATGGACTTCACTGTGTCAAGGAAAATAAAGCAGGATAACGCTAAATAATATTTACAATTTTATTTTTATGTAGATCCAATACCAAAACAAATTCAATGAACAGAATATTATGTACAGATACTGTCTCACAATCTTATTTCCTTCTTAAGAAACAAATACTCTTGTTTAACAATGTACCCCAGGGCTCCGTGACCACAACAACAAATACTCACTATTAAATGAGTTGTAAAAAAAACAGTTAGATTTAGATCATAAACATGTGCTCCTTAAAACAATAACTCTTTTTTGTTTTAAACAGATTATTAACTCTTAAATTAAAACAATAGCGTACCTTAAAAATTAAACAATGTATAAATATCTATTAATAATTTGCTCTAGTTTGTTTCTGAAATTTTGGGTGTGAAGTCCTCGAAAGAATCGAACGCTGAGATTTATATAGTGCCAATGCACACAAGACGCTGTGTGCATAAACAGAATGTGTGCAGGGAACCTTTGGGATGCCCACGCAAAAACCGTGTGCATGCACACTGCACACCAATATGCGTGCATAAGATATTTACTAAAATAAACCGTTTAAACGACAATCCTGTAACTGAATTTATTTAAACAATTAGATAAAAATAACCTTACCAATATTAGTTAAATATATTTGTAAAAAAACAACCTCTAGTTTCAAGAATGTAATTTTAAACATTTTAAATACTGGCTCCATATAAGTTAAGAATACCCCTGTCTGCGCCTCAGCAAAAAACCTTGCAAACAAGACTAAAATGACGTCATCGCCAAACACGAGACAAGAATTTAATCTACATCCGGGTTAATAACAATGTAAATATACAACAGAATGGTGAACATGAATTAACCCTGAATGTAGGATGTTATCGTTATTTGCAATAAATAGCAGAATCAATAGACATTATTTGCAAACAGACAATATATTTATATTTAAAACAGTGGGTGGGGTACCAGATCACTACAATATGAACATGACATGTCGGATTTATTTGGAGTTTTACACGTTTTATATTTAATCTAACTGCAAACTGTATGCAAAGTCTGAAGAAAATATATATTCAAATAAAACAGTAACATGTATTTCAAACATGTCATGTATGCCTACCTGCCACAGGCCAGATTTACGTTACGCCATTTCGACGTCAATTTATTTTACAAGTAATTTTCCTTCTCTCACTCTTTGCCTCACTCATACCCTTTAAGCAATTGGGGAACCCTGTGAGCACTTAAATGCATGCTATGTATTCTTTATTATTATGTTCACTATATTGTATACTTAGTTCGCAGCATAGTTCATGAATTGTATTACAACTATCCTTAATGAGGCACTTTTTACCACGTTGATGTGACTGCGCGATTTTGACACAGGACAACCATACCAGCTATTACCATCTATAATTGTTTGTCGTTTCTCACTGTACCATTTGTGTCATTTGTAGACTACAAAATGCACTACACATAACTGTCCCAGCGCTTTACTCTGCATATATATCATCTGAATCAGTGTATTGATGCTTGTTGTTTCACCTTTTCACCAGATGCATTATTTGCATATAAATGAGTCTATCTTTTCAATATAAGTTTATGTCAACTCCTTACACCTTCATTCAATGCTGGGATGACAGTGCCATGTCCTCAATAATATATGATTTACCACGAGTTTTACAGAGAAATGATTGTTATTTTTTACATATTAATCTGTCGAATTGTTCAACATTTTGAGCTGCGGCACTAATCATGTATGTATGTTGCTATGGATACCATAACATTATTACTGATATAAGAAATATATTAAAACACAGTACATCATTGAAAAAATACACCAATACTTAAGTTGAGAAAAATATAGCGATGTTATTGCATAAATATGGATTTTATTAAATTTGTCCACAAACTTCTGGATTACCCCTGGTATTGTTTCAGATTTAATTGTTTGAAATGTCTGCTTCAAGCCAAATGCGTAAATCGTTTTATTCAATAATTGTATATATATATATTTATTTAATTGTTTCAGATTGAATTGTTGGAAATGTCTGCTTCAAGCCAAACGCGTAAATTGTTATATTCAATAATTGTATACATATTTATATATTGTTTCAGATTTAATTGTTTGAAATATTTGCTTCAAGCCAAACACATAAATTGTTATATTCAATAATTGTAAATATATATATTATTTTAGATTTAATTGTTTGAAATGTCTGCTTCAAGCAAAATGCGTAAATCATTATATTCAATAATTGTATACATATTTATATATTGTTTCAGATTTAATTGTTTGAAATATTTGCTTCAAGCCAAATGCCTAAATCATTATATTCAATAATTGTATATATATATATATATATAGTGTTTCAGATTTAATTGTTAGAAATGTCTGCTTCAAGCCAAACGCGTAAATAGTTATATTCAATAAGTGAATACATGTTTATATATTGTTTCAGATTTAATTGTTTGAAATATTTGCTTCAAGCCAAATGCGTAAATTGTTATATTCAATAATTGTATATATATATATTTATATATTTTTCAGATTTAATTGTTTGAAATGTCTGCTTCAAGCCAGATGCGTAAATCGCTATATTCAATAATTGTATACATATTTATATATTGTTTCAGATTTAACTGTTTGAAATATCTGCTTCAAGCTATTGCATAAATCGTTATATTCAATAATTGTATATATATTTATATGTTGTTTCAGATATAATTGTTTGAAATGTCTGCTTCAAGCTAAATGCGTAAATCGCTATATTCAATAATTGTATATATATTTATATATTGTTTCAGATTTATTAACCGGAAATCTACGCTTATAATCTGCACTTTTTTCCCAAGTTTTCTTGGTCTTAAACAGTGTCGCGTATTGTACTAAGGTATAGAAAAAATAATTTTATTTTTCAGGTTTCATCAGAGTTTCCCGCTATAACTTTGCGATCGTCAACAAAGGCCAGTCGAGAACAGTATTTCTGATGCCTATCCTCTTGAACGTAGTGCAGAAAGAAAACTAAGTTTTAAACATGTCTTACAGGCTTTATATTTTATGATTTCTATTTAATAAACAAAGTTTATAAACCCTTTTTGGTATTATTGTGTATTCTGTAACTTCCAAATGGGAAAACAACAAAACTTTTCGCTAAACCGGAAGTCTTCTATTTATTCACCAGAATTGTGCAAATATTCAAATTTGTTAAATTCACTATTTTTTACGCTTGCCATTTAATGGGATAATTGTATGGTGTTTAATGTAATATATATATTACTATTTTTTACAATTATGTATTGCTTTTTTTTTTACAATGATGAATAATTATTATCAGTTTATTGATTAAAAATAACACAAAACAAATTTAAAACTTTGGGAGAAAAAAACTGTACAAGTGTTCAGCGACGCTAATTTGAATCCGCCCACTTGTACTTTCCTTGTCCTTTACTGCTGTCAGATTATCACTCTGTCAATTGAAACTAATTGACATCGCTTTGATCTTTAATTAAAAAGGGCAAATACCGTTTGACAAGTGTCATTCAGTGACACGTGTAGGTAGGTGTTCAGAACCTTATAAGTGAGAAGGGGTTTAGAAAGTGTTATCTTTGCTCGGCAGCAATAACTAAGGAGATGATTTTGAGGGTTTTGATGATGGGTCTCAAGGCAGTATAATTACCCACTTATAATGCGAATGAGAAAAATGGTATAGTTTTGTTAGAAAATAATATTTCATTGTTAAAAAATGTATATCCAGAATGCTATTTATATATTTCTGGGGACATGAACGCCCGAACTTTGAATTTGCTTGATTTCATTCCTGATGATACTTTAGATCATATGTATACATTTTCGGTTGACTATGATACAGACACGTTCGACTTGCCGCGAAATAATAAGGATACAGATAGGTACAATCTATTCGGTAAATCACTTGTAGAGCTTTGTTGCACTCATAGTGTGCATATTATAAATGGCCGGCTACATGGGGATACATCTGGGAACTTTACGTGTATTGCAAATGATGGCCATAGTGTTGTCGACTACCATATCGCTTCTTCGGAATTATTCCCGATTATTTCAGATTTTAATATTGAAGAACGTGATAATTCCGATCATTTCCCAGTATATGCCCAACTTACGTTAAAATGCAATCAAACAGAACAGGTCGAATGCGACGGAGAAAATCGCTCGCAAGAATTCGAATTCTTCGAGCAATATAAATGGAGAGATAGTCTACGTGAAGATTTTATTCGGTCGTTTAGAATAAATTTGGAATTAAAGTATAATGAAATTACTGCTTTAATCGGTGTGAATGTAAACGATGCGGTATTAATCATACTTGACCTCTATAAACAGTCGGCCAGAACTATGCGTTCGTTACCGAAAGCATCGTCTGCTACAAATATACAACCTTTATGGTGGGATAGTGAGTGCAACGAAGCAAAACATTATAAATATTCATTGCTAAGACGATTTCGCTGGACAAATAGTGCAACGGATTTTAACAACTATAAAGCTGCTCGTAATACATTTAAGTATATTTGTACGACAAAAAAGTTAAAGCTACAATTTGATCGGCGGCAAAGCCTCATTAATGCACGAAACGATCCGAAAAGTTTCTGGAAATTAATTAAATTACAAAACTTGAATAATACGGCAATAACGGGAACTGGGCGGATACATGTAGAAGATTGGTTAACGTACTTTAAAAGTCTTTTATTTAAAGAAGGTCAGCCGCCTGCTTCAGATATAAACTTGCATGATTTTCAAAATAATGATGATATGGATATTTTATTGAATGCACCGATTTCAAACGAGGAAATAAACCGAAGCATAGCTAAACTTAAAACAGGGAAATCCTTCGGAAATGATGGGATAGGAACACAGTTTTATAAACACACTTGCGATTTCATAGTGCCCATACTGCACATATTATTCAATAAAATATTAGACTCTGGTGAATTTCCAGCCATATGGTGCGATAGCATTATAGTTCCTATTTTCAAATCGGGTTCGAGGGACGATCCATCAAATTACAGGGGGATATCTTTGATTAATATAATGTATAAGATCTTCTCAAGCATAATTAATGACAGAATTACTAAATGGTCGGAGCAGTTTGAAATTATCGATGAAGCCCAGGCGGGGTTTAGGGCGGGTTACTCGGTTATAGATAACATGTTCAATTTGCAAAGTATGGTCCAGAAATATATTTCGAAACCAGGTGGTAGGTTCTATGTACTATACGTAGATTTTCAGAAAGCATTTGATTCTCTAGTTCACTTTAAACTATTTTCAAGCCTTCTGAAGAAAGGCATCAACGGTAAGCTTGTGCATGTGTTAATATCTATGTATTCGAACATCCAGTCATATGTTAGGGTTGGAGACAAGTTTACTAAGCCATTTAAATGCAATATTGGAGCGAGACAAGGTGATTTAAATTCGCCGATAATTTTTAGTCTTTACATAAATGACCTTTGTACCCACCTCAGAGAGAAATGTCATAATGGAATATTTATTACTAATGATATACCAGATATTCTTTGCTTACTTTTTGCGGACGACGTAGCTAACTGTGCGGACACAGCAAGGAACTTACAAATACAGCTCAACGCAATTTCTGAATTTTGTGATAACACGGGCATGCAGGTTAACATCAAGAAAACTGAAATAATAGTATTTAGAAATGGCGGTCCACTGCGAAATTATGAAAATTGGTCCTTTAATGGAAATAATGTAAACACGACATCTGTATATAAATATATGGGATTACTTTTTACACCTAAACTCTCATGGACATCTGCTAAGTGTAAATTGGCTGCACAGGCTAGGAAGACAATATTTTCTATTAAAGGATATCAGAGGACATTTGGAAGTTTTATGCATAAAGATATATTTAAATTATTTGATTCGATGGTAGTGCCAATACTCACATTTGGTTCGGAAATCTGGGGATATGAATACGCCGACAAGATAGAACAAATACAAGTGCAATTTTGTAAATATTTTCTAGGTATTAATTCTACTGTTAATAATTCTGTAGCTCTTGGAGAGTGCGGGAGACTTCCACTATGTGTAATATATTATACCAAGTGCATAAAATACTGGTGTAAATTGCTTCAAATGTCCAACAATCGCTTTCCTAAGAACTGTTACAAAATGTTGAAATCTCTAGACGATATTGGTAGAAAAACTTGGGCCACAAACGTTAAAACATTATTGTATAGGTATGGGTTTGGGTATGTGTGGCTAGCACAAGATGTTGGTGACATTAACCTATTTGTCTTAACATTTAAATGAAGGATCTCAGATTGTATGACTCAAACTTGGCATGATGATATAATCAACTCACCCAGGTGTGATACATATAAAAATATTAAATCCTTATTAAATCCTGAAAGATATTTAAACATTGACCTTTCGTTCAGTCTCAAACGATCATTTGCACGTTTTAGATGCTCCTCTCACAGACTAAATATTGAAATTGGTCGACATTTTAACATTGAAAGAGAAAATAGAATATGTTTATTTTGTTTCTTAAATTCCAATATAATGGTGATAGAAAACGAATACCATGTATTTTTTAATTGTTCTAAGTATACTCATGTTAGAGAAACACATCTGTATAATTGGTATATAGGGCATTCAGAACATGCAGATTTTTATCGATTGCTTCAAAGCGAGAATCCAGAGACTATTAGAAAAATTGCTCTTTTTATAACAAAACTGTTTGAAATTATAGATAAAACATAGTTCCACATTATATACTGTACCAGTTTTCAGACACTTCAAATGTATATTTAATATATTGTAACACAACTTTGTAAACATCAATGATCAATAATTACTGTTGTATTTTGGGCCGGAGGCCTTTATTTACTCAATAAAACATCTTGTATCTTGTATCTTGTATCTTGTATAATTAAAATGTTATGACTGATTGGTGTTTTCATAAAAAAAAAGTGCAATGATGCATACTACCATAAACAAAATATCTATAGCATTTGAAATTAAAATAAAATTTTCATACAGGTTTATCATTGTTGACTTTAATAATTAACTTTAATCCATTTTTTATATATATTTCCTTCACATTTAAGAATAGACTAGAAATTTGACAACAGTGTTTAAATTGAAATGACATAAACATGTCTGACACAGTCAAGGACTTTGATGTACATTACATCGATGAAATTCCTTTGTCAGATATCCTTCCATCAACAATTTCTAAGATGCCAACTTAGTGAAATAGTATTTTTGTTTCACTGTCTGATTGACCATCAGACATTGACACAAGATGTTAGTGAAAGGACATCGTGTTCATTCTGTACATAAATTAAATCATGTGTAGTTATAAATATAACTCTATATACGGATTGTATCAGTTTTATAGTAATTCTGTTTTTTAACAAATAAACATTTTAGAAGACAATCAGTTACAAACAAACACTGACCTTTTATAACTTTTTTTTTTCATTTGTTATTCTATAGTGCCCCTTTATTTAACTTTCCACCTTTGGAAAACTGTGACTAATCAGTTGTTCATCGGCATTACATCAAAAGTGTTAGGTAGGCGTACTTCAAAGAAACGGACTAGTAATTCTTCAAAGTGTTGCAATAAGAGAAAAGTAGAAAGAGGATTTTAACCTCATTTTTTTTATTAAGTGCATAGTGGTCATTTATCAATTAAAATTTTGTGCATGGTGGTGTTTGATTTATTAAAGTTTTATCCAAATACACATAAAAATATTTCGATAACACCATTTTATACTCGCAAGTTTTATTGTCTCTTACACACTATATATTATATCAAAACAATTTACCTACATTTTTTACAAAATTAAGCGGTATACCTAAGTCTAGATTTTGTAACTTCATAAAAACCAATCAAAATTCATCTTTCACTTTCGTCTGGATTTCAAAATGGCGGATGTAGTAAACAACTGATTCATGCCTGCGGATAATAGACGTATACTAGCTTTTTTCCACTAGTTTTGGCTTCAAAATCACCTGCAAATTATGCTCGAGTGCGGCTTATAATTGGCAAAATATGGTATTTGAAATGTCTGCTTCAAGCCAAATGTGTAAATCGATATATTCAATAATTGTATATATATATTTATACATAAAAAGGGTTTCAGTTTTAACTGTTTGGAATGTCTGCTTCAAGCCAAAATGCGTAAATCATTATAATCAATAATTGTATATTATACCGGTATACAGTCAAACCTTAATACAGGGTTAATTTGCTCTGAAAACATAGAAAATTTAATGGGAAATAGCAAATGTGGCTGCCTAACACAAGTGGCTGCTTAATAGAGGTGGCCACATACACAGGTTTGACTGTATTTATATACTGTTTCATAAATCGTTCTATTCAATAATTGCATACATATTTACATATTGTTTTCAATAAACTCTATCACAGGTAGACTAGTCATAGAACATCCTCTATTGTAGCTACATGTAAGCAAGTAAACTACTAATAGCTTCTATTGACTGACTGATTGAATATCTAGCATCATTTTTCATGCCATCGAAGGCAGATAGTAACCTTGTCACTCTTATTGATATTTTGAAAGTGAACCACCTCTGCAAGTAACAGTTAACTTGCTCTCTTCAATCAGTTATCAGACCAATGACAATGAGACACAATGCTGTATTATATATCAATATCACAGAGACTGTGGCGGAGTGGGGATTCAAACTCGTGACCCTGGATTGATATTCAGATGCGCTACTGAGCTAACCAGGCCCAGCTACTCAGCATCTACAAACCTTTTAATCTAACACAACCAAACCAAGAATCCAGTTCGAAACATCTGTACACACAATAGAAACTCCCCTTTAGGTAGTTTTATCCAAGAACAAATACATTTATAGTGGCCTGTCCATAATGCACACAGCAGAGCTTGCCACTGATAAAAGGTTGATAACTGCCCCATCTATTTACATTGATTGATAAAATCAAACAGTAATCAAAACCTATCTACACATTCAATCATTGATTTTTCTTAAATTTTCTAAATTGAACATGCATATGAATGGATTGAAACCAGGATGTGTGTGGGCATGGACTAATTTCTTTTGTAGTTATTCCTATAGTAACCATTATTTCTTCAGTAACCATGGTAATCGAGAAAAAAACTATCATTATTAGTTAAATACTTTAAAGGGAGATTTTACAAAAAAAAAAATTTTTTTTATATATATAAATACGGTAAGTATGATGCAAATATGAAATTACCCCCCCCCCCCCCCCCCACCAACTCCCCTGCAGACCCTGATATTGTTTTATATTTCTGAATAGTGTTCAACTTTTGGTAAATGTTTAAAGGCATATTTGTGGTCATAATTATTGACAAAAAGTTTGTATTTTTGAAGATTTTTTTCAAAATAAATTCTAAACTGGAATACCACCACTAGTTCTATAAACAGGAATGCCCATGCTATGATTAATCAGAAACCATTTTTTTTTTACAAAAAACTCCTGTACACTAACCCTGATCAATATCAAACTAACCTGTATGTAATCATGAGTAAACTATATTTCAAAATCGCTGTGTCCCTTAAACATAAAATAGCTTTATGATTCTGTAATCAATTGCATGCATGTCCAATCATTATTTGCATGTCGACAAACTACATTTAATCAATTGATCATTTTTACATGGAAAAATAAAAACCAAGGAATATGGCAGATGTCAATTTCTATGTTAATGCAGCTGGTGGGGAAAATTAAATGACATTTATTATAAATATTGGTGCTTCTGGTAAATAATCTTTTCAATATTTGTTCAGTCCAGTGAGAGGAGACAAGATTGATTGTTTAAGATAGAATGTGCTGAACTCTGCAGTTCTTAGTGGGTCTGGGTTTTAATTCTGAGTATTTTTCATTTGTAAATGTGTCGGTTGATAATTTGTTGTATTTGTACACGCAGAGATCATCCATCCTGTGATTGTGTTGGTACACAATAAAAGTACATATTATTAATTCATTCATTCACACTCACTCACTCACTCACTCACTCACTCACTCACTCACTCAAATTGAATAAAAACGAAATCACGTGACTCATTTGATAGGTCACTAACTACAGTAAAACCTGTCTTAAGCAGCCAGTCAAGAAAAGGAGCAAAATTGCCCTTTAAAGCAGGTTGTTGCATCATACAGGTTACTTTACCCTGAAAGCATTATAAGAAATGAGAAATAGCAAATGTGGTTGCTTACAACAAGTGGCTGCTTAATAGAGGTGACCACTTACATAGGTTTAACTGCATGTTGCAAGTGGCAAATATTTGCATGTAGGGCAAGTCTGTTTTCAATATATTATTTTGGCATGTTTAAATAGATATCCTTTTGACAATAAGAAGATAAAGTTTTCTACTTATTTTCTACTTATTTATATTGGCTTGGTTGCAAAGTAGACTCATGAGTGCTTATAATAGAACTGCTCTTGAGTCTGCTTCCTCGGTAGAACCAGTAATAATCTCTAACATTATAGCAGTCAATATTCCATCCACTGTACTACCACTCTGCTTTTATATAGTAAATATAACCATGAATTTTACTGTGCCAGATGCCTGAATTGAGAAATGCTGAAAGTAACAAATGTATCACAACAGTTTACACCTATCAGAAAATATTGCAAAATATCTAAATGTTTGCTGTTTTGGCAACACTTTATTAACAAGTTGAGGCCCAAGATGCGCCTAATTTGCTATTTGGTTTCACATGTGACTTCCTTTAAAATTTTGTAAGGCCTTAAGAGCCTATAAAATCTTGTTATTGTTATGGATGAGATAAATGAGAATTATCTGCTTTCTCGTAGCATTTCCATGTAAAAATCATAGTACCCTTATTGGGCCCCAATCAATCCTAGCCCCTTTATTTGAATAAATTTGAAACTTCTAGTTATACGGATCATTTATACCAAATATGAGAAGAAGATTTTTAAATGTAAATTTCCCTATGTTAAACTGACATGTCCCCCTTGCAGGGCCAATTTTTACCCTAGGGTCATGGCTTGAACAAACTTGTTAGAAGCTTACACTTTTGGAGAAGATTGTTTAAATTTTGAAAAAAAAATACTGATAAACCCCTGGGTGGGGTCAAATTTGACCACAGGGTAATCATTTGAACAAACTTGAGAGAGCTTTGTGTGAGAAAGCTTCACACAAAATTTGGTGAAAATCGTGGTTTCAGAGAAGATTCGTTTGAAGCAAAAGTATAAAAGTCATAAATCCTTTAACTGAAACAAGCGCACCAAACAATAAGTATAAAAAGAATGTTGTCTTGCTCAAGGACACAACAATGGTGGTACTTACGAGGATTAAACCAATCACCGGCCATGTCTGGGTTCATATCAAGAATATGGACTTATATTTCCTACAATTAACATGTGGAGCACATGGTCTATCGAACCCAGGATTTTGATTTTATATAATCATTTTAAAGAAAAATAGACAGAAAGTCAATAAAAAAAATTAAATGCTTCGAAAGTCAATAAAAAAGTTTGAGTATAGCTGCAATTTTGAGTTATTAGGTAGGTGCATGGCAAACAATATATTTTTTAAGGATGGCCTAAATCTCCATTCATGCCAATGTGCCAAGTAATGAATCTACCATATTTGTAGCCTATATAAATTTAAAAATTAAGCCAAGGATGGAAATAGCATTTGAAGTATTGCAAACACTACCCTGTATAAGTATATATAAGCAGTACTGTCCTTATACAGTAGACAACAGGGGGTGCTTTTAACTTATCAGCATATCGGTAAGTCTTAAATTTATCTTACAGATGTTTCACTTAAGCAAAAATATTGCGAATTTCAAAAGGAACATTAACGATGGCTGAAAATTCTTGTTATGATGTTAGTGAAAGACTATAATATGAAATTACTTTTTTTCATTTAAATTTCAAATTTATGTAAATTTGAAATATTGGGAACATTTGTGAAACTGACCACCATTATGAATGTCAGCTTGACCGATATGCAGTATTACTACAAAAATTAATTAAATACATTTAAACAATATTGAGCACTTGATTTTCACATATATCTACTAACATCCTGTCTGCTTAATAAAATACAGCGTGATTGCAACCTTCTCTTTCTCAGTTCCATCATTGCAGCATTGGCCTAGGGGTAGAGCTGTCTCACATGTGAAAGGTTGTGGGTTTGATCCCCAGCCTGGTCATACCAAATACTTGAAAAATAGTACTAGAAGCTTCCCAGCTTGGTGCTCAGCATTCAGATGAAATTTTCTAGATCCAGTGTCAGTTTAATATGATTGAGTAAGAGGTATCATATCATGTGTCTGTGGCATTGCAGCGCTCAAAATACTATCTCAAGTAGAGACGGTCGCAATATAGCTGAAACATTGTTGAAAGCAAGGCTAAACACCATACAAGCAAAAAAAAACTCTTTTCCCTCACTGTTTTTCTCATGTACATATTTACGTAGATTGAGTCAGGTAAAGTCAAGTATTTATACAAGAATTACCACTGTGTGTCATGGTTATGTATGATCAATACATATAAATACCAGAAAAATCGCAATAATTCATAACTGCACAATGTCATCTGTGGCAACTGATATAATTATTGATCTGGCAGTAAAACATACCAACATAACAAGGGAGGTAAATATTGTCAATACAACAACATGACAGAGTTATGATTATTTCCCTTTAGTAATGAAAGATTATTTTCTCTTTTTCAAGTTTATCATCATAGCTAAAGCATCAATAAGATATGTTATGTATGCTACAGTGACAAAGACAAAGGCCCCCGGGAATATGTTTCAAAACATGTAAGTAAACTGTGGAGAGGAAAACAGTAGACAGTCAGAAACTCTGATTTGAATTTTTCCCATGTATACAGGAAGAATGTTCTATCTACTGGGTGACATACAGGGCGACTGTTCTATTTACAGGTGACATACAGGGTGACTTCTATCTACTGGTGACATACAGGGTGACTGTTCTATCTACAGGTGACATACAGAAAGACTGTTCTATCTACTGGTGACAAACAGGGTGACTGTTCTATCTACTGGTGACTTACAGGGCGACTAGCTGTTCTATCTACTGGTGACTTACAGGGCGACTGTTCTATCTACTGGTGACATACATTTCTTTCCTAATAGTTTACTCACACACATTGACATATTCATTCTTGTCCTCATTTTTTCATTGAAAACAAAGACTCGTGAGACTGTTTTCCAGAATATATTTTTTTTTACAGTACCAGTAATAGTCCCAAATTGTGTGTAAATATAACATGGAAAGGAAAATATGCAGGCACCAGTATACTAGGGTTGTGTTATTGAAAAAAGAAATGTTGGTTAAAAATTCACAAGGAAGCAAAAATAGTGCAGCTGCTTTGTCCAGCATCATCGCAAAAATCTGAAAGAGGACCACATCCTGTAACAGATATATGAATGAATAAATGGGGTTTTACGGCAAACCAACACATTGTAGGTTATTCGATGCCAACAGGAAGGAATATTCCATGTTCATTCTACATACATGTACAAGAACAACAAATTAACACAGATTTAAAAAATCACATCAACAAATGAATATGCAGAATGAACCTTGATACCTGCTGAACTGCAGCATTTCAGCAAATTCTATCAGATTACTCAAATTGTTGCTTAAATTCTTACAACATGCATAAGCCACTGTGTCCTATTCTTACCATCTCGCATATGGCTTCCTGGAACCACACAGGGACAAATAACTTAACCACAATAATGTACATGACAAAAATTATAAAATCAACATGACACCCATTCAAAGGATTCCTACCCCTCTGTTGAGATTGACAGTGGTCCTATTCTTGCCATCACTCATATGGCTTCCTTGAACCACAGCTGTTGGTAATTTAACCACAGTAATGATTGATTGATTGATTGAATATTTAGCGTCATTTTCATGCCATCGAGGGCTAACAGACGATCAGTTAACCTAACCACTGTTTCCCGGGATTAACCAGTACTCGAGCACACCCCGTCTCCGCAAGTAACTGATAACTTTCCCACTTGAATCAGTGGTCCACAGTAATGAACAGGACAAAAAAAAAGATATAATGAACAGGACACCAATTTGAAGGATTCCTACCCCTCTGCAGAGATCAAAAGTGATTCTATTCTAATGGATTTTGTGACTTAAAGTATGTCAGGAAAAATCAAGCCTACAACATAATATTAAGCTTAAAATGAACTAATTAACTATATTTGAAATTGACACAGAAATCCAATTCCAAAAATAAATACAAAGCATGTGCATTGCTTGGTGACTTTCACCCCCAGAGGCACTATATGGATTCTTTCTAAGACATTTCAATTATGTCACAAAATATGGTGGATCAAATCCAAATTAAATTGAAGTCACATGATCATGTGATAGCCGTCCCAAAATGCATTGCAATTAAAAGCAGGAATATATCATTTCAGTATAAAAGCTAAGGTAATATCATGAAATCTCATTGCATTATGTTATTTTTAATAGTTATCATTTTATGCGGATGTGATGTAGTCACAGCTGCATATAAGAAACGATTTGAAATATTTTTGTGTGAAGATCTGGTTAGTTTTTTAGTATTAAACTTTTTTTTTTGAATGTCTCGGGTTTAACGTCAACACTTTTTAGGATATCCGATTTTATTGCTGAAAGAAGACCTCAGAATGAATATGAGTAGACTAGACCCACCGTCCTTCAGCAAGTAACTGGCAAAATTTCTCACATAAAGTTTTTTGAGCGAGCAGGACTCAAACCCATGACCTTAGCGGTGAGAGGTAAGTGAGCTTGAGATGGCACCTTAGACCACTTGGCCACGGAGGACCCTTCATTACAAATAGATATCACTGTGGCAATAAGCGCTCAGCGAGTATATAAAAACAATTAGGATATATTGGAAAAATTGTTTTAGCCATTCTAAAATTTAGGGGAGAAAAAAAAGTCATGTGCCTGTCAACATGAATGCCCCCACTGTGCTTGTAGCATTATGGTTAAGCAATGCACACAATTACATACAGCATCAGTGGAGAATTTAGGTATCACTACACACTTGCGTTTTGTTTTTTGTTCTATATAAAATAAGGTCTAGGATTTCCACAGTAAAAACAAATTATTTCCACATAGCATCTTTTTCATAGCAAGACTGTATCCACACAAAAAAAAAATAACTTGTAAAGTGACCAGCTTGTTTTTTTTCAAAGACAGTGACACCGTAACATTTTGAAAATATTTCAAACCAAATTACATACGTACGCCTTTTTTTTAAGAGCAAGATGCTAAAAAAGGGACGCAACTGTGTAGTGAGACCAGAAGTTGATAGTGCTGAAAACATTCATCATTATGCAAGATTGCATAAGCAGTTGATAAGTTTAAATGGCAATGGCAAAGGATCAAGCGGAAAAAATTCTACATGAACAGTTTGGGAGGATCAAGGTCAGTAAAAGTTGGGTGCCAAAACAGTTGACCGATGTTCAAAAGGCTAATAGTGTGACCATATCTAAAGGCACAATGTCTTGAGTCAGTTTGATTGGGTGGGGAATGCATTTTTAAATCACATTATTACTGGTGATGAAACGTGGATGTATTACTCCAAACTTTAGACAAAAGTCCAGTCAAAACAGTGAAAAAGTTTAAACTGTCCACTTCTGCTGGAAAGGTCATGGTAGATGTTTTCTTGTATGTATACTTAATTACTCACTTTATGCCAAAAGGTAGAACTTCTATTTCCAAGTACTATTCTGAAATAATTCTAACGAAACTGTGAAAAACTCAAACAGCTTGTAATGTCTGAGGCTAATGAAAATATCCTTCTTCTCCAACTTTACCTCATCTACAGTCGAAGTTATCAATTCATTTTTATGACATTAATTTGTCACACTTTCCATATAGCCCCCTAGTTACTTTTATTTCTTTCCAGAACTGAAAAAAAAATGCTTGCTGGGACCAAACACGACTTGAAATTAGTACCTTAGACATTGGCCTGTTTCATTGTACATTGTTCATCCTACAGAGATGGCAAAAATGTTTATATGTAGATGGAGGATTCAAGCACAAGCAAAAGTCCACATCCTTTCTGACCATCCCTCGTATAAATTATTATACTCTGTTAAACTTTTGTCTGTTATATAGCTATTTGTATAATATAATGTGTGTGTGTGTTTTTTCTCTGTATTAATGACAGTTTCCATAGAGACAAAAAATACCACAAATTGCCAGTAGAGTATCTTTCGGCCCATTAATTGATTTGTATAAAGAGCGATAAGCTGGCCTTTCTTCAGGTTCTCTGTTACATGAACTTGAAACCAAGGAAGCTAATATTCTCTACTGTAATCTTCTTTCATTCGTCTCATGCTGTGAAGATCCATTTAATCTGTCACATTTGACCATATATGGTAATTTGCCCATAAACATTTCAAACTATGTGAGATGAAGATAAGTTGTTATCCAGCCAGCGGTTTGATCAACATCATCTAATATAGGCCTAATGTAGTTTTTCATTATTACAGAGAGAAAAAAAGCATACTGTTTTAAATTCCATTCTTCATGATGTTTTACACAAAATGACCTATTTACGTGCCAATGTGCATTAATCCCATTCATTCATTCACGTTTCTTTAGCCAGAGGAATTTTTACAATGTGCTATTCCACGCTTGTTTTTTGATAATTCCATTTTCGTTTCTTTTTCTTTTTCTGAAAAGGGTTTAATGCCATTGTCAACACATTTCAGGTTATATATGGCATATCAAGTTTTATTGGTAGAGAAAGACCTCAGAATGAATCTAAATAGAATTTCATAACTATAGGGCTATGCCCCTAGGCAACAAGACTAAAATAGATTTCCCGCTTAAAATTTTTTTTGATGTCATGTGATTTCATTTTGATTTCAATTTGACCCGTTTTACAGGTTTAAATGTAGTAAACATTGTTTCATCTTAGACAGAGTCTGAATGACAATGTGAAGGATATGAATGAATGAATGAATGAATGAATAGGGTTTTACGGCATACCAACACATTATAGGTTATTCGACGCCAACAGGAAGGAAGATTCCAGGTTCACTCTACATGTACAAAAACAACAAATTAACATACAGATAAAAAAAAATACACCAACAAATGAATATGCAGAATGAACCTAGAACCTTGATACCTGCAGAACTGCAGAGTTTCAGCAAATTCTGTCGTATTACTCAAATTGTCACTTCTTACGACATGCATGAGCCACATTGGTCCTATTCTTGCCATCACTCATATGGCTCCCTGAAACCACACAGGGGTTGATAATTTAACCTCAATAGTGAACATGACAAAAAATGATAAAATGAACATGACACCCATTCGGAGGATTCCTACCCCTCTGCAGAGATCAAACAGTATTGAAGTGATGTCTATTTTCAGAATGAGGATTTTGTTTCAAATATTGATCTTGTCCCTGTTTTGGTGGATATGACATATGAAAACATTTGAAATTTTATTTATTAATGATAGTGAAATGCTTTTTATCCATTTTAATAATAATTTAATTTATAAAGACATTTTCTGATAAACTCCTTTTAAATCAAAGAAAAGAAAATGTTTATCCGGCATTTAATGCCATGGTGAACGTCACCTGGTTCTTCTCAGATTTTACTTCAGAACTTTGTGAATCTTAAAAACTGATTTTGACTCAATTTGATATACGACAGCTCTGTGGTTCATTTTCGAAACAATTGCTAGGTGGATAAGGAAATTCAAAAATGGTAAAAATGACACTTAAAAAATCATTTCCACCCAGACTGGCAAAAGCTGCAGATAAATGCACAACAATAAGAAAAAATCATTTACTTTCGAAGACAACCGATCATGTAAAGTTTAAAGTTCTTAAACTACCAACCCCAGAATGAATATGGGACAACTAATAACTAAGACAAACCGTCCAACAAAGTTTGAAGATTAAACGGTCAAGCGGTATTCTTATCATCTGGAAACCCATTTTCTCTAAATAGCCCATATAACCTTGACCTTTGACCTACCAACCCCACTATGAAAAGGGGTCATCTACTTATTACAATGTTTGAGGACTGTAAGATGAAACCATATTGAATTTTTGTCATGCCACTGATTTTCTGTAAATAGCTAATGTGACTTTGACCTTTGACCTACTGACATCAAAATGAAACAAGGTTATCTACTTACCAAGACAAACCATCCTGCAAAGTTTGAGGACTGTAAAGCAAGCAGTATCGAGTATTTCCCAGAAACTATGATGGTCTATTGTCAGACCAACAGACGGACCAACTGACAAAGTACAAACTAATATATCCCCGCTGTTTCAAAAAAGGGGCATAAAAAAACACAAATTAATAAATAAATAAATACGAAGAATGAACCTATAACCTTGACATATTGAACCCTGCAGAGTTCTCGAGAAATTGTCCCTAATACTTAATTTTGCCTCTTACAAAATCGTATTCTTGCCATCACATATGTAGCACCCTGGAACTGCACCGAGATTGACAATTTAACCTGCATAATGAACAGGACAAAAATGATGAAATGTACATTTGAGGGAGATCTACAACTCTGCAGATAATAACTGAGATCCTTTGCTTACCTGGAAGTACACACATTCATCTGAGAATGAAATCTTTGAGATAAATTATGCATTTTGTCTATATTTTATAAGACACCTTTTCCTTTACACAACTTTATTGTGGGTCATTCAAAATTCAATTAATATGGATTGGGAGACAATTAATTCACTTTATACAGATGGTATCTTATCTTCCCAGTTTCTAAAAGACATAAAATACATTGGCTGCTATTTGCATCCCATGGCATGGTTTTATAACTGAATATTCTGTATTGAACCAATTTAATGGGCTACAAATTACCATAATGGAACTGTTATTTTTCTTCATCAAATCTATAAAGCAGAAAACCTGTTGAATTTAATTGTTGTTTGCAGTGCCTTATTAACCAACAGAGTTTAGGTGATGGAGATGGTCAAACAGTTTTATTAAAAGTCTGGGGTAACATAAGCAAATTCTACAATATGAATTTAATACAGGTAGAAACCTTTACTACAGTGTAGAATATCAGAGCTCTAGACAATAAGGCACACTGAGGTAAATTGAGGTACAATGAGGCACACTGACACCAACTGAGGTACAATGAGGCACAATGAGGCTCACTGAGGTACATTGAGGTACAATGAGGCACACTGACACCCACTGAGGTACAATGAGAGACACTGAGGCTCACTGAGGTACATTGAGGTACAATGAGGCACATTGACACCCACTGAGGTACAATGAGGCACACTGAGACCCAATGAGGTACAATGAGGCACACTGAGGTACAATGAGACACACTGAGATTCACTGAGGTACAATAAGGCACAATGAGGTATAATGAGGTACACTGAGGTACAATATGGCACACTGAGGTATACTGAGGTGCAATGAGGCATACTGAGGTTCACTGAGGTACAATGAGGCATACTGAGGTACACTGTGGTACAATGAAGTCACTGAGGCTCACTGAGGTACAACAAGGCCTGCTGAGGTACATGAGGCTTACTGAGGTACATTGAGGTACAATGAAGAACACTGAGGCACACTGAGGTACACTGAGGTACAATAATTCACATTGAAGCTCACTGAGGTACAATGAGGTACACTGAGGTACAATGAGGCATACTGAGGTTCACTGAGGTACACTGAGGTACATTGAGGTAAAATGAAGCACACTGAAGTACAATAAGGCACACTGACACCCACTGAGGTACAATGAGGTACAATGAGGCACAATAAGGCTCACTGAGGTACAACAAGGTCCATTGAGGTTCACTGAGGTACAATGAGGCACACTGAGGTATACTGAAGTACAATAAGGCACACTGACAACCACTGAGGTACAATGAGGCACACTAAGACTCAATGAGGTACACTGAGGCACACTTATAACTCTATATAAAGAATATTCCTTTCTTATTATAAATGGTAGATTCGGGTCTGATAAATTTCACGGTGGCTTTACATATATCAGTATACAGGGATGTAGTTCTGTAGACTATTTTATTGCTACCAGAAGCATATTTGATAGTGTTATTGATTTTGAAATCCAGACCAGGTCAGACAGTGATCACTTGCCTGTTTTATTATCCCTAGGTAGGGCCGTTATAAAAAAACGTTGAGCAGTTATCTGATGTGCCCATGACTAAACAGTCGTCCACAAAATATTGTTTTGATAGTACTAGTGATGAAGATTTTAAGTTGTTGTATGGTGTTTAGCGTCGCTTTCAACAATTTTTCAGTCATATCGCGACGGTGTCTACTTGAGGCAGTATTTTAAGCGCTGTCACACTGGGGTATCATGCCGCAGATACATGGTATGATAACCCACCCAGTCACATTATACTTACACCGGGCTGACCAGACCTAGAACTGTCCCCTAAATGCTGAGCGTCAAGCGAGGAAGCTTCTAGTACCATTTTTAAAGTCTTTAGTATGACCTGGCTGGGGATTGAACCCATGATTTTAAGACTGTGCTGTATGAAAATGTACTTGATGGAATATTTGATAATATTATTGACAAAATAGATGATGCAGTAAAGGGTATCAACCACAAAAATTCCACAAGTGGTAATCTTGTAGCAAAACATTTTATTCATGGCAATATTTTGTTACCATTTATTCACAAACTGTTTAATAGAATCTACAGATCTGGAGAATTTTCAGCTTCATGGACAAAATGTATAATTGTCGCCATACATAAAAAGGGGCAAATAAATGATCCAGACAATAACAGAGGCATATCTCTTACAGATATTTTTAGTAAATATACATTAGTATCTTGACTAAGTGGGTTACATTTTTTGTTAACGCTTTTGATAAAATAACCGAGTCACAGGCAGGTTTTCGTTCCGTCTATTCGACTGTTGATAATGGCTTTGTTTTGTTTTCCTTGTTTAACAAATATCTGTGTAGGAAACATAAACAGGTTTATGTGGCTTTCGTTGACTTTAAAAAAGTGTCTGACTCAGTTAATAGATCTAAATTGTAAACAGTGTTACAACAAATTGGAATTAAAGGCCATCTATTTCAGTCCACAAAAAGTATTTATCGATCCATAAAAGCTTGAGTAAGAATCGGATCAACCTTTACAAAGCATTTTAACTATCCACTTGGACTGCAAGCCCTATATTATTTACAATTTTTATAAATGGATTAGATGTTACTGTTGCTAGCAGTGGTACACTGTGATGGCCTACAATTAAGTCCTGAGATCACTGAAATGTTTGCTGACAATGTAGCATTAATTACCAATACTGTAGGCGGTTTACAGCATCCATTGGTACTGTTTGGACTGGTTGTTGGATGTAAATGTAGGAAAAACAAAAAATTGTTGTGTTTAAATAGCTAGGCATGAAAATGGTTTTATAATAATCATCAATTAGAAACAGTAAATGTTTTTCCTATGTTGGTTTGCTTTTTACAAATAAACCTATCACTTTATAAAATGTCTGAAAATATGGCAAATAAAGCTAAACGAGTTCTAATATCTGTTCTAAAAGGTGTGAATAATTTACTACTGATGCCTTTTTCAACATTTTTTAAAATATCTGATACAAAAGTTTGTCCTGTATTAATGTATGGTGCTGAATTGTGGGGTCTAGAACAACATGATTGCGTTGAATGTAACATATTTATGCATGTAAAAGATATATGAATGCACCATTTAAATCTTGTAATGCCGCAGTAATGGGGGACTATGAGAGATATCCTATGTATATAGTAGCTGCTATTTAAGGTTAAGAATACTGAGTTTAAACACTACTATACATTGTATATATTTGTTTATTATTGTATTGTGTATGGGCTGGTGGCCTTGATATAAATAAGATAAAGTTGAAAAGGTACAACAAGGCCCACGGAGGCTCACTGAGGTACACTGAGGTACAATGAGGCACACTGAGGTACATTGAGGTACAATAAGGCACAATGACACCCACACTGAGTTAAATGAGGCTTAATGAGGCACACTGAAGCTCACTGAGGTACAATGAGGCTCACTGAGGTACAATGAGGCACACTGAGGTACACTGAGGTACAATGAGGCACACTGAAGCTTACACTAAGGTGCACCTAGACACACAGAGGTATACTGTGAACCACTAAGGCACACTGAGATGCACTGAGGCACACTCAGGTGCACCTAGACACACAAAGGTACACTGTGACCCACTAAGGCACACTGAGATGCACTGAGTCACACAGAAGTACATTGAGACACACTCAGGTGCACCTAGACACACAGAGGTACACTAAGATGCACCTAGACACACTGAGGTACACTGAGACCCACCACTGAGGTAACTGAGGCACACTAAGGTGCACACAGACACACAGAGGTACACTGTAACCCACCAAGGCACATTAAGGTGCACCTAGACACACAGAGGTACACTGTGACCCACTGAGGCACATTAAGGTGCACCTAGACTCACAGAGGTACACTGTGAACCACTAAGGCACACTGAGATGCACTGCGGCACACAGAACTACACTGAGGCACACTCAGGTGCACCTAGACACACATAGGTACAGATACCCTCACAAAGGCTCACCAAGACTCAATGAGGCACACTGATGCACACCAAGGCACTTGTCTCTGTGTATTTTGAATTTAGCTGAAGTGAAAAACGTAATTGCCTTTTTGGTGAAAAAAAAAATATGAATGTTACAATGGGGACAAGGTATGTTTTGTAAAGAAACAAAGCTTTAGACAGTTCAATTTATAAACTGCTTGGACCGCAGTGTGGTCTATTGGTAGAGCATCTGCCTCGCATGTGGAAGCTTGTGGGTTCAATCCCAACTGGGTCATACCTAAGACTTTAAAAATGGTACTAGAAACTTCCTCGCTTGACGCTCAGCATTTAGAGAAGAGTTCTAGATCTAGTCGGCCCAGTGTAAGTATAATGTGACTGGGTGGGGTATCATACCATGTGTCTGTGGCATGATACTCCAGTGTGACAGCACTCAGAATACATCGTGGCAATATAACTGAAAAATTGTTGAAATCATCGCTAAACAACATACAACAACAACAACATAATTATAAACTGCTTGAGTTCTTTATCATATAAGCTTAATTGTTACAATGTAACTATCTTAGTTCTGCACCACTTACCAGCAGAGTTTTAAGTACTAAACTGTTAATTATCTAAGTTCTGCACCACTTACCAGCAGAGTTTTAAGTACTAAATTGTTCATTATCTAAGTTCTGCACCACTTACCAGCAGAGTTTTTAGTACTAAATTGTTAATTATCTAAGTTCTGCACCACTTACGAGCAGAGTTTTAAGTACTAATTGTTAAATATCTTAGTTCTGCACCACTTACCAGCAGAGTTTTAAGTACTAAAGTGTTAATTATCTTAGTTCTGCACCACTTACCAGCAGAGTTTTAAGTACTTAATTGTTAATTATCTAAGTTCTGCACCACTTACCAGCAGAATTTTTAGTACTTAATTGTTAATTATCTAAGTTCTGCACCACTTACCAGCAGAGTTTTTAGTACTAAATTGTTAATTATCTAAGTTCTGTACCACTTACCAGCAGAGTTTTAAGTACTTAATTGTTAAATATCTTAGTTCTGCACCACTTACCAGCAGAGTTTTAAGTACTAAAGTGTTAATTATCTTAGTTCTGCACCACTTACCAGCAGAGTTTTAAGTACTAAATTGTTCATTATCTTAGTTCTGCACCACTTAACAACATAGTTTGAAGTGCTTAATTGTTAATTATTATAGTTCTGCACCACTAAACAGCAGAGTTTAAGTAATAAATTGTTAATTATAATAGTTCTTAACCACATAACAGCAAACTTTAAGTGCTAATTTATATTTTTAATTATTATAATTCTGCACCACTAAACAGCAGAGTTTAAGTGCTAAATTGTTAAATATTATGGTTTTGTACCACATAACAGCAAACTTTAAATGCTAATTTATATTTTTAATTATTATAGTTCTGCACCACTTAAAAGCAAAGTTTGAAGTGCTAAATTGTTAATTAATATAGTTTTGCACCACTTAACAGTAAAGTTTGAAGTACTAAATTGTTAACTAATATAGTTTTGCACCACTTAACAACAGAGTTTAAGTGCTAAAATGTTAAATAGTAGAGTTCTGCACCAATTAAAGAGTATTTTTTATGATTTTTCAAAAATGTTATAATAGGCTAAAAACATTTCTTTCCAATATGTCATGCCAATAATATACTCACTGACCCTGTATTGCTATAAACATGCCAAACTATTACAGTCAAACCTGTCTTAAGCAGCCAGTCAAGGGAAGTAGCAAAAGTGGCCTTTTAAGACAGGTTGTTGTCTAATGCATGTTAATTTGCTCTGAAAGCATATAAATGGAAAATAACAAATGTGGCTGTTTAAGACAAGTGGCTGCTTAGTAGAGGTGACCACTTATACAGGTTTGACTGTATATTAAAAAGGGATTTCTTAACTTGGGCTACTTGCATAGATCAGTCTAAAATAGAGTTCACACTTAACATTACAACATATTTTGGAACGTATCAGATGAGTCTCATGGTTACATTTTGATTTCAGTTTGATCCGTTATATAGGTTTACATGTAGTAAAACTTGTTTCATCTTAGAAAGGGTCCGTATGATGATGTTAAAGATGTCAAAAAGTCTTTAAGTGCTTTCTGTTTTTAGGGTCAGAATTTCATTCATCACTCCAATTTAAATATCGATTTTGTTACCTTTTTGTGGATTTGACATACAAATCAATCGTTTTTTATTTAAAATTGATAATGAGATGCTTTTTATCCATTTTTATAAATATTTTATTTTTCAAGACATTTGTAGCGGTTTTTTTCCCTTTCACAGCCGAATTTAAAGTGATAAATTGTTCAATAAATTATTAAAACTCTCCACTGGGCCAGATTAGTTCAGTCAGTTACGCGTCTAACTATCAATCCAGGGGTCGTGAGTTCAAAACCCTGCCCGGCAACAGTCTCCGTGATGACTGTTATACGACATTGTGTCTCACTGTCATTCGTCTCTCACCACTGATTCAAGTGGGAAAGTTATCAATTACTTGCAGAGATGTGGTGTGCTCAAGTACTGGTTGACTTTTCAGGATCCCAGCGGTTAGGTTAACTGACCATCTGTCAGCCCTTTAAGGCATAAAAATGATGCTAAATATTCAATCAATCAATCTCCACCATTTCGTGGAATATTTAAAAAAAAAAATAAGTCACCAACTTCACCCTTCTGGTCCTCCATTCCAATCAGTCCAATTATCTCCAGACCATGTTTCCATCAGTCTGGATGTGTTATAGCTTCCTATTTCAGGCTACAAGTGGCAGACAACTTCCTTATACACCCAATTATCATGGAATGTAATGGACAGCTATTTTAGCTATTACTGAATATAAAATCAGCGCTCAACAATGAGATTGCAAAAAAAACCTCTGACATATGGTATTAACAAAGTGCAGAAACACTGAATGAACAGTGGCTTAAAACTTATTTATTTTACATCTTTTGTTATTCAAGTTCTTACAACTTAGACAAAATTTATTAAACATTCTCGAAGAATTCCTGGGTAGAATCAGATTTATTAAGCATGTGTGGCTCCATAATTCCACTGATGGCGATGGTGGAGGATCAAACACACCACCTACTGATTTTGGCTTCAATGCTCTTGCCTGGCCTGATTAGCTCTGTCGGTTGCATGTCTGACCATCAGTCCGGGGGTCGTGAGTTCGAATATCCATCCGGCAACAGTCTCTGTGTTTATGTATAACCGACATTGTGTCTCATTATCATTCATCTCTCACCACTGATTCAAGTGGGAAAATTATCAGTATCTTGCAGAGATGGGGTGTGCTCGAGTACTGGTTAACCTTTCAGGATCCCAGGAAACAGTAGTTAGGTTAACTGATCAGTTCCTGAGAAGATTTTTATGTAAGAGTGACCTTGACTTGATTTAACTCAAAGTAAATCTCAAATCACTTTAACTGTTACTTGAGAACCTTTACACAAACTTTCATCAAATATGTAAAGGAAAACAAAAGTTAATTAAAGTTAAAATGAAATTACATGACTCATTTAATATGCCACAAAATATGTTGCAATTAAGCGGAACACTATTTTAGTCTAACCTTAGGGCACATAGCCCAAGTTAGGAAAGCCCTTTTCAGTATATTATTTTGGCATGCTTGAATAGATATCATTTAGACAATACGGGGTGAGTGAGTATATAATTGCATGATGTATTGAAAAAAACGTTTTAAGCAAATTTTAAAGTATTGAAAAATCCTGATATACTTCCTTTAACCCTTTACTTCATATAGACACCTTTGGACACCTCTAATATAGACGCCTTTGGACACCTCTAATATAGACGCCTTTGGACACCTCTAATATAGACGCCTTTGGACACCTCTAATATAGACGCCTTTGGACACCTCTAATATAGACGCCTTTGGACACCTCTAATATAGACGCCTTTGGACACCTCTAATATAGACGCCTTTGGACACCTCTAATATAGACGCCTTTGGACACCTCTAATATAGACGCCTTTGGACACCTCTAATATAGACGCCTTTGGGCACCTCTAATATAGACGCCTTTGGACACCTCTAATATAGACGCCTTTGGACACCTCTAATATAGACGCCTTTGGACACCTCTAATATAGACGCCTTTGGACACCTCTAATATAGACGCCTTTGGACACCTCTAATATAGACGCCTTTGGACACCTCTAATATAGACGCCTTTGGACACCTCTAATATAGACGCCTTTGGGCACCTCTAATATAGACGCCTTTGGGCACCTCTAATATAGACGCCTTTGGGCACCTCTAATATAGACGCCTTTGGGCACCTCTAATATAGACGCCTTTGGGCACCTCTAATATAGACACCTTTGGACACCTCTAATATAGACACCTTTGGACACCTCTAATATAGACACCTTTGGACACCTCTAATATAGACACCTTTGGACACCTCTAATATAGACACCTTTGGACACCTCTAATATAGACACCTTTGGACACCTCTAATATAGACACCTTTGGACACCTCTAATATAAACGCCTTTGGGCACCTCTAATATAGACACCTTTGGACACCTCTAATATAGACACCTTTGGACACCTAATATAGAAGACTTTGAAATTATTGGGTGAATTATGTTTATATTAACTGACCGAGTGGAAAACAGTGCAGGAAGTGTTCAGATTGCTCGTTACGAGCAACCTGAACTCTTCCTGCACTGTTTTCAATGGCCTTCTTTGATTGGTGCGAGAAAACGTGTATCTATGGAGTAAAGGGTTAAAGAAAAGAATCAAACTAACAAAGTTTGGTTTAACCCTTTCCTTCATATATACACCTTTTGACGCCTCCAATATAGACGCCTTTGGACACCTCTAATATAAACGCCTTTGGGCACCTCTAATATAGACGCCTTTGGATACCTCTAATATAGACACCTTTGAACACCTCTTATAAAGACACTTTTGGACACCTCTAATATAGACGCCTTTGGACACCTCTAATATAGAAGGCTTTGGACATCTCTAATATAGATGCCTTTGGCCACCTCTAATATAGACACCTTTGGACATCTCTATTATAGATGCCTTTGGACACCTCTAATAAAGATGCCCTTGGACACCTCTAATATAGAAGGCTTTGGACACCTCTAATATAGGCTCCTTTGGACACCTGTAATATAGACGCCTTTGGACACCTAATATAGAAGGCTTTGGACACCTCTAATATGAACGCCTTTGGACACCTCTAATATAGATGCCTTTGGACACCTCTAGTATAGACGCTTTGGACACCTCTAATATAGAAGCCTTTGGACACCTCTAATTTAGACGCCTTTAGACACCTTTAATATAGACGCCTTTGGACACCTGTAATATAGACGCCTTTGGACACCTCTAATATAGAAGGCTTGGCCTTTGGACACCTCTAATATAGACGCCTTTTGACACCTCTAGTATAGACGCCTTTGAACACCTCTAGTATAGACGCCTTTGGACACCTCTAATATAGATGCCTTTGGATACCTCTAATATAGACAGCTTTGGACACCTCTAATATATACACCTTTGGACACCTCTAATATAGAAGGCTTTTGAATTATTGGGTGAATTATATTGATATTAACTGACAGAGTGGAAAACAGTGCAGGAAGTGTTCTGATTGCTTGTTAGGAGCAATCTGAACACTTCCTGCACTGTTTTCAAAGGCCTTCTGTGATTGGTGCGGGAAAACGCGGTGCTATGGAGTAAAGGATTACAAAAGAATTCAAAGGAGAAGTTGAACTGTTGTACACAAGCTACAACATTAAATTCAAGATTGGATGAGTGTATACAGTAAAGTTTACGAGGTACTGTCTCTTTTCTAATAAATAGTGAAAACTATTAACCTCATCACAAGCCGAAAATGTCAAAATTTGATGAAAATATTTCTAGAAACAGTTTGTTGGCATAAAACAAACAGGAAACTAAAGTGCAAAGCAGCCAATATACTCCTGTCAAAACTATGAACCATAACATCAATTACAATCATAAAAGCTTCTCTTTAAACCCACACTGTAAATTCCCTGGACATTATCTACAAACAAAATATCAACTTTTTAAATGAGTCTGGTCACCTTGACCCGAATAACCTCAAAAAGCAACTACAATATTTTTTTAAAATAAGGAACATAATTATACACATAATTTCATCAGATTATCTTTAAAGAAAGTAAAGTTATTGCATGGAAACCCTTTTTCTATTTTAAGTAACAGTGACCTTGACCTGATAAACCTCAACAAATCTCAAGTTTCCTTTTTATGCTAGGTAATTACTATACAGAATTTTGTAAAAATATATATAATGGCATATAATGGTATTTGAAATTACTTATAGTCTGACATTAATAAATATTCATAAGCCTTCCAAAATGATTGATACTGTTGTAAGTTTTAAATTTGACATAATACAATGTCCACAACACATTTTTATTGGTTGATTTGATTTGATTTGATTTGAACTTATATTGAACACATAAAAAAAAATGAATTCTAGGAATAAAAAGTAATCCTTCATGTGTATGATCATTTTGCTGTTGACCCGATTTTTACTCTAGCTTTTATAGATCGATAAATACTTTTAATGGAATGAAAAAAAAAATGGAGAAAAGCAATTAAAAGAACATAAAGGATTATTTATAACATCGCTATTTTTGCCATGTGTTTAAATGAACCAGTTGCCAATCCCTCCTACCATTACACACAGATTTACTGTAACATAAAACTCTGCAAACCAGAAAATTATGTTTAAAATCAGATAACAACTTTGTCACAAACATGGGACTATAATTATATTTCATGTTTTAGATCAGTTTCTCACAGAAGTGGTTTTGGTTAGTAATAGTTTGTAGACGGTACATGAAATAGGGAGTGTAGAAATACAGGACAAACAAGAACTCACAAAACATTATATACTGGTAAACAAAGTGGTGTCCACAAATATGCTGACCCATGAGACAAACTTTTTACCTTCAAATGTAACTTTGACTTTGTTCAAATGTCTGACCTTCAAAGGTGACCTTGACCTAGAACTTACAAATCTGAATTTTTAATTTTTTCATGTGGTGCACCTTCTATTTATCATTGATATTTCTGAGAAGTTTGATGGGATTTCCTTTGTTAGTTTTACAGTCAAATCTTTTTTTGTGACTTACCTACTTTCAAAGGTGACCTTGATTCTTTGAATGAATGAATTTGAGTCCTGTGCAAAACAATGTCTTCCCATTGTCCTTAAAAGTGTCTCTGTCAAGTTTAATAGAAATCACTTCAATCCATTGTTTGACAGCTGTAGTTAAAACACAATTTGTGATTTTCTACATTCAAGAGGGAACTTGACTATGAATGTGCAAACTTTGCACAGAATGCCATTTTCTCATTGTCCCAAATAATTTTTGTGGATTTTTTTTTTTTGGCTAGTTTTACAATATATGATCTATGACTTTAATACAAACATTTTACCTTTAAAGGTGACCCTAAAATCAAATATACAACCATGATTTTTCTTTTTTTTCATAATTTTATCTTTCTAACCCTAACCATCTGATGGCGATCATTCCTGCAACTGAACATAAATGGGCACACACACAGGGTGACAGACAGTTTGAAAACTATTTGCCCTGCAATTCATGTGGGCATAAAATAGAAAACATATACCACCATGTGACTTATAAAGCTTAACTATAATGTGCTCGAACCACGTTTCACTAAACTTCTTAACTTGAGACTTTGCTCAACTCATATCTTTGAAATGCTAAAACTTTGTTACATTGATCAATTTACATGTTTTTCTTTTACCAATGAATTAACATTTATCCCACCATCAAACCTGTGTGGTTATTAGATGTACAATCAGTTCAAATAACCATTCAGAGAGTTTAAAAATTTTGAGGAAAATCTAAGCTTGAGATATGCTTCAAGTCAGAAATCAGCCCCTATATCTCATATTTTACATGTTTGTCTTTAACTGTTGGCTTATTAGTGGTTACCATAAAATGAACCAAAGTTACATAATACAGTCACAGCTTTTATCTTGAAGAAAGTTTACATCATGGGACATAACTCTACATAGATTATACATGGGTTACTGTCCCTGGCTCCTTATCATAAAGTATTGCAGGACACTACCTGGAATCCTCTCATGTTTGAATGTCTTTATTTGATTAAACAGGTTTTGCTCTCTATCCCTTTTTCCCTGGATTCATCACAAACAATAACAAAGGCGACTCACCTGACTTCTGAACAAAGTATATTTTCCCGCCACTGGAGACTCCTGACCGGTTGCCATGGTTACGATGTTTACGTACTTCTTCCTCTATCACTATAGCATGACTGAAAAGGAAAGGTTTATAAAATTAAATTCAACATCGTGCAGAGACCCGCAGAGTTCTTGAATATACAGCAATCTCTTAAAACAATAATGACAATGTTATATGCTTCTTGTAAAGAACCACAATGAGGTCTAATGTGTGTGATATACTAGTATATATCGTGCAGAGCAATAGTTCGGTGGATAAAGTAATGACTGTACAAGCCAGAGATAGCGGGTCCGATCCCACACTCAACTTCACAGCCACTCAAAAAACATCATTCAGTTCTGGTTCTACTCAGGAAACAGGACTTGAGAGCTTACATATAATACAGGTAAGCTGCTTTCTTTGCAATTAAGCTAAAATATTAAATTACAGTCAAACCTGTCTTAAGCAGCCAGTTCAGGGAAGGAGCAAAATTGGCTTTTTAAGACAGGTTGTTGTTTAATGCAGATAAAAATTCTGGTGAGACGTCACATTGCCATTAGTTTCATGTGATGTTTGCCGTATGTTGTAAGTCCTACAAATGCGCGCACTTATTCAGTATGTTGACAACGTCGCCATTACATTCATGACATAGGCTTTGCAGTTTAATGCATATAATTTGCTTTTTAAATATCAAAATTACAAAAATAACTGTTTTAATGTTGCCGAGAAGCCCTTTGGTCTTTATGAACATTAAACGGGCCTAATGTTTTTTATCACCATAATATGGAAACTCAAAATTCGGCTTTAAATCCTTAATTGACTCTTTCTACAAAATGGGGTCCTAAATATGCATAAATTTGTTGGTTTTTGTGAGGGATTTTGTATTAAAATGGGGCTTTAAAACCATTTTCAACAAATGACAGGACTGGTTATATATGGCATATCCAGTTTCACTGGTGGTCTGGAAGAGTCCATAATGAATATCAGTAGAACCATCTGACTTACTCAAATAACTCACAAACTATATCACAAGTCTTTGGACCATGCAGAGGTCAAACCTATGACCTCATAGTTGAAAGGTAAGTTGTGGTCATAAAGACGACAATGCCCGAGACCATACAGACACAGAGGGTTCTAAAAACTTATTTTAAAGATTAAAATCTCAATGCTAAGTGAAAATTGATATCAACATTTATTCACCAGAGTATTAATGTCTTCACCTTCCTCAGAGCACAGCTGTAAAACTATCAGACATTCATGAATATCCTATAATTATCCTATATATTATACAGTATGCAAGGGAATTAATGCCAAAACATCTTGAATCAAATTTAAGAAAATCAACTCCGGAGGGGATGGAAGCATCCACTTCCATATAGGGTAACATGACAGAGGAGTGCAGAGCCCCATAGAAATGAAAAAGGAACTGTCAATATCAATGCAGGGATAGTTTTTAACTCTTATAATCATGGCTTATTTCTGTAATACATTATTATATCTTCCATTCCCTGTGATTGCACAATGCCATTATCATATTGAAAGAGTGTTGATAAAAATGTATTAATGAAGAGTATAAAAAGGCAGTCCTTGATCACACTGAATTCTTTCCCGCTAATTTTGTGTTCATATTTGCAAATGGTCCTGCTGTTGCCATGGTTACAGTTCATGTATTAATCATTCAAATAAAAAATCACCTTATTTATATAACTAGAAAAATTTAATGTGAAACCTATAAATAGGAAATGGGTGCCCTTGCTATATACAGGTCAATTTTATTACAAATAAGGGCAAAAAGGGGCCATAACTCCTGTAATATTTGACCAATGTTGGCAAATATGGAATATGACATGTATTTTGTATTTATACACAATGTCGCACGTCATACCAATTAATTAGATTAATTAATTATCAATTGAATATATCAGACAATTTTAAAAGTTATTTTACCAAAATGGTTTGACTCTGACACAACTCCTATAAAATTTGACCGACGTTGGCAAATATTGAACTTGACCTGTATTTTATAACTATACATTGAACTCCCCCTCCACCCACAATCTGTACAACAATAATTATTATCAATTGAGAATTTATTGATCTGAAACTAATCTGACCTTAGACGGACGAACGTATGAATGAACGAACAATCAGGGTTAACACTTTTATATATATATGTGTCCCCTTTACCATTTTAAATGGCTGGGGCATACAAATAAATCTGATCTACACTATACAGACAGTTGACTCGCATTATCTCAAACTCCACCAGGAGAGCAGGGAAACACCTCAAGATGTTACAAACTGTATTATTTCAATAGTATAACAAATTGAAGAAATCATCATGTTTTTCCTTTAAGAATCAAATATCCTGTAGTTTGACCAAGAACTTATATAGAGAAGGAAAAACAACTGATTGAGATGTTATGAACGTTCACGTATTCACGCAAAATCTTGCAAAATCTCGTTTTCAAATATCTTAATTTCCATTCATCTCAGTAATACAAATTAAAATTTTTCTTAAAACAATGGAATTCTCTACAAAATGAGAGCATTCCCAGCAAATTGTATTTGAAATTGGTGAAGTACAGTCGAAACTCGTTATTTCGATATTGGAGGGACTGCCAAAAAAATTTGAGATATCCGAATATCGACATAGATTTTGTGTCAAAATCAATATTTATTTTCATCAACTGGGCTGCGTTCAGCACGGTTAAATATGTTTACTTTGTTTATAAACGCAAACTGTGAGCTAACGAACAAAAAGTAAACGGAAATAGGTCTACTCAGCTATGTCCCTTCACTTCCCATTAAGTCACGTGATAAAACACGCGCAAACAGCTGGCGGAGGTGTTTAATCTGTCAGCTAACAATAAAAGCGAACATGTCGTTCAGTTCAGTTCACTTCTGTAATCTGTAATCAAACGTTTACAAACAAATTAAAGCAGCCCATATAAGTGTTGCAAAGCACGTCAATTGTACTTTCATATTACGGTCCGTGCAGTAGAATTGCACTGTTGTGATCAATGCTAATATCCGGGTCCTTCTTCGAATTTCTCGGCAGTGTGAGATGTAAGCTGAGTCTGATTGATTGAATCAAATGATATTTAAACCAAATTAACATGCAATCACCCAATTCGATGACACGATGTTTGCAACGTTCTGTAAGTCATTTAAACTGACACCTTTGTCGTTGACCGGTAATTAGTGTTGCGTCAAAAACAAACTGTGAAAAATGGCACGCGGTGTGGAAAAACACACAGTATTATGTCAACAATAACTATATCGAGACAAACAATCAATTAAAATGTGTTAAATGATCAATCGGGGACTACAACTGGGATCGTGATATCTGGAGTATCGACAGAGACAATATCGAGTTAAAAGGAGCTTATTTATATAAGCAAAGAAGGGGAAAAGTTGGGACTGCAAAATATATAGACATTACCGGAATATCGATTTAAGCGATATCGAGATAATGAGATAACGAGTTTCGACTGTACTTATGCTTACAAAATGTGTATACTGCAACTAAAAAATCAAGGAAAGTACTTGAATGCAATATTTTAAATTCAAGATCATTTTGAGTGTTTAAAACATTATCAAACATCTTAGGTTACATACACCTTACCACATTTTATGTAAAATAATCAATTGCTTGTGAAATGTCAATGATTAATTCACCCAATTATTAATTCTTTGCATCCTATTTTATCAACATTTAGTAGAGATATGCAAGTTTCCTATCCTTCTATGAGTCTGGTTTGACACATCAGAGTTTGAGATAATGCAGCCCACACATGTGATTAAAAAATAATCATTAAGCACATATAGTTATCAAAATACCAAAATGTCATATCTTTTCAATAACTCATAAATTTACATAACTGGGAAAACAAAAATTAATCCATGAAACAATAAAAACAGAAAATGATGACATAATGATAAAATAGCTCTTGACATGACACCAGCAACACTAAACAGGCGCTAAAAAAGGCAGTAAAATAATGACTTCACCTCACCAGTTGTAATTCGCAAAAAATATCTGAAACACTTTTATAATCCTCTAGAGGCACCGATATCCATTTCTTTTCGGTACAACTGTCATTTCATACACTGATGTCATCTGCGTCTGCTTCATGAATAAGATTTAACTGATCGCCTGCATTATAAGCAACCAGTCAAACTCATCAAGAAATGTGAATGATGGAACCAGTCTAGCACGAAGGCAATATGTTTACGAGTCGCCACAAACATATTCAGATATTCAAGAAAACTTCATATTTGACTAATCATGTTATATTTCAATGTTATTCTGTAAGTCCCTGATATGGTATATGGCCATCAGTTAATCAATAGTTTGTGAAATCAGCAAATCCCGCAAGGACTATACCATACTCCCTGATAACAATCAGATCTGTCACTGCAATCCGTTTAGTCATTGCTTTTGCCATTTAGTCCTAATTTTGCTGTAATCTGTCCAAAAAAAAAATTACTGGTAAACATACTATGTTCATGATGACTCATAGCACTTTTATATGCAGATTTTTAATCAGTAAGTGTCAAATGATTTCCATTGAGATTTTCAGTCAGTGGATGAAGGGAGATTTCAATACAGATTTTCAATTGGTGGGTGGAGAGGGATTTCAATGGATATGGTGGAGAGGGATTTCAACGGAGATTTTCAGTCAGTGGATGGAGGGTGATTTTAATTGAGATTTTTAGTCAGAAGGTGGAGAGGGATTTCAATGGAGATTTTTAGTCAGTAGGTGGAGAGGGATTTCAATGGAGATTTTTGGACAGTGGGTTGAGAGGTATTTCATTGGAAATTTTTGGTCAGTAGGTGGAAAGGTATTTCAATGGAGATTTTTAGTCAATAGGTGGAAAGGTATTTCAATGGAGATTTTTAGTCAGTAGATGGAGAGGGATTTCAATGGAGATTTTTAGTCAGTGGGTGGAGAGGTATTTCAATGGAGATTTTTAGTCAGTTAGTGAAGAGGTATTTCAATGGAAAATTTTAGGCAGTAGGTGAAGAGGTATTTCAATGGAGATTTTTAGTCAGTAGGTGAAGAGGTTTTTCAATGCAGATTTTTAGTCAGTAGGTGGAAAGGGATTTCAATGGAGATTTTTAGTCAGTGGGTGGAGAGGTATTTCAATGGAGATTTTAAGTCAGTAGGTGGAGAGGTATTTCAATGGAGATTTTTAGTCAGTAGGTGGAGAGGGATTTCAATGGAGATTTTTAGTCAGTGGGTGAAGAGGTATTTCAATGGAGATTTTTAGTCAGTGGGTGGAGATGTTTTTCAATGGAGATTTTTAGTCAGTATGTGGAGAGGGATTTAAATTGAGATTTTAAGTCAGTAGGTGGGGAAGTATTTCAATGGAAATTTTTAGTCAGTAGGTGGAGAGGGATTTCAATGGAGATTTTAATTCAGTAGGTGGAGAGGGATTTCAATGGAGATTTTTAGTCAGTGGGTGAAGAGGTATTTCAATGGAGATTTTTAGTCAGTAGGTGGAGAGGGATTTCAATGGAGATTTTTAGTCAGTGGGTGAAGAGGTATTTCAATGGAGATTTTTAGTCAGTGGGTGGAGATGTTTTTCAATGGAGATTTTTAGTCAGTAGGTGGAGAGGGATTTCAATTTAGATTTTCAATCAGTTGGTGGAGAGAGATTTCAATGCAGATATTCAGTCAGTGGGTGGAGGGTGATTTCAATGCAGACTTTCAGTCTGAAGGTGGTGTGAGATTTCAATGCAGATTTTTAGTCAGTGAGTTAGGGGGAATCCAATGCAGATTTTCAGTCAGTGGGTGGAGGAAGATTTCAATGGAGATTTTCAGTCAGTGGATGGATGGTGATTTCAATGCAGACTTTCAATCAGAAAGTGATGAGAGATTTCAATACAGATTTTCAGTCAGTGGGTTAGGGGGATTTCAATGCAGATTTTCATTCTGTTGATGGAGGGAAATTTCAATGCAGATTTTCAGTCAGTGTATGGAGGAATATAAAATGGAGATTTTCAGTCAGTAGGTGCTGGAAGATTTCATTGCAGATTTTCTGTCAGTGGGTGGAGGGGGATTTCAATGCAGAATTTCATTCAGTGGATGGTGGGGAATTTCAATACAGATTTTCAGTTAGTGTGTGGAGGAAGATTTCAATGGAGATTTTCAGTCAGTGGGCGGAGGAAGATTTCAATGGAGATTTTCAGTCAGTGGATGGATGGTGATTTCAATGCAGACTTTCAATCAGAAAGTGATGGGAGATTTCAATACAGATTTTCAGTCAGTGGGTTAGGGGGATTTCAATGCAGATTTTCAGTCCGTAGGTAGAGGGAGATTTCAAGTGGTGGATGGAGGGGGAATTTCAATGAAGATTTAAGTCAGTGGGTAGATAGGGATTTCAATGGAGATTTTCAGTTGGTAGATGGAGAGAGATTTTAATGGGAGATTTTCATTTGGTGGATGGAGGGGGATTTTAATTGAGATTTTTAGTTGGTGGGTGGAAGAGAATTCAAAGCAGATTTTCAGTTGGTGGATTGACAGGGTTTTCAATACAGACATCAGTTGGTGGGTGGAGGTTTTTTTTAATGGAGATGTTCAGTCAGTGGGTGGAGGGAGATTTCAATGCAGATTTTCAGTCAGTGTGCGGAGGGAGATTTCAATGCAGATTTTCAGTCTGTGTGTGGTGGGGGATTTTAACGCAGATTTTCAGTCAGTGGGCAGAGGGGGATTTCAATGCAAATTTTCGATTGTTGGGTGTAGGGGGATTTCAATTAAGATTTTCTGTAAATGTGTGGAGGGTGATTTCAATGGAGATTTTCAGTTGGTGGGTGGAGGGGGATTTCGATGCAGATTTTCAGTCAGTGGATGGAGGGGGATTTCAATGCAGATTTTCAGCTGGTGGATGGAGGAAGATTTCAATGGAGATTTTCAGACAGTGGGTGGAGTGATTTCAATGCAGACTTTCTGTCAGTAGGTGGAGAGGGATTTCAATGCAGATTTTCTGTCAGTGGGTGGAGGGTGATTTCAATGGATATTTTCAGTCAGTAGGTGGAGGGAGATTTCAATGGATATTTGCAGTCTGTAGGTGGAGGGGGATTTCAATGCAGATTTTCTGTCAGTGGGTAGAGGGGGGTTTCAATGCAGATTTTCATTCTGTTGATGAAGGGGAATTTCAATGCAAATTTTCAGTCAGTGTATTGAAGAAGATAAAATGGAGAATTCAGTCAGTAGGTGCAGTGGGATTTCAATGCAGATTTTCTGTGAGTGGGTGGAGGGGGAATTCAATGCAGATTTTCATTCTGTGGATTGTAGGGAATTTCAATACAAATTTTCAGTTAGTGGGTGGAGGAAGATTTCAATGGAGATTTTCAGTCAGTGGGCGGAGGGGGATTTCAATGGAGATTTTCAGTCAGTAGGTGGCGGGGGAATCCAATACAGATTTTCAGTCAGTGGGTGTGGGGGATTTCAATGCAGATTTTCAGTCAATAGGTGTAGGAGGATTTCAATGGAGATTTTCAGTCAGTGGGTGGAGAGGGATTTCAATGCAGACTTTCAGTTGGTGGATGGAGAGGGGTTTTAATGGGAGATTTTTATTTGGTGGATGGAGGGGGATTTAAATGGAGATTTTCAGTTGGTGGGTGGAGGGAGAATTCAAAGCAGATTTTCAGTTGGTAGATTGAGGGGGATTTCAATACAGATTTTCAGTTGGTGGGTGGAGGGGGATTTTAATGCATATTTTCAGTCAGTGTGTGGAGGGGGATTTTATTGCAGATTTTCAGTTGGTGGGTGGATGGGTATTTTAATGGAGATGTTCAGTCAGTGGGTGGCGGGAGATTTCAATTCAGATTTTCAGTCAGTGGTTGGAGGGAGATTTCAATGCAGATTTTCAGTCAGTGGGTTGAGGTGGATTTCAATGGAGGTTTTCAGTCAGTAGGTGGAGGGGGATTTCAATGCAGATTTTCTGTCAGTGGGTGGAGGGTGATTTCAATGCAGATTTTCAGTCAGTGGGTGGAGGGGGATTTCAATGTATATTTTTAGTCAGTTTGTGAAGGGTGATTTCAATGCAGATTTTCATGTGGTGGATGGAGGGGAATTTCAATGAAGATTTTTGTCAGTGGGTAGATAGGGATTTCAATGGAGATTTTCAGTTGGTGGATGGAGAGAGATTTTAATGGGAGATTTTCATTTGGTGGATGGAGGGGGATTTTAATTGAGATTTTTAGTTGGTAAGTGGAAGAGAATTCAAAGCAGATTTTCAGTTGGTGGATTGACAGGGATTTCAATACAGACATCAGTTGGTGGGTGGAGGGTTTTTTTAATGGAGATGTTCAGTCAGTAGGTGGAGGGAGATTTCAATGCAGATTTTCAGTCAGTGTGCGGAGGGAGATTTCAATGCAGATTTTCAGTTAGTGTGTGGAGGGGGATTTCATCGCAGATTTTCAGTCAGTAGGCGGAGGGGGATTTCAATGCAAATTTTCAATTGTTGGGTGTAGGGGGATTTCAATTCAGATTTTCTGTAAATGTGTGGAGGGTGATTTCAATGGACATTTTCAGTTGGTGGGTGGAAGGGGATTTCAATGCTGATTTTCAGTCAGTGGGTGGAGGGGGATTTCAATGCAGATTTTCAGTTGGTGGGTGGAGGGGGATTTCAATGCAGATTTTCAGCTGATGGATGGAGAAAGATTTCAATGGAGATTTTCAGTCGGTGGGTGGAGTGATTTCAATGCAGACTTTCTATCAGTAGGTGGAGAGGGATTTCAATGCAGATTTTCTGTCAGTGGGTGGAGGGTGATTTTAATGGATATTTTCAGTCAGTAGGTGGAGGGAGATTTCAATGGATATTTGCAGTCTGTAGTTGGAGGGGGATTTCAATGCAGATTTTCTGTCAGTGGGTAGAGGGGGGTTTCATTGCAGATCTTCATTCTGTTGATGGAGTGGAATTTCAATGCAAACTTCCAGTCAGTGTATTGAAGAAGATAAAATGGAGATTTTCAGTCAGTAGGTGCAGTGGGATTTCAATGCAGATTTTCTGTGAGTGGGTGGAGGGGGAATTCAATGCAGATTTCCATTCCGTGGATGGTGGGGAATTTCAATACAAATTTTCAGTTAGTGGGTGGAGGAAGATTTCAATGGAAATTTTTCAGTCAGTGGGTGGAGGGGGATTTCAATGCAGATTTTCAGTCAGTAGGTGGCAGGGGATTCTAATACAGAATTTCAGTCAGTGGGTGGAGGGGGATTTCAATGGAGATTTTCAGTTGGTGAATGGAGAGGGATTTTAATTGGAGATTTTTATTTGGTGGATGGAGGGGGATTTTAATGGAGATTTTCAGTTGGTGGGTGGAGAGGGGTTTTAATTGGAGATTTTTATTTGGTGGATGGAGGGGGATTTTAATGGAGATTTTCAGTTGGTGGGTGAAGGGAGAATTCAAAGCAGATTTTCAGTTGGTAGATTGAGGGGGATTTCAATACAGATTTTCAGTTGGTGGGTGGAGGGGGATTTTAATGCATATTTTCAGTCAGTGTGTGGAGGGGGATTTTATTGCAGATTTTCAGTTGGTGGGTGGATGGGTATTTTAATGGAGATGTTTAGTCAGTGGGTGGTGGAAGATTTCAATGCAGATTTTCAGTCAGTGTGTGGAAAGAGGATTTTAATGCAGATTTTCAGTTGGTGGGTGGAGGGGGATTTTAATGCATATTTTCAGTCAGTGTGTGGAGGGGGATTTTATTGCAGATTTTCGGTTGGTGGGTGGATGGGTATTTTAATGGAGATGTTCAGTCAGTGGGTGGTGGAAGATTTCAATTCAGATTTTCAGTCAGTGTGTGGAAAGAGGATTTTAATGCAGATTTTTAGTTGATGGGTGGAGGGGAATTTTAATGGAGATGTTCAGTCAGTGGGTGGAAAGGGATTTCAATGCAGATTGTCAGTCAGTGGACGGAGGGGGGTTTTAATGCAGATTTTCAGTTGGTGGGTGGAGAGTGATTTCAATGCAGAGTTTCAGTCGGTGGATTGAGGGTGATTTCAATGCAGATTTTCAATTAATGGGTGGAGGGGGATTTCAATTCAGATTTTCTGTCAGTGTATGGAAGGTGATTTCAATGCAGGTTTTCAGTCAGTGGGTGGAGGGAGATTTCAATACAGATTTTCAATCAGTAGATGGAGAGTGATTTCAATGGAGATTTTCAGTCAGTGGGTAGCGGGTGATTTCAATGGAGATTTTCAGTTAGTGGTTGGAGGGGGATTTCAATGCAGACTTTCAGTCAGTGGGTGGAGGGGGATTTTAATGCAGACTTTCAGTCAGTAGGTGGAGGGGAATTTCAATGCAGATTTTCTGTCAGTGGGTGGAGGGTGATTTCAATGCAGATTTTCAGTCAGTAGGTGAAGAGGGATTTCAATGTATATTTTCAGTCAGTTGGTGAAGGGTGATTTCAATGCAGATTTTCATTCAATGGATGGAGGGAGATTTCAATGCAGATTTTCAGTCAGTGGGTGAAGGGAGATAATTCAGATTTTCAGTCAGTGGGTGGCCCTCAATGCAGATTTTCAGTCAGTGGGTTACAGGAGGGGATTTCAATGCAGATTTTCAGTCGGTGGGTTACAGGAGGGGATTTCAATGCAGATTTTCAGTTGGTGTGTTACAGGAGGGGATTTCAATGCAGATTTTCAGTCGGTGGGTTACAGGAGGGGATTTCAATGCAGATTTTCAGTTGGTGTGTCACAGGATGGGATTTTAATGCAGATTTTCAGCCAGTGGGTGGAGGGAGATTTCAATGCAGGTTTTCATTTTGTGGGTGGAGGGGGATTTTAATGCAGATTTTCAGTCAGTAGGTGGCGGAGGATTCCAATGCTGATTTTCAGTCAGTAGGTGGAGGAGGATTTCAATGCAGATTTTCAGTCAGTTGGTGGAGGGTGATTTCAATGCAGATTTTCAGTCAGTGGGTGGAGGGAGGTTTCAATGCAGATTTTCAGTCTGAGTTATGTGGTGGGGGATTTCAATGCAAACTTTCAGTCAGTAGGTGGAGGGAGATTTCAATGCAGATTTTCAGTCAGTAAGTGGAGGAAGATTGCACTCGAAATTTTCAGTCAGAAGGTGGAGGGTGATTTCAATGTAGATTTTACAGTCAGTGGGAGGAGGGGAATTTCAATGGAGATTTTCAGTCGGTGGGTTGAGGGTGATTTCAAAGCAGATTTTCAGTCAGTGGGTGGAGGGAGATTTCAATGTAGATTTTTAGTCAGTGGGTAGAGGGGGATTCCAATGCAGACTTTCAGTCAGTGGGTGGAGGGGGATTTCAATGCAGACATTCAGTCAGTGGGTGGGGGGTGATTTCAATAGATATTTTAAGTCAGTAGGTGTAGTGTGGTTTCAACGCAGATTTTCAGTCAGTGGGTAGAGGGGGATTTCAATTCAGATTTTCTGTCAGTGTGTGGAGGAAGATTTCAATGAAGATTTTTAGTTGATTGGTCAAGGGAAATTTCAATGGAGATTTTCTGTCAGTAGGTGGAAGGAGATTTCAATGGATATTTTCAGTCAGTGGGTGGAGGGTGATTTCAACGCAGATTTTCAGTCAGTGGGTGGAGGGAGATTTCAATGTAGATTTTCAGTCAGTGGGTGGAGTGGGATTCTAATGCAGATTTTCAGTCAGTGGGTGGATGGTGATTTCTCTGGAGATTTTCAGTCAGAGGGTGGAGGAAAATTTCAATGGAGATTTTCAGTCAATGGTTGGAGGGTGATTTCAATGCAGACTTTCAGTTGGAAGGTAGAGGGAGATTTCAATGCAGATTTTCAGTCAGTGAGTAGAGGGGGATTCCAATGCAGACTTTCAGTCAGTGGGTTGAGGGGAATTTCAATGCAGATTTTCAGTCAGTGGGTGGAGGGAGATTTCAATGCAGATTTTCAGTCAGTGGGTGGAGGATTTTCAATGGATATTTTCAGTCAGTGGGTGGAGGATTTTCAATGGATATTTTCAGTCAGTGGGTGGAAGGGAATTTCGATGGATATTTCCAGTCAGTGGGTTACAGGAGGGGGATTTCAATGCAGATTTTCTGTCAGTGTGTGAAGGGGATCTCAATGCAGATTTTCAGTCAGTGGGTGAAGGGTGATTTCAATGCAGATTTTCAGTCAGTGGGTGGATGGAGATTTCAATGCAGATTTTCAGTTCGTAGGCGGAGGGGGGTTTCAATGGATATTTTCAGTCAGTGTGAGGAGGGTAATTTCAATAGATATTTTTAGTTAGTGGGTCACAGGAGGGGGATTTCAATGCACATTTTCAGTCAGTGGGTGGAGGGTTATTTTACTGCAGATTTTCAGTCAGTGGGTGGAGGGTTATTTCAATGAATATTTTGTCAGTGGGTGGAGGGGGGATTTCAATGGATATTTCCAGTCAGTGAGTTACAGGAGGGTGATTTCAATGCAGATTTTCTGTCAGTGGGTGGAGGGTGATTTCAATGCAGATTTTCAGTCAGTAGGTGGAGGGAGATTTCAATGCAGATTTTCAGTCAGTGGGTGGAGGGAGATTTCAATGCAGATTTTTAGTCAGTGGGTGGAGGGTTATTTTACTGCAGATTTTCAGTCAGTGGGTGGAGGGTTATTTCAATGAATATTTTGTCAGTGGATGGAGGGGGGATTTCAATGGATATTTCCAGTCAGTGAGTTACAGGAGGGTGATTTCAATGCAGATTTTCTGTCAGTGGGTGGAGGGTGATTTCAATGCAGATTTTCAGTCAGTAGGTGGAGGGGGATTTCAATGCAGATTTTCAGTCAGTGGGTGGAGGGTGATTTCAATGCAGATTTTCAGTCAGTAGGTGGAGGGAGATTTCAATGCAGATTTTCAGTCAGTGGGTGGAGGGTGATTTCAATGCAGATTTTCAGTCAGTAGGTGGAGGGAGATTTCAATGCAGATTTTCAGTCAGTAGGTGGAGGGAGATTTCAATGCAGATTTTCAGTCAGTGGGTGGAGGGTTATTTCAATGGATATTTTGTCAGTGGGTGGAGGGGGGATTTCAATGGATATTTCCAGTCAGTGAGTTACAGGAGGGTGATTTCAATGCAGATTTTCTGTCAGTGGGTGGAGGGTGATTTCAATGCAGATTTTCAGTCAGTAGGTGGAGGGAGATTTCAATGCAGATTTTCAGTCAGTGGGTGGAGGGTTATTTCAATGGATATTTTGTCAGTGGGTGGAGGGGGGATTTCAATGGATATTTCCAGTCAGTGAGTTACAGGAGGGTGATTTCAATGCAGATTTTCTGTCAGTGGGTGGAGGGTGATTTCAATGCAGATTTTCAGTCAGTGGGTGGAGGGAGATTTCAATGCAGAATTTGTCAGTGGGTGGAGGGTTATTTCAATGCATATTTTGTCAGTGGGTGGAGGGGGGATTTCAATGGATATTTCCAGTCAGTGGGTCACAGGAGTAGAATTTCAATGCAGATTTTCAGTCAGTTGGTGAAGGTTGATTTCAATGCAGATTTTCAGTCAGTGGGTCACAGTAGTAGGATTTAAATGCAGATTTTCAGTCAATTGGTGAAGGGTGATTTCAATGCAGATGATCATCAGTTGTTGGTGGGTGATTTCAATGCATATTTTCAGTCAGTAGGTCACAGGAGTTTGATTTCAATGCAGATTTTAAGTCAGTTGGTGAAGGGTGATTTCAATGCAGATTTTTAGTCCATTAGTGGAGGGTGATTTCAATGCAGATTTTCAGTCAGTTGGTGAAGGGGGATTTCAATGCAGATTTTCAGTCAGTGGGTTGAGGTGGATTTCAATGCAGATTTTTAGTCAGTTGGTGGAGGGTGATTTCAATGCAGACTTTCAGTCAGTGGGTGGAGGGGGATTTCAATGCAGACTTTCAGTCAGTTGGTGAAGGGGGATATCAATGCAGACTTTCAGTCAGTGGGTAGAGGGTGATTTCAATGCAGATTTTCAATCAGTGGGTGGAGGGTGATATCAGCTTTTCAACACACCATAGAGAAAATAATAAGGTCATAATTCATGCAAATATTAAAGTTTAAGGATTTGCAATATCAAAGAAGATTTTTGAAATTATGTAGAAAAAAACCCTGATAAGTTTCCTAACGACAGGGTCAAACTGGACCCCAGGATCATAACTTGGACAAACTTGAGACAGACGAAAAGCAACCAGAGTAGCATTTTTGGACCCTATAATTGCTCAGGTGACCTTAAAATTGATAAAAAAATTGTTTGTAAAAAGTCACTTGAAAAATCTACTTAAAACTCTATTCTGCCCCAAATCTCAAATAAAAACTCAGCCAGAAACATGATCAATCAACAGCTAGTAGCTGCTTAACCTTACCAAGACAGAAACCACAATTTTGCATTTTTTATCAGCTGATGACAAACATTGTAGTTTCAATCTTCTATATTATGTTTTTTAATTATTTCTGATAAAACATAATAAGTTATTTTATATTAAAGATGCCTCACCTATATTGCCCTTATTTTTTTTTATCTTAGGAGTAAAACTGCACATTTATATCAAACATCATTATACAAGTATTATGGATATTCTGTTCAATAACTATATCATATTTTTGTCTCTGTAGTGTAAATTTCTTTAATTTTGTTGGCCAAATACTAAACCGCGACCTGCGATAAAGTCACTCATTGGCCAGTTTCGTTTCATGTTAAAACATTGACGAATAAAACAGAAAATGATCACCTGTGTATCAACGTATTTCTCATAAATAAGATAGACTACAAAAACAGAATCTACCATTATCTTCCAATGGGTACTGCAGCCGCTTTGTAATTCAACAAACTTCCCATCCTTTACTGAACAGAAACTTACAGGTGATGCATTCTTTAAATGTGGATTATACTAATCTAATCATTCAATTAAAGTCTTTGTTGGAAAGTGGAGTTGTCACCATCCAGAATATCCAGAGTATCAAACTTAGAACTAAGCATTGTTAGTTTGATCCTCCACAACAGTCAAATACTTTATCAGTATATGTTTTCAAGTACAGGCCCCGGTTTCACTTATGATTTTAATAAAAACTCAAAACAGTTTGTCTCAGTTGTAATAGTTTGTTTCACACCTCATGCAAAATAAGTAAGTTAAACATAATGTCTCTCTGATATCTCTTATTAACATTGTATTATTCCCATTCTAAAAATTAATTTTCACAAGGTAAAAATCATTACAACAACATTACTGAGAAATAGTTTTTAATTCAGTTTTATTTAATACAATAAATTACTGGTTAAAACAATAATTACTATATATTTAAAACACTTGTTAGTACATACCACGGTATCATGGTCCAACCTATTACTCTGGTCACATTTGTGTATGATTTATACCCATGTGCAGTGGCGGTACAGGATTTCAGGTTAGAGGGGGTCAACTTAGGGAGCAACTAAGGGAGTACAACACAAAATAAAAACCGACACATCTCTGTTTTGCAACAGAAATATAGTGAATTTTAATAAAATATGTGAGTAAATGGGGGGTGGGGTGGGGGGGGGGGCTTTTTTTTAAATAGTAGATCTGCCATGGAATATGCATATATGAATTTATTCATATCGACATCACCAGACAGTACTTTTCCTTTAAAATGTAGGTTAGTTATTGTAATTGTATGCAAAGTCATCCCCTCATGTATAATTTATCCATGTTGTCTCTGACTACTTAGATTAATTTCAGTTAATACCTCTATAACCACAAAAGAGGCTTAACTTAAAGGCAATACTGGTATATCAGGACTTTTTCACACAAAAAAAACAACAAAATTGGCTAAACAATTTTTTTCAATACAGTCAAACCTGTGCAAGCAGTTACCACCATTAAGCAGCCACTTAGTGTCTTAAAGCAGCCACATTTGCTATTTCCCATTTCTATGCTTTCAGAGCAAATTAACTTGCATAAAGCAACAACCTGCCTTTAACCCTTTACCCCATAGATACGCATTTTCCCGCACCTGAATATCTGAAGGCCTTTGAAAACAGTGCAGGAAGAGTTCAGATTGCTCGTAACGAGCAATCTGAGCACTTCCTGCACTGTTTTCCACTTAGTCAGTAAATATAAACATAATTCACCCATTGCCGATAAGTGGTGTATTAATGCTTTTAATTTGGAAGAGTCCAAGAAAATGCTTATTATTTTCCGTAAAGTCTTCGGCCTCGCATGTATGAACTAGCATATCGTTCTGACGTCCATTTTAATCAATTGTCCTTTAACTCGAATAGAAAAAACAAACGCTCACCTCGTAAACCGGAAGTACTCTCCAATTAGAAATCATAATTGTTCTGGCGCCCAAAATTAGAAGCATGCAGTTGTAGACGTGAGCGAATTTTTACATTTATTCAGGTATTTTGGCGAGATAGGGTAAGTGTCAACCCCTTTTCCTGTTACAATAGGATAGAACTCTTCCTAGGATGCTGTCAGGGATAAGAATTTTTGCAACTTTAGCAAAGTTTTGTGAATAGAATGAGTTCAAATGAGGACAACGTCCTCAGCATGTCGGCTGAAATGGAGTCGGAATTCTCCAGATTTGACGAACAAGACATTGTAAATCCACCTGCAATTGCTAAAACTGTCAAAATTACTATGGAGGAGGTAGTTTCCCCGAAAAAGAAAAAAGGGAAAAGTCCCGTTAAAAGAAAGAAAAAAGTAAATAATTCAAAGACTTCAAAAGTGAAAGTGAAACAAGATAGTAACAAGAAAACTAAGTCTGCCAAGTCATTTTTGGACATAAATAAACTGTCTCAAAAGGACATTCGTTCTTTGAAGGAAAACCTTGGGTTGTATGAGAAAGAGAATTGGTACCCTGAAATTCTTTCTGAGGATGGGGATTATGAGAATTTTCTGAATGATAGACCCAACTTACATGTGGAAATAGACAGAGATGACATTTCGGACACTGAGCTTCCAAGTCCTTCTAATGATGTAACTAGAAATATAGAGAAAGAATTCTTTGGTACAGATTCAAAGTCTGAAAGTGAGGAATGGAGACATCCACGTTTGAAGGTCAGTGAAAAGGACAAGCCTATTGCAAGTTCACTTGCTAATTTAGTAAATGTGGCCTGTACATCACAATGCGATTTGGACAGTATTATGGCTAGACAAAACATTCCTGAAAATGTTGATAAAGCTCGGGCTCCTCTTGTCAATAGTGAGATTTGGAAAATTCTTAATAGGAAAGTGCACACTCAAGATAAATATATGTCTGATGTTCAGAATATTGTTGCCACTGCTATGGTGCCTGTGATTAAGTTGGCAGGAACTTCGAGAAAAATCTTTGAGTCAAGAAGCCATGTTTCAGACATTCTTACCCTTCTTGGACAAGTACAGTACAATATCAGGCCTCACTTTAAAAAGAAGTATCACAGTTTATGCAACATTTCAATGCCAATTACTTCACATTTATTTGGTGATGACATAGCCAAAGAGATTAAGTCTTGTGATTCTATTGCTAATGTTGGAAGAGAATCTTTTAGCCAATACAGATCAGGCTGGCAAGGCCGTGGTGGTGGGCGGTCTTTCCGTTCAAGAGGAAACTATGGTAACTCTTATCAGCAGAATAACAATGGTTATGGAAGGTACCAGCCATATCCTCAACAGAGAGGAGGTTTTTCTAGGCCATACAGAGGAAGAAATTTACGTAGAGGTGGTGGTGCACCAAGTGAATCCCCAAATGACAAATAAACTCTGTGGTAGATAAAGTTAAAAATTGTTTGAATGAATGGAAAAAGTTAAATGTTGATGAATGGGTACTGAGTACTGTAAGTGGTTATTGCATTAATTTTGATTAACAACCTTTTCAATCAAAAATACTTAATGAAATTCCTTCAATGATGAGCAGTGAAAAATTGTTGACAATGAGGTGCAGTCCCTTCTAGATATTGGAGCTATTGTTTCATGTTCTCATGAAAAAGTTGAATATATTTCAACATTATTTATAGTTCCCAAACCCAAAAATAAATATAGACCAGTGATTAATCTGAAATATTTTAATGATTTTGTACATTACGATCATTTTAAGCAAGAAACATTCAAGGTAGTTCTTGACCTTTTGCAACAGAATGATTACATGACCTCAGCAGATATGGAAAATGCTTATTTCTCTATTCCTATTCATGAAAGTTATTAAAAATTTCTGAAGTTCTCCTGGAATGGAATTTTGTATAAGTTCACTTGTCTTTGTTTTGGTCTGAAATCTGCACCCTTTGTTTTCACTAAAGTTCTAAAACCTGTGTACACATGGTTTAGACAATAAGGAATTAGATGTCATTATTATACTGATGATCCTCTCAATATGAATTCAAACAAAGTTGTTTGTAAGAACAATACAGTTACAATAACCAGTACCCTGCAATCTTTGGGTTTTACAATCAATGAAGAGAAGTCAGTTCTTGTGCCTTCACAAAAGATTGTGTTTTTTGGTTTTGTTATAGATTCAGTAGAATTCAAATTTTATCTCACAGATGAGAAAGTGCAAAAGATTTTGTTGAAATCTAAATTTTTATTGAATTCTAAAGTTGTTGTGGTAAGAGATCTGGCTTCTTTCATAGGTTTGTTAGTTAGTACATTTCATGCTATACTTGAGGCTCCTTTACACTATAAGCCTTTGGAAAGGGATAAAATATTAGGTTTAGGAAATGAAATGGACTTTGATAACAAAGTCACTTTGTCACATGCAAGTTGCGTGGAAATTGAGTGGTGGCAGGAGAATATAGAGTATAAAAATGGTAAATTTGTCAGGCCTAGTCCAGTTGTTTGATATTGTAGGTCAGTTGCATCCCTCTTAGTTTGGGGAGCAGTTGATTTATCTACCAGTAAACAAGCGAATGGTAGATGGAAAAAGGAAGAATCTTGTTTTTATATTAATGTTTTGGAACTACTAGCCATTTATTACTCATTTCAATCCTTCTATAGTGATTGTAAAGATGTTCACATACAAATTGGATCTGACAATGTTTCTGCTGTGAAGTTTGTCAATGATATAGGAGGCATGACTTCTATGGTAATGGACTCTATAGCAAAAAATATTTGGGAATAGTGCATTAAAAGAGGTTTGTTTGTTTCGGCCATTTATGTCCCAGGTGTTGACAACACAATAGCTGATTTCTATTCACGTAATTTCTCTGACTCGACAGAGTGGATTTTGAAAAGAGAGGTTTTTTTGGTAGGATCTGTGTACATTTCTTCAGACCAAATAAAGATCTTTTTGCATCCAGACTGAACACACGGTTAGATCAGTTTGTGACATGGTTTCCAGAGCCTGGGGCTTGTTACGTTAATGCATTTAGTCAGTCATGGGCAAAATTTTCTCCCTACATCTTCCCACCTTTTAGTCTTATAGGCAAAGTTCTTAACTATATCAAGAGAGACAAGGTAGAGAAAGCTCTTCTGATCTTTCCATTGTGGAAATCACAGTCATGGTTTCCAACAGTAATGGAGATGCTTTATGATTTTCCCGTCAGGTTACCATGTCATCAGGACTTATTGACGCTACCACACTATGGTCAGCAGCATCCTTTAGCAAAAAGAATCATTATGGTCGCAGCAGTTATATCAGGAAATCCCTTGAAGATCAAGGCCTTTCAAAACAGACTGCCAACATCATCCTCAACTCATGGAGACCTGGAACACCAAACAGTATGATCTGGCATGGAGGAAGTGGTATTTTTGGTGTTTGTTCAGGAAAATTGATCCATTTGTTACCTCTGAGTTTGTAGTGGTAAGTATTTGGATATGTTACTTCTCAAAAAAAGTCCTATTCCGTGTTGAATACACATAAATCTATGTTGGTGCAAACTCTTCCCTTTTTTGGAAATTTCTGGTGTAATGACAACACTTTATTGAAATGGTACATGAAGGGAATATTTAATTCAAAACAACCAGTTCCTAGGTATAAGTTTACATGGGATGTGTCCATAGTGTTGAGGTACTTGAAAACCTTATATCCTTTGTGTAAATTGTCTTTGAAACTGCTGACCTTGAAAACTGTGGCTCTTATTGCTCTTGCTACTGCTCCTAGAGCTCAGACATTAGTTTCTATGAATATAAATAACTTTGTTTCAAGACAACAAACAGTTGTATTTAACTTTCAAAATTGACTTAAAACCTCCAGGTGACATTTTTACTCATTGCAGATAGATCATTACCAGAAAGAAGATCTTTGTGCAATGCATACTCTATTGTTTTATTTGCAGAAGACTAAATAATAAGAAAATCTTCTCAATTGTTTGTTTCTTATATCACATATAAAGCTGTGTCTTCAAGTACTATTGCCAGATGGCTTAAGATGGTTTTAGACTCCGCTGGAATCGACACATTACATTTCAAAGCTCATTCATTCAGAGGAGCTGCTGTTTCTGCTGCTTTCAATAGGGACTGTTCATTGAAAAACATTTTGGATACTGCAGATTGGTCCACAGATAAGAATTTCAAGAAATTCTATTTAAGACAATCAATTCCTTCAGATAAGTCTTTTGCTGAAGCTGTGTTTGACAATTCTAAACAGTAGTACAGGAGTACAGTATGTCTATTTCGTGACTTGTAATATTTACAAGGAAGATGGTCTGGTTTTGCTTTCTTGTGTTTTGCTTAGAGTACATGTATTGTTATCAATAACAAAAGGGTTAACTGTTTTCAGATGATTTTGTTTTTACTTGATTTGAAGTTTGTTGCCTTTAAAGATGCTAGTTTATACATGCGAGGCCAAAGGCTTTACGGAAAATAATGGTACCCTCATCCAAGCTTTAGTGAAGGATGAGGGACATTATTAAAGTAAAGCCGGAGCATGTATGTACCCTCCCTTCTATGTGCACTGAAAAAGTATGTTACATATTCCAAGTAATGTTCTCCCATCCCATGTTTGATATTGCAACAAAACTTGATTGCGGCGTTGCTTGCGGGCTTTTAACTTATGATTTCTAATTGGAGAGTACTTCCGGTTTACTTTCGGTTTTTCTATTCGAGTTAAAGGGAGATCGATTAAAATGGACGTCAGAACGATATGCTAGTTTATAGATGCTCAGCCTCCGGCTTTACTCGAATAATGTCCCTCATCCTTCACTAAAGCTTGGATGAGGGTACCATTAACTTTAAAGACCACTTTTGCTCATTCCCTTGCCTGACTTGTTAAGACAGGTTTGACTATATATCATGCATATAATAAAACTCACTGAACCAGTATTGAAAAAAGGATATCAATTTAAACATGCCAAAATAATATACTGAAAAGGGCTTTCCTGCATTGGGTGTGCACCCAGGACTGCGTTCAGTTTGGTCAACAATGATAACGTTATTTTCATAACATATTTTCCTGGACACTGGTTCAACTTTATATAAGCACGCAGTACACATTAATTTTAGGGAACCAGGCATTAAAGTGTTTGCTGTTTAACGGTGCTGAACGCAGCCATGGTTAAACTTAAATACATTTCCCACTTAAAATTGCAACATATTTTGTAAAGTATTAAATGAGTCACAAGATTTCATTTCGATTTCAGTTTGATCTGTTATACGTAACAAATATACAAGTATACAAATAGTAAAAATTGTTTCATCTTAGAAAGTCAGAATTATGACGATGCAAAGGTCATCAAACAGTATTTTTAAAAATGCTGTGTATCTCTTGAATGGGGTTTTCAGTTCAAGTTTACCACTCCAATTTACATATTGATTTTGTCATTTTTGTGTGTATTTGACATATATTACTATTCCATTTATATTTATGATAATGAGACAATTTTTATCCATTTTGATAATTATTTTACTCTTTAAGACATTTATAACATTTTATCCTAACACACCACTCCCTTTAAACCCCATTATAAAGGTCAAAGGATGACCTAGGAAAGCACAATAATTGGACAAGTTGAATGAAGTCACTTTCAATGATTTTTCAGTCATAATAAGATAGTATCTAGCTACTTGAGACAATATTATAAGTGCTGTTAAATTGAAATATCGTCTGTGAACACAGTACGATAATAACTCACCCACATAACATTCTACTGATATCTGACTGAACAAAGTTATCCTCTAGATGCTGACCACCAAGGGATGCTTCTTAGTATTCAATGTCTTAACCCTTTACTTCATATAGACGCCTTTGGACACCTCTAATATAGACGCCTTTGGACACCTCTAATATAAACGCCTTTGGACACCTCTAATATAGATACCTTAAGACACCTCTAATATAGACGCCTTTGGACACATCTAATATAGACGCTTTTGGACACCTCTAATATAGACGCCTTTGGACACCTTTAATATAGACCCCTTTGCAAGGACACCTCTAATATAGATGCCTTTGGATACCTCTAATATAGACGGCTTTGGACACCTCTAATATAGACGCCTTTGGACACCTCTAATATAGACGCATTTGGACACCTCTAATATAGATGCCTTTGGACACCTCTAATATAGACCCCTTTGCAAGGACACCTCTAATATAGACACCTTTGGACACCTCTAATATAGACGCCTTTGGACACCTCTAATATAGACGCCTTTAGACACCACTAATATAGACGCATTTGGACACCTCTGATATAGACGCCTTTGGACACCTCTAATATAGACGCTTTTGAAAACCTCTAATATAGACGCCTTTGGACACCTTTAATATAGACACCTTTGGACACCTAATATAGACGCCTTTGGACACCTCTAATATAGACGCTTTTGGACACCTCTAATATAGACGCCTTTGGACACCTTTAATATAGACCCCTTTGCAAGGACACCTCTAATATAGACACCTTTGGACACCTCTAATATAGATGCCTTTGGACACCTCTAATATAGACGCCTTTGGACACCTCTAATATAGACGCATTTGGACACCTCTAATATAGATGCCTTTGGACACCTCTAATATAGACCCCTTTGCAAGGACACCTCTAATATAGACACCTTTGGACACCTCTAATATAGACGCCTTTGGACACCTCTAATATAGACGCCTTTAGACACCTCTAATATAGACGCATTTGGACACCTCTGATATAGACGCCTTTGGACACCTCTAATATAGACGCTTTTGGATACCTCTAATATAGACGCCTTTGGACACCTTTAATATAGACGCCTTTGGACACCTCTAATATAGACGCTTTTGGACACCTCTAATATAGACGCCTTTGGACACCTTTTATATAGAAGCCTTTGGACACCTAATATAGAAAGCTTTTGAATTATTGGGTGAATTATGTTTATATTAACTGACACAGTGGAAAACAGTGTAGGAAATGTTCAGATTGCTCGTTACAAGCAATCAGAACTCTTCCTACACTGTTTTCAAAGGCCTTCTGTGATTGGTGCGGGAAAACGCGTATCTATTGAGTAAAGGGTTAATTAATTACTGTAGCTTTCTTTCACCTCAGGAATTTAAATCTTTACTTTGCGGACTGAATTCATCACAAAATGAGACCATTCCAGACAATTGAAGTTTTTCTTTGTTTTGTTTTCCATATCTTATGGAATAAAAACTGAATTATTAATTGAATATTAAGCATCATTTTTATGCCATCGAGGGCTAACAGATGATCAGTTACTTAACCATTGTTTCCTGAGATCCTGAAAGGTTAACCAGTACTCAAGCACACCATATCTCTGTAAGTAACTGATAACTTTCTAACTTGAATCAGTGGTGAGAGACGAATGATAATGAGATACAATGTCGTATATCAATTACCACAGAGACTATTGCTGGGCGGGGATTTGAACTCACGGCCCCTGGATTGATAGGCAAACACGTAACCGACTGAGCTAATCAGGCCTGGCAATTGGTTGAATGCGGGAACTTATACGTTAATCGCTCAACAACAAATTAGAATTGTGTTTCTACTCAGATTTACTACTGTTACCAATTTAAGGTCTTCCTCTAACAGTGAGAAAGTTTGCCAGATACTTTTAAATCTGCACGCCACTGGTTCTACTCAGATTTACCACTGTTATCAATTTAAGGTCTTCCTCTGACAGTGAGAAAGTTTGCCAGATACTTGTTTAACTGCACGCCACTGGTTCTACTCAGATTTACTACTGTTACCAATTTAAGGTCTTCCTCTGACAGTGAGAAAGTTTGCCAGATACTTGTTAAACTGCACGTCACTGGTTCTACTCAGATTTACTACTGTTACCAATTTAAGGTCTTCCTCTGACAGTGAGAAAGTTTGCCAGATACTTGTTAAACTGCACGTCACTGGTTCTACTCAGATTTACTACTGTTACCAATTTAAGGTCTTCCTCTGACAGTGAGAAAGTTTGCCAGATACTTGTTAAACTGCACGTCACTGGTTCTACTCAGATTTACTACTGTTACCAATTTAAGGTCTTCCTCTGACAGTGAGAAAGTTTGCCAGATACTTGCTTAACTGCACGTCACTGGTTCTACTCAGATTTACTACTGTTACCAATTTAAGGTCTTCCTCTGACAGTGAGAAAGTTTGCCAGATACTTGCTTAACTGCACGTCACTGGTTCTACTCAGATTTACTACTGTTACCAATTTAAGGTCTTCCTCTGACAGTGAGAAAGTTTGCCAGATACTTGCTTAACTGCACGTCACTGGTTCTACTCAGATTTACTACTGTTACCAATTTAAGGTCTTCCTCTGACAGTGAGAAAGTTTGCCAGATACTTGTTAAACTGCACGTCACTGGTTCTACTCAGATTTACTACTGTTACCAATTTAAGGTCTTCCTCTGACAGTGAGAAAGTTTGCCAGATACTTGTTAAACTGCACGTCACTGGTTCTACTCAGATTTACTACTGTTACCAATTTAAGGTCTTCCTCTGACAGTGAGAAAGTTTGCCAGATACTTGTTAAACTGCACGTCACTGGTTCTACTCAGATTTACTACTGTTACCAATTTAAGGTCTTCCTCTGACAGTGAGAAAGTTTGCCAGATACTTGTTAAACTGCACGTCACTGGTTCTACTCAGATTCATTATGAGGTCTTCTTTCATCAATAAAACTGGATATGCCACACATAACCTGTATTGTGTTCAAAATGGCTTTAATTAAACCCATTTCTACCGGTTCTAACTGCAATGGTTGTAATTGGAGACAATTTTCAAGGTTAATACATTAAAAATATGTTATCAGAGACAATTTTCATTTTATGTATGTAATCAGTTGCCTGCGAATTTTGCATGAATAATTTGCTATTAAGAAATTAATTATTCTCTTGCAGTTTTATTAGACAGGACATGCAAGTTTTCTATCTATCTATACAAGTCTGTAATCTCAGTATTAAATCAGAACATGACCACATTATTATGAAAACTTCAACTGCAAAAAAGTGTCACATGATTTTTAGTCTTCAAGAAAAACAACTGAGCGAGGTGAAACTGGTAGTGCAGTAAAAGGAGAGTTTAAATGGTCGCTCACAACAGAGGTTGTTGGCATCCCGGGTTCTAAGAACAGATGGCCAGTTTTAAAAAAAAACAACACTTGGTTAAATGGTTCTACTCAGGAAATGAACAAGAGCTAATAAAAGCTTTTAGCATCTTATGAAATAAATCTATAATAAATGAGTATAATTATATAAAGATGTGTCAATAGGACACTGATGCCCAGACTATAATTATGTTAGTAAATTTTACAAAACAAGAAATGTCACTGTTAAGTGTTACATGCCCCCCAACATGTCATGATGTTATGTTGATCATTTGTAGCAAGTATCATTAAAATTCATCTATGCATGACAAAGTTACAGGCCAAAAACAAAATCTCACATAAACTCAAAGTGTTGTCAAACAAACTGAAATTGTGACCTTGACCTTTGAGGTAAGGGTGTGGGTCTTATTCGCGACACGTAGTCATGTTCTGTTGATCATTTGTTGCAAGTATCAACAAAATCCATCTATGCATGACAAAGTTACAGGCCGGAAACGAAATACCGGACGGAAGGACGGACGGACGGATGTCTCACGAATGGGTATTTAAGTGGCTTCTTTGCGTCAAACTTATTACTTGTGTGGCTAAATTTTAGATAATTTTAGCCATATAAGAGAAAAAAAGCCACATAAATGCTGTTTTTTAAGTGGCTAGAAACAGCCACGTAATTATTTTTTAACTGCTTTTCAACTGTCCATAAAAATTACTAACCCTAAACCCTAGACACTTAACTACCCATTTGTTTGCCTGGACAGACGGACGTTGCGATTACTATATGCCACCTAAAAAAAGGGGTCAAAACTTTGAGTGACATTGATAAATATCAAATTTGGCCTGTATTTTGTAATTATATAGCTAGGCATCAATTACTGGAAAACACATATTTATACCCTATCAGGAGTGATTTATCAGAAACCAACATTTTACCAAAATTCAGTCAAAAAGGGGCTGTAACTTCTGTAAGTGAAATCGACATTCACAAATATTTAAGCTGGCCTGTATCTAATAATCATACAGCTACTTCCCAAATATCAATTAATTACATAGACCCTTTCAGAGGTTATCAAAAATTAGAATGGAAATGTGAGCCATTATAATCCTGTAAAATTACAGTTAATGACCTTTCACCATTATCAAATGGTAGGGGTCATAAAAATTGCAGTTTGTTACCATTAAAGGGAGTGTATCATTATAAAATAAACGCTATAAATGTCTCAAAAAATATATAATATAAAAAATAATTATCAAAATGGATATTATCATTAATAAATATGAACCAAATAGTTTAGTAGGTCAAACCCACGAAAACGTGACAAAATCAAAACTTGAAACAAAATCCCCATTCTAAAAATAGACAGCACCTAAATACTGTTTGATGACCTTGGCATCATCATTCTGACTCTTTCTAAGATGAAACAATTTTTACTATGTGTATAAACCTATATAACGGATCAAATAGAAATAAAAAAGAAATCAGATGACTCATTGAACACAGAAATAAAAAAGAAATCAGACGACTCATTGAACACATCACAAAATATGTTGCCATTTCAATCGGGAAATTTATTTTAGTCTATTACCTAAATGCACGTAGTCCAATTTAGGAAAGTCTGTTTCAATATATTATTCTGGCATGTTTAAATAGATATCTTTTTGTCAATTAGGGGTCAGTGAGTTACATATATAGGTCTGGTATATTGGAAAGAAATAGTTTAGCCAATTTTAAAATTTTGAAAAATCCTGATATATTCCCTTTAATTCACCACAAATTACAAAAAAATATCTTCATAAAAATAAAATATGTCTATTAATGTATATCAAAATTTCAGATCTTCCATATATCATTTGACATAAAAATAAATCATTTTCCATGATATATACAATGACAAGAAAAAGAAATGCCTCATTCTAACTCATTGTACAATAGTTTGTTCACCGTGATTCAAAATTAGAAAATGACAATGCCATTCGCAAATTTCTTCATTTAAGAGAATTGATGGTTCATTAGGCAGCTTTTCATGGTCGCATAATGCTTCAAATTTTGAATTTCAATAGACTGTTCAGAGCAATTTCACTGGCACAATCAGTAACTGGTGTGGCCGCGTCTACTGGCAACCACAGCAGCAAGACATCACCCCATGGAACCGCACCAGTTGGCAGATACCGTGAGATTCTGGCCCACTCCTGGTGGAGTGCTGCTGTCAGTTCCCGGGCGTTGGCAGTTGAAATTGACGTAACTGCCATCCAAGTTTATCCCAGGCATGTTCAATCAGATTGCAGTCAGGTGAACACACCAGCCAAGGCAAGACATCAATGTTGCGGGTCTGTAAAAAGTTCCTTCTGACACGTGCAACATGAGGTTGTGCGTTTTCATGCTGAAAGACCATGCAAGCAAATTGACCTTAGTGGGACAACCACAGGACGTAATATCTGGTTGATGTAATGCCTGGCTGTGAGATTACCTTGGCACATGACGAGTTGATATGGCTGCCCAGACCATAACTACGCCCCCACTGTAACGGTTGTGCTGCAGAATGCAATTGTTAAGGTAGTGTTCATGGCGCTGTCTGTTAACACGGACATGTCTGTCAGCGTTCATCAAGTTGAAACGTGACTTGTCACTAAACACTACATTATGCCAACGCTGACCGTGATGGTTGCGGGCCCAAATAAGATGTTGGTGACGGTGATGTCGCGTAAGAACTGTACCTCGATAGGGCCTGCGGCAGCTAATTCCCCATTCTCTAAGCAGAAATCTGTCACACAAATGCCGTTGAATATGTAATTATCCTGTTGTACTGACGTTACACGCAGTCTACCTGAATGTGGCCTATCGACAAACGTTACTGTGTCTCTGACACAATATTTTTGAATGAGAGACGTTAAAACGTCTAGTGACTTGTTCTTGCGTTTGCCCACATTCAAGCAAGGCCAGAACTTGGGCCCTCTCTTCAAAATTTAGCCTCGGCATTATCAGACACTGGATAATTTTCAGAAAATCTCTGAAAATATGGTTGTTTGTAGACTAACATATGTACCTGTCTAAAATTCACTCGATAAAACCACATAGTTGACACGCAAAGGCTGTACGAGGAAATCATGAGCAGGTACATGAATTTAACAATGAGCTGAATAAAATTTGTACAAGTTTCGGTTGGTTGGGTTGGTTGGTCAGAGTGAATGTACATTTCTGACATTTCCTGCCAAACTTAAACTATGTAATGAAAATAACCCCAATTTTCGACGTGGCGTTTCTTTATCACATCAGTGTATAATTTTATTATATCAATAATTATTTCTCTTAGTTTTAAAAATGAATTAGGGGCAATTAGTGTTTCAGCATGAAGGTGCAACTAGTGAGTGATGAATTCTTCACATTATAAGTTTGAGTTAGACATGACTCAGTTTTTGTTTGTTTGAATATTGAGTGTCATTTAAAGATGAATAGTTAACCTAGCCACTCTTTTCTGGGGTCCTGGAAGGTTAATTAGTACTTGAGCACACCTATCTCTGCAAGTGGCTGATATTTTTTCCACTTGAATCAGCAGTGAGAGACAAATGATAATGAGACAAAATGTTCAGTATTAATCATCACGGAGACTGGCCAGGGTAGGGAATCGAACTCACTTGAATTGATAATCAGATATGCTACTGACTGAGCTAACAGGACCCTACTATGATTCAGTTTTTGGTGACAAAAATTAATAAGGATGTAGTTGTTCAAAACTGGACAATGGTCATATTAGTTTGATGAGTCCAGGAAGGAACAGGTAGCACATTAAATATATAAGTATTCTGTGCAAGATTTGATTGAATTGATTGTTTGATTGAATATCAGGGTCATTTTATGCTTTCAAGGGCTTAGTGCGACATATTGCACGTCTCTACGGAGCCTTTTGACATTTTTTATTTTTGCGTCTCCTGAGACAGCAGGTCAGATATCCAAATAATAAAAAAGCTGTCCATCCACGCGTTATCATATCAGGCTAATCAACGGCTAGCAGATTATGAATCGTTAGCCTAAACACTGTTTCCTGAGATCCTGAGAGGTTAATCAGTACTCAATTAACCATCAGGCTGAGCCAGGAAACGTCTAAATACAAAATAATAATCTACTTAAATCTTAAAAAAACAAAAGAATCCAACATTCATGCTCATTTTATAATTAAATTCATCTCTTACTCATTGTCATAAATCCTATATATAAATATTGACAATAATTATATCAGAATAAACAATTTTACTGCTCAGCCTGTAAATCTCTAAACAAATTTAATACAAAGCATTTTATTATCATTTATAAATAAAATCTAAAACAATTTGGAATTTCAAACTTTCCAAATCATGACAAAAACGATATTTCAATGATTGCTGTCCTTCACCATATTGTTAGCTGGGCCCGATTAGCTCAGTCAGTTATGCGTCTGACTATCAATCCAGGGGTCATGATATCTAGTCCCCGTCGGCAACAGAGACGTCTCCATGATGATTGATATACAACATTGTGTCTCATTATCATTTGTCTCTCACCACTGATTCAAGTGGGAAAGTTATCAGATAACTGATCGTCTGTCAGGTTAAATGATCGTCTGTTAGCCCTCGATGGCATAAAAATGACGCTTAATATTCAATCAATCAATCAATCACCATATTGTTAGGAATCTAAGATAACCAAATTCAATAATATCTGACCAACACAACGGCTCAAATCACAATCCAAACCGAATCACATTGATGATTTATTTAATACATCACAACACAGTTTGCAATTTGAAGAGTGAAATCTATTTTAGTCTAACCTGGGTGCATAGGCAAAGTTAGGAAATCCCTTTTCAATATATTATTTTGGCCAGTTTAAATACTAACCTGACATAAAAAGTGGCTCAGTGAGTATTATATTCTTGTGTTTTACACCTAATTCAAGTTTTGAAAAATTCTAATAAATCCTTGAAACGATGATTGACAGAGCCTCGCATTTACATTTTCCCCAATAACATCATTTTAATAAATTCATAATTAATGATCAGTACTCATGTAAATTCCTCTATTTATTGAATTCCCAACCACTGCAGCATCTGTATCTTTCTGAGTTATAGCAGTTGGCAAATTTAGTTGTCTCAAACCTGTCTAATTCATTTTGCACATAACTATCATCCAGTTTAAATAATTCCATGGAAGGAAATAGTTCCAAGAACATAAAACTGAAATCAGACAGAAAATGAGAATTACGTGGAATTAAACAACTTTTCCTATCGGCAATTTGGGAAGATGAATATTCCAAATTACACAATCTTGGATATTAATTAACTGCACATCTGGAGGAGACCTAAATGTATCTCTGATATAGAAGTGGTATTAAGTAGAGACGGCCAGATTTGCCCTAAATCACTCACCTGTGGCAGAAGAGACAATGTACATAAATTCATATAAAAAACTTTTGTCGATTCAAGAGCCATAATACTAGACATTAACTATCCAATTTGACCAGTTGTACAACTTGTCCAAGATATTATGCTTACATAACAACTATGTAAGTTTAATGAAGATCAAATATAAACTGTTAGTGCTAGAGTGCACACAACATCAAATTCATATACTTTTTGACATTTCGAGGGCCATAACTCTGACAATATGTATCCGATCGGCCAGTTCAAGAACTTGTTCAATACCATATATTATAGTTACATAATAACTGTGTAAGTCTGTTGAATATTAAATGAAAACTGCAAGTGCTAGTTGCACACAAGGTCAAATATCACATTTTTTGACAATTTAAGGGCCATAACTCCGACACTAATTATCTGATTTGGCCAGTTCAAAAACTTGTCCTAGATATTATAGTTATATAACTACTGTATTAGCTTAATGAGGATCAAATAAAAAATGCAAAAACTAGAGTGTACACAACAACAAAAAACACATTTTTAATGATTTAAAGGTCATTACTGTGACAATAGTTATCCGATTTGATGAGTTATAGAACTTGTCCAAGATATCAGTGTTATATAACTATTACATGTTATAAACCTTAGCCGTGGCAGGTACAGTGTAAGTGAGCTTGAGACGGCACCTTACACCATTTGGCCGCATCTCAGGACCCAAATACTTATGTTTCCACAAAATTTCTGTATATGGCCATAATAAATCAATTGCTAGATGATCATCCCCGCCCGCCCCCTAATTTTCATGCCACCTGGACCCTTTTTATTTTCATAAAAAAAAAATATAAAAAAAAAAATATTAAAAAAATTATAGAAATAAAAATAAACATGAAATGTCACTGGTAAGTGTCGCAAGCCCCACAAATGGTCGCTGAAAAATAACAATATCATTATGTTATAATAAGTAGCGATGTATCCATGAATATAAAGAGTAAAGGACTGATGTTTCAGACTAGACATGCAATTTCATGTTTTTTACTTTAAAGCGGGACCTTGACCTTTGTGTAACCTTGACCTTGACATCTAATGTAATTGTCAGTTAAATGCTGCTGAAACATATTTTAAAATTCCTAAATGTAAGACAAAATTACAGATCAATTGTTGATAAATTGAGCCAAGTGTTTTTTGAAATCCAACCATGTATGATAAAGTTAAAGGACGGACTTGAAATCTCAAACAGATTAAAAGTGTTGTCATACATACTAAAAGTGTGACCTTGACCTTTGAGGTATGGGTAGGTCTTACTTATGACAAGTCATCATGTCATCTTGATAAATTCAGCCAAGTTAAAGGCAAAGTCACAAACCAGACACACAATATCAAACAAATGGAAAGTGTGACCTTGATCTTTGAGGGAAAGTTCTGGGTCTTAAATGCGACACTTAATTATGTCATGTTGATCAACTGAGCCAAGTGTTTTAAAATTTATCCATAGATGACAGACCGGACAAGAAATGTCAAATGACTGAAAGTGTTGTCAAACAAAGTTAAATTGTGACCTTGACCTTTGAAGTGGGAGTTTGGGTATTAAGTGCAACATGTCGTCATGATATGTTGATCATTTATAACAAGCATTTATAAAAATCCATCTATGCATGACAAAGTTGCAGGCCAAGCACGAAATCTCACACAGACTCAAAGTGTTGTCGAACTCAAATTGTGACCTTGACCTTTGAGGTACAGGTGTGGGTCTTAGACCTTTTTGAGGTACAGGTGTGGGTCTTACTCATGACATGTCTTCATGTTCTGTTGATCAATTGTAGCAAGTATCATTAAAATCCAACTATGTATTACAAAGTGACAAAGTTACATGCAGGACACAAAACCTCACAGACTCAAAGTATTGTCAAACAAACTCAAATAGTGACCTTGACCTTTGAATTACGGGTGTGGGTCTTACTCGCGACATGTCGCCATGTTATGTTGATCATTTGTAGCAAGTATCATTAAAATCCATCAATGCATGACAAAGTTACAGGCCGGACACAAAATCTCACACAGACACAAAGTGTATTCAAACAAATTCAAATTGTGACCTTGACGATTAAGTACTGGTGTGGGTCTTACGTGCCACACGACGTCATGTTATGTTGATCATTTGTACCAAGTATCAACAAAATCCATCTATGCATGACAAAGATACAGGCCCGAAACAAAATACTGGACAGAAGGATGGATGGACCCTGCGATTACTATATGCCACCTCAAAAATTTTGTGGGGGGGCATTAAAATAAAAAATAAAATCCTCCCGCCCTCCCTGTTTTTAAGAAAAATTAGGATGATAATCTAGCAATTAATTTATAGTGGTCTGAAGCTGACAACATTGTGGAGGCTCATAAATAATTAATTATAATATTTAAAACTACCATGTAAACCTATCTTTCTATAAACACAAGACCCCAACCAAGGCCTAAATAAACAATTGACCTGAAGCAGACTGCCATTCAATCAAGTCGATGATCCAGTCAGTGATCGATATTACTTCCAAGACCATCATTTTCCTTAGACAAGCTGATGGTCACTAAATGAACACTACATTGTATTTACTTGGCCAGTGGGCAGAGCTATACATAGTCTCGTTCTTGAATCAGGTTAATTATAGCCAATGGTTGACCAGTGGCCATATCTGTCCAAGAAACCATATCAAGATCACCTACCTCCCAGCATTAGGGTCAAACTTTCAAGCCCAGATTGGTCCAAAACAGTATTTATTCCAGAAACATGCAATGCAAAAGGATCCTGACTGTTCTACTCAAGACTCATTTCTTCCTCTGTCAGTTAAGTTAGATACTTTACTATTAGGGCTGTGCATTGGCATTTTTTTCATCTGTGATGCGTATCGCCATACTTCATTTTCATAATGGTACATAATTATTACAATTCATATTGCTTGTGAAAAAAAGAAAATATTGGTGGAACCGATGGATGCTCCCCCAAGTGACTGTTTGACTCTGTACCATATGGTAATGATATTGAATGGGGGAAGTAACTGTGATAGTTCTAAACATTATTTTTTATTTTGTGATATAATACATTGTAAAACATACTTTGAAATAGGTCATTATGATGCATCCTAGCAAGTTTCATAAAATTCCAACATGGGGTTGTAGAAAAATAGCATGGACAAGACTTTGGTCACAGACAGAATCAAAGGGCCATGACTCCGTGAAAAATCATCAAACTTGAAAACAAAGACAATATGCGTATCTGCACTTGATAATAATGCATCCTAGCAAGTTTCATAAAATTGCAACCAGAGGTTGTAGAGAAATAGCCCAGACAAGAACTTTGGGACACATAGATGGACGTTCTCACCAATGGGTATTTAAGTGGTTTCTTTGCGTCAATCTTATTACTTGTGTGGCTAAATTTTAGATAATTTTAGCCATGTAAGATAAAAAAGCCACTTAAATGCTGTTATTTAGGTGGCTAGAAACAGCCACATAATTATTTTTCAACTGCTTTTCAACTGTCCATAAGAATTACTAACCCTAAACCCTAGACACTTAACTACCCATTTGTTTGCCCGGACAGACGGACGAAGTGGCGACTATATGCTTCACCCCTTTTGAGGAGCATAATAAAAAGTGATGCATATTGCAATATTCAAGTTGCAATGCAATGCGCATCACAATACTGATTTTTTAAACTGTATCTTATGCAATCACCATGATTGTTTAATAAAGTGTAGGTAATTATAACTATGTACGTATGCAACTTAAAAGAATCTGTTTTAACAGAGAACAACAGAACTTATTATACACTGTATAACTGCAACAGTGATGAAATGAACATAGTGGGATAGTACCTGATGGGAAGGAGATGACAAGAATTATATGCTGTCCGTAATATTCGTGAAGTGTTTAGCCAGTATATTATATCCGAAAATTCTTAAAAACCTGTTCTTTTTTGTTTATTAGTTTTTATTAGCTAGTTTTTATGTTTCATCAAGAACCGAATTGCAATGCATGACATCTGACAATTGTATCGATAAATAGAAGGTCTAAAGAATTCATTGCATCAAGATGTATTAGAAGTTTCATTTATACATCGAAAAATCATTACACCTCTACTTACTATTACCTGCATTCAAAACTCAATTAAACACTAAAAAAGTTGTTTGTACTCTATTTAAAAATTAAACTACATGTACATATTCTTTTGGTTATGAAATTAAGTACTCCATTAAACAATAAAAAAATAAAATTCTTTGTGCTCTCTTTTAAAATTAAACTACACGTGTATGAATTTTGTTGGTCATGAAATTGTGAAAATTTCTAATCGTTAATTCACTCCAATATGCCAATTAGTGAGAATCATTAAAATTTCATTTGGTTTCATTCACATTAAGTGATTCTCTTTGAAGCTTGTGAATATTGCAGAGTACTCAAACAAAAAAATCGTTCTTTAAGACCTGAGTGGAAACTACAACATGCTTTATTTGAACAAAGCTGATTTTCCGTAAGACTGATTTCTCTTTAATTTCAGTAAAGACCGAGTACCAGTCAGGAAATTGGACTGTCATGCAGAACTCACAGACTAGTTGACAGGTATTTTCAAAACTGTGTGGGATTCAGTCAATTTCCGGGAACAGTAGTGACAACAAGGAACAACTGAACCTCTCGTTTAAATGAGATATTTCACTGACACATTAATTGGAATTAATGAAGACGGATTTAAATTTTCAGGGCAAGCAATATTGCCAATAGATTGAGTTGAAATGTATTCCATAGCCATAAGGCAATAATGTATTAATTTCTAGATTATCATCCAATTTTTTTTTTTTTATTAATTTTTTTTTTTTTTTAATCATCATGGCCTAATGCAGTTCTAGTTCTGTTATGGAGCATGCAGACCTAGTCATTCAGGGAACAAGCAGTATTGTGTATTTCTTTTTTTATAGAAATTATAACTAATACAAATTGATTGAAACCTTACACATTAAAGGGGATTGATAAAAATACAACACAACAGCCACTGTTGATTACTACTTTGTCTTTAGTAATTTTTCTACGGCTCTACAGCAGATATGGGAGAGGGAGGACATTAGGGGCATATTCTATCCTCTAATCATGTTGAAACCAGTGGTTCTGGATCCTGAGCTCGTATTCACCAACCATTCTTGAGAATATTCTTAAATTTGAGTGTGAAAAATTTCAACCATAGATATCTAGTTTAACATGACAGATATAGAATTAGTGTGAGACTTTAATTGACTTTGATTGAAACTCAAGTCTTTGCATGTGTTGGAGTGAAACTTCATACAAGGTATTGCAGCTCAATTTATTAAGTTTGATAAATCTTGTTTACTTCGATTTGTCACCAGTCTCAATCAAATCTGTACTTTCGTGACAAATATTTGAATAGTCGAGCAAGCTGTTCCTCAAACAGCTCTTGTTATTTATCTTCTTGACTAAAGGTTAAACCAGAGGCCCAAGATGGGCCTAAGTCGCTCATCTGGTTTCACATGTTACTTCCTTTCAAATTTTGTTTGGACTAAGCCTATGTAGAACTTATTATATTTTTCTCATAGCATTAAGTCCCCTTACTGAACCCCAATAGAGCCTAGCACCTTCATTTGAACAAACATGAAACCCCTACTCATAGGGATTATTGATACCAAATATGAATGAATTTGACTGGACAGTTCTTGAGGAGAAGATTTTTTGAAAATTCTCAATTTAACCTCTTTTAGGGCCCCTCATGGTAATTAAATTCCCTTTCAAGTCCCAACTGTTATGACTAAACAATGTTCTAGACCTCAAAATAATTGAAATAATATGCAAAATAGGTGACAAAAGCAGAATTATGTTATCTGTTTCCTATGTAAAAATCAAAGTCCCTTTACAGGACCCCCCAAGCACCCCCCCCCCCCCCCCCCCCCCCAAGTATACCCTTACCTCTTTATATGAATCAACTTTAAAAACCTATAGGGGGCTTTTATATAAAATATGAACACATTTTCACAATTTTATCTTTTTTTGGGCCCCTGCTGGTCCCTTCTTTATTACAAATCCCCTTTAGAGGACTCTGTCTCAATTGTTATATCTAAGCAATGCTCCAGACATGAAGATTATTAATATAACTCCTAAAATAGACCAGAAAAGCAGAATTTTCCGTTTTCCCATAGTATTACTTTGAAACAATCAAAGACCCCAATCAATCTTAGCCCCTTTATTTGAACAAATTTGAAACCCCTAGTGATACTCTTGGGATCATTTAAACCAAATATGAACAAATTTGATTGGACAGTTCTTCAGCAGACTATTTTTAGGTGTAAATTTCCCTATGTTAACCTTTTACTCCATATATACGCATTTTCCCGCACCAATCATAGAAGGCCTTTGAAAACAGTGCAAGAAGAGTTCAGATTGCTTGTCCTGCACTGTTTTCCACTCTGTCGGTTAATATAAACATAATTCACCCAATAATTCAAAAGCCTTCTATATTAGAGGTGTCCAAAGGTGTCTATATGAAGTAAAAGGTTAAAGGTGGTGTATCACACAATGATTATACTCCAGTTTGCAGGGCTCAGAAAATTGCCTCAAGTAGACACCAACACGATATGACTGAAAAACTGTTAAAAGCAAGCTAAACACCATACAATACCAACAACTATTCAACTAATAAAATAATGCCAGTAAATAAAACAAGAGGGCCAGGTTCGGCCTAAAGCGCTCACCTGTGGAAGAGTAGACAATGCAATTTTTGATTATGCGAGACCATACCTCAAACATGATTAAAAATAGGTAAATCAAGGTATATAATATATATATATTTACATATGTATATAGCTAATGTAAGTATGGTGAATATTAAACGAAACAGGAAAAACAAGAGTGTGTACATAATTTCAAATAATGCAATTTTTGACAATTCAAATGACTTAAACTCCAACAATATTTATCTGATTTGGTCTATTCTTAAAATATATTAAGATTGTTGAAGATCAAAATTTATGAAAACTGCAAGTGCTATAGTGCAAATAAAATAAAATAACTCTGACAAAAATTATCCAATTTAGCCAGTTCAGAAACAGAGATATTTTAGTTATATAACTACTTTGTAAGTTTGGAGAATATCAAATGAAAAATGTGGGTACTAGAGTGCACACAAGGTCAAATATTTATTTTTCAAGGGCCATAACTCTTACATTAATTATATGATTTCAAATACCTGTTCGACATACTATGGGAATATAACTACTGCGTAAGTCTGGTGAAGAAATAAAAAATGCAGGTGCTAGGGTGCACATAAGGTCAAATAGTGCAATTTTTGGTGTTCAAACGACCCATAACTCTGACATTAATTATCCAATTTAGGCAACTTCAAGAACTTTTCCGAGATACGGTTATATAACAACTATGTAAGTTTGGTGAAGAGCCAATGAAAACTGCAGATGCTAGAGTGCACACAACCAACAAAAAGTTCACATCAGGACAACGGAAGACAGACAACTATTGAGAACGATCATAATAGCTCACCTTGAGCTTTGCGCAGGTGAACTAAAATTATAATTATGGCTGCTTCAGTAGAAAGCTCATAACAATCTCAGACTAACATATTAGTAATACGATACTGGATATTGCCATTTTCTGCAATTTTACCATTGTCAATGTTATGACATTTGACTCGCAGGAAGTGATAAATTTCACCTTCCCAGTATCATTATGTTACATCTACCATTAGTGTTGTGATATACTGCAATCGTAACTCAGTGAGCACGCTATCGTATGCAGCTGCAATGTGAATTTATATAAGGGAATTAAATTATACATACAGCAACTCGATAAATATTCCCAAGAATTCATTTTCAGTAATTTATATGCTTACAACTAAGTTAATTATTGTTGAATATCAGCAATATATTTGTTGATTTATTTTAAATGGGGTTTTCAAATGCCAGATAACATGGTTATGGCATCAGTTTTATTTGTGGAGAAAGTCCTCAGGATGAATCTGAATTGAACCTTCATCCTCCCACAAGTAATTGAAAAACTTTCCAGCATAAGCTTTTAAACCAAGCTAGGGTCAAACCCATAAACTCAAAGGTGAAAGCAGGGTTTTCCCTAAGATTTTTCATTTGGGGGTCCTGGTCTTTTGCTTGCATATTTGGTAATGAGGCTGAAAATGAAATGTTTTATTTTTTAAGAAATTGGGAATTTTATATGGCCCAAGGTCCTCCAACATACATAACAATATAATTATTATTATGTTTAATATATAAAAATGTGATTGTCATGTAGAAGACGTCCTTAATTATGGTTAAAAGACACTCAAAACTGTGTTTCTAACTTATTTACATTTCCTTATACAGTCGAACCTGTCTTAAATAGCCAGTCAAGAGAAGGAACAAAAGTGACCTTTTAAGACAGGTTGTTGCTTAATACAGGTCAATTTGCACTCAAAGCATAGAAATTGGAAATACCCAGTAGTAAATGTGGCTGCTTAAGACAAGTAACCGGTTACACAGGTTTGACTGTATTAAGAACCAAAACACCAAGACTTTTCCTAACTACAGTAATCATGTCCCTTTCCTTTTTTTTTTTAACTCACTGAACTATGCTGGTCTGTTTACTGGAATAATTACCGATTATGTTTTGTAAAACAGTACTGTCCACTTGCAGTACCAATATACTGATGTTTATGATGACAAAGACAGGTCATTGTAAGAATAATGTACGATACAGACCGATAAAGTATGAAAAAGACAGAAGTCAATTGCATCAAAACATATTATATTTCATAAATTTTAATGACACTCAGGATTCTCTTTACTCAAATTGTCACATGACCAATAACATCTGGTCCATGAGTAGGGCAAACGTTTTAGTAGAAAGAGAGCAGCCGCAGATAAATGCCAGACACTGCAGAATTGAGAGCAGCCGCAGATAAAGGCGAATCGCTGCAGAACTGAGAGCAGCCGAAGATAAAGGCCAGACACTGCAGAACTGAAAGCAGCCGCAGAATAAGGTAAGATGCTACAGAACTGAGAGCAGCCACAGATAAAGGTCAGACACTGCAGAAATGAGATAAGCCACATATAAAGGCCAGATGCTGCAGAACTGAGCGCAGCAGCAGATAAAGGCCAAACACTGCAGAAATGAAAACAGCTGCACATAAAGGCCAGACACTGCAGAACTGAGAGCAGTGGCAGATAAAGACAAGTCACTGCATAACTGAAAGCAGTCACAGATAAAGGCCAGACACTGCAAAACAGAGAGCAGCCACAAATAAAGGCCAGATGCTTCAGAACTGAGAGCAACTACAGATAAAGGCCCGATGCTGCAGAACTGAAAACAGCTGCACATAAAGGTCAGACACTGCAGAACTGAGAGAAGCAACAAATAAAGGCCAGATGCTGCAGAACTGACAGCAGCCGCAGATAAAGGTGAGATACTGCAGAACAGAGAGCAGCCACAGATAAAGGCAAGACACTGCAGAACTGAGAGCAGCTGCAGATAAAGGCCAGATGCTGCAGAACTGAGAGCAGCCACAGATAAAGACCAGATGCTGCAGAACTGAGATCAGCCTAAGATAAAGGTGAGACACTGCAGAACTGAAAGCAGCCACAGATAAAGGACAGACACTGCAGAACTAATAGCAGCTGCTAAAAAAGGCCAGACACTGCAGAAATGAGAGCAGCTGCAGATTAAGGCAGACACTGCAAAACTGAAAGCAGCCACAGATAAAGACCAGACACTGCAGAACTGAGAGCACCCACAGATGAAGGTCAGACACTGAAGAACTGATAGCAGCCGCAGATAAAGGTCAGACACTGCAAAACTGAGAGCAGCTGCAGATAAAGGTCAGACGCTGCAGAACTGAGACAGCTGCAGATAAAAGGCCAGATGCTGCAGAACTGAGAGCAGCCGCAGATAATGGCCAAATGCTGCAGAACTGAGAGCAGTCACAGATAAAGACGAGATTCTGCAGAACTGAGAGCAGCGGCAGATAAAAGTCAGACACTGCAAAACTGAGAATAGCCGCAGATAAAAGGCCAGATGTTGCAGAACTGAGAGGAGCCGCAGATAAAAGCCAGATGCTGCAGAACTGAGAGCAGTCACAGATAAAGGCCAGACGCTGCAGAACTGAGAGCAGCAGCAGATAAAGGTAAGACACTGCAGAACTGAAAGTAGCTGCAGATAAAGATAAGACACTGCAGATCTGAAAGCAGTCACAGATAAAGGCCAGGCACTGCAGAACTGAGAGCAGCTGCAGATTAAGGTGAGACGCTGCAGAACTGAGAGCAGTCCCAGATAAAAGCCAGATGCTGCAGAACTGAGAGCAGCTGCAAATAAAGGTGAGACACTCCAGAACTGAGAGCACTGCAGATAAAAGAGGACACTGCAGAACTGAGAGAAGTCACAGATAAAGGCGAGGCAATGCAGAACTGACAGCACCCACAGATAAAGGTCAGACACTGCAGAACTGAGAGCAGTGGCAGATAAAGGTCAGACATTGCAGAATTGAGAGCAGCCTGCAGAATTGAGAGCAGCCTAAGATAAAGGTGAATCACTGTAGAAATGAGAGCAGCCGCAGATAAAAGCCAGACACTGCAGAACTGAGAGCAGCCACAGATAAAGGTCAGACACTGCAGAACTGAGAGAAGCCACAGATAAAGGCCAGATGCTGCAGAACTGAGAGCAGCAGCAGATAAAGGCCAAACACTGCAGAACTGAAAACAGCTGCACATAAAGGCCAGACACTGCAGAACTGAGAGCAGTGGCAGATAAAGACAAGTCACTTCATAACTGAGAGCAGTCACAGATAAAGGCCAGACACTGCAAAACAGAGAGCAGCCACAGATAAAAGCCAGACACTGCAGAACTGAGAGCAGCCACAGATAAAGGTCAGACACTGCAGAACTGAGAGAAGCCACAGATAAAGGCCAGATGCTGCAGAACTGAGAGCAGCAGCAGATAAAGGCCAAACACTGCAGAACTGAAAACAGCTGCACATAAAGGCCAGACACTGCAGAACTGAGAGCAGTGGCAGATAAAGACAAGTCACTTCATAACTGAGAGCAGTCACAGATAAAGGCCAGACACTGCAAAACAGAGAGCAGCCACAGATAAAGGCCAGATGCATCAGAACTGAGAGCAACTACAGATAAAGGCCAGATGCTGCAGAACTGAGAGCAGCTGCAGATAAAGGGCAGATGCTGCAGAACACAGAGCAGCTGCAGATAAAGGCCAGAAGCTGCAGAACTGAGAGCAGCTGCAGATAAAGGCCAGAAGCTGCAGAATGGAGAACAGCCGCAGATAAAGGCCAGATGCTGCAGAACTGAGAGCAGCCGCAGATAAAGGTCAGACACTGCAGATCTGAGAGTAGCCACAGATAAAGGCAAAATGCTTCAGAACTGAGAGCAGCAGCAGATAAAGGCCAGACGCTGCAGAACTGAGAGCAGTCACAGATAAAGGCCAGACACTGCAAAACTGAGAGTAGCCACAGATAAAAGCAAGATGCTGCAGAACTGACAGCAGCTGCAGATAAAGGTCAGACACTGCAGAACTGAGAATAGCTGCAGATAAAAGGCCAGATGCTGCAGAACTGAGAGTAGCTGCAGATAATAGGTAAAACACTGCAAAACTGAGAGCAGTCACAGATAAAGGCCAGGCACTGCAGAACTGAGAGCAGCTCCAGATTAAGGTGAGATGCTGCAGAACTGAGAACAGTCCCAGATTAAAGCCAGATGCTGCAGAACTGAGAGCAGCTGCAAATAAAGTTGAGACACTGCAGAACTGAGAGCAGCTGCAGATAAGGAGGACACTGCAGAACTGAGAGAAGTCACAGATAAAGGCGAGGCAAAGCAGAACTGACAGCACCCACAGATAAAGGTCAGACACTGCAGAACTGAGAGCAGTGGCAGATAAAGGTCAGACATTGCAGAATTGAGAGCAGCCTGCAGAATTGAGAGCAGCCTAAGACAAAGTTGAATCACTGTAGAACTGAGAGCAGCCGCAGATAAAGGCCAGATGCTGCAGAACTGAGAGCATGATCTAAGCTGAAGAAAAAGGCCTGACACTGCAGAACTGAGAGCAGCCACAGATAAAGATGAGTCACTGCAGAACTGAGAACAGCCACAGATAAAGGCCAGACACTGCAAAGCTGAGAGCAGCCACAGATAAAAGCAAGATGCTGCAGAACTGACAGCAGCTGCAGATAAAGGCAAGACACTGCAGAACTGAGAGCAGCTGCAGATCAAGGCAAAACATTGCAGAACAGAGAGCAGCCACAGATAAAGGGGAGACACTGCAGAACTGAAAGCAGCTGCAAATAAAAGCGAAACATTGCAGAACATAGAGCAGCCGAAAATAAAGGCGAGACATTGCAGAACTGAGAGCAGCCACAGATAAAGGCCAGACATTGCAGAACTGAGAGGAAGTGCAGATCAATGCCAGATGCTGCAGAACAGAGAGCAGCCAAAGATAAAGGCCAGACATTGAAGAACTGAGAGCAGCTGCATATAAAGACCAGACACTGCAGAACTGAGAACAGCTGCAGAAAAAGACCAGATGCTGCAGAGCTGAGAGCAGCCACGGATAATGGTGAGACACTGCAGAACTGATAGCAGCCACAGATAAAGGCCAGATGCTGCAGAACTGAGAGCAGCTGCAGATAAAGGTTAGATGCTGCAGAACAGAGAGCAGCTGCAGATAAAGGCCAGATGCTGCAGAACTGAGACCAGCTGCAGATAAAGGCCAAATGCTGCAGAACTGAGAGCAGCTGCAGATAAAGACCAGATGCTGCAAAACTAAGAGCAGTTGCAGATAAAGGCAGGAGGCTGCATAACTGAGAGCAGCTGCAGATAAAAGCCAGAGGTTGCAAAACTGAGAGCAGCTGCAGATAAAGGCCAGATGCTGCAGAACTTAGAGTAGTTGCAGATAAAGGCCAGAGGCTGCAGAACTGAGAGCAGCTGCATATAAAGGCCAGATGCTGCAGAACTGAAAGCAGCCACAGATAAAGGCCAGAGGCTGCAGAACTGAGAGCAGCTGCAGATAAAGGCCAAATGCTACAGAACTGACAGCAACTGCAGATTAAGGCCAGACACTGCAAAACTGAGAGCAGCCACAGATAAAGACAAGACACTGCAGAACTGATAGCAGCTGCAGATAAAGGCCAGACACTGCAGAACTGAGAGCAGCAGCAGATAAAGGGCAGACACTGCAGAACTGAGAGAAGCCACAGATAAAAGCCAGATGCGCAGAACTGAGAGCAGCCGCAGATAAAGGCCAGACACTGCAGAACTGAAAACAGCTGCACATAAAGGCCATACACTGCAGAACTGAGAGCAGTCACAGATAAAGACAAGTCACTGCAGAACTGAGAGCAGTCACAGATAAAGGCCTGACATTGCAAAACAGAGAGCAGCCACAGATAAAAGCCAGATGCTTCAGAACTGAGAGCAACTACAGATAAAGGCCAGATGCTGCAGAACTGAGAGCAACTACAGATAAAGGCCAGATGCTGCAGAACTTAGAGCAGCTGCAGATAAAGGCGAGACATTGCAGAACTGACAGCAGCTGCAGATAAAGGCCAGATTCTGCAGAACTGAGAGCAGCCAGAGATAAAGGCAAGATGCTGCAAAACTGAGAACAGTCACAGATAAAGGCCAGACATTGCAGAACTGAGAGCAGCTGCAGATAAAAGTGAGACACTGCAGAACTGAGAGCAGCCCAAGATAAAAGCCAGATGTTGCAAAACTGAGAGCAGCCGCAGATAAAGGTGAGACACTGCAGAACTGAGAGCAGCTGCAGATAAAGGTGAGACATTGCAGAACTGAGAGAAGTCACAGATAAAGGCGAGGCAATGCAGAACTGACAGCACCCACAGATAAAGATCAGACATTGCAGAACAGAGAGCAGCTGCAGATAAAGGCCAGACACTGCAGGACTTAGAGCAGCTGCAAATAAAGGCCAGACACTGCAGAACTGAGAGCAGCCACGGATTTATGTTTATTTGTCATAGAGCCCGATCAAGATTATGATCAACAATGAAGATGTAATAATATCAACATGCTGGGGAAAGTAAAACACATTCACAATATAGATTCCTTTCCGACTTTTATTTGCAGCAATGCAACACTGATTTACAAATGGTACAATTGTAGAAGGAAGGTGCAAACACATCAACTATTGCATGCAAATACCAATATATTTTGCAAAGTGTGTGTAAATGGTAACTAAAATAATAAAATTCAATGTATATGTTAAGCTCTGAAAATACTTACTTTTCAACTAACACCATTAATTTTATTTCAGATAAATGTCAAGCATTGCAAGGGTATTTACACATACATTTTGTTTTTGCTCTAAGTTCTGTTTTGAATATTTAGCATAGTTTTTCATGCCATCAACAAACAGTCAGGTAACCTAATAACTTTCCTGGAACCCTGGAAGGTTAACCAGTACTCCAGCACACCCATCTTCACAGGTAACTGATAACTTTCCGAGTCGAATCAGCAGTGAGAAAAGAATGATAATGAGACACAATATCAATCATCATGGAGACTGGCCGTGCGGGGAATCGAACCCCTGGATTGATAGTTAGACATGCTACCAACTGAGCTAACTGAGCCTGTCTTATATTATGAGTACCTGTACATGCAAATATTTTGCAAATATTAACTTAGCTATGCTGCATACTTACAGTTAAGTAAATGATCTGGTCAATTTATATTATCTGAAAGGCGTTTAACACCATTTTCAACACATGAAAGATTATTTTATGAAATATCCAGTGTTTATTGGTGGACGAAGACTGAATCTTAGTAAAACCACCATCCTTCCGCAAGTAACTAGGTAACTAGCTGGCAAACCTTCTCACATAAATATATGTTTTTCAGAATGAGCGAGGATCTAACCCATGATCTCATCAGTGAGAGGCAAATGGTCATTAAGCGACAGAACCATAGACCACTCAGCCATGGAAGACCTATTTAACGATAGTACCATAGACCACTCAGCAATGGATGACTTATTTAATGACAGTACCATAGACCACTCAGCCATGGAGGACCTATTTAACGACAGTACCATAGACCACTACGCCATGGAGGACTCATCTAACGACAGAATCATAAACCACTCAGTCATGGAGGACCTATTTAACCACAGTAACTTAGACCACTCAGCCATGGAGGACTCATTTAACGACAGTACCATAGACCATTAAGCCATGGAAGACCCTTTAAACGACAGTACCATAGACCACTCAGCCATGGAGGACCCATTAAATGACAGTACCATACACCACTCAGCCATGGAGGACCCATTAAATGACAGTTCCATAGACCACTCAGCCATGGAAAACTCTTTAAACGACAGTACCATAGACCACTCAGCCATGGAAGACCCTTTAAACGACAGAACCATAGACCACTCAGCCATGGAGGACCCATTAAACGACAGTACCATAGACCACTCAGCCATGGAAGACCCTTTAAACGACAGTACCATAGACCACTTAGCCATGGAGGACTCATTAATGGACAGTACCATAGAACACTCAGCCATGGAGGACCCATTAAATGACAGTACCATAGACCACTCAGCCATGGAGGACCCATTAAATGACAGTTCCATAGACCACTCAGCCATGGAAGACTCTTTAAACGACAGTACCATAGACCACTCAGCCATGGAAGACCCTTTAAACGACAGTACCATAGACCACTCAGCCATGGAGGACCCATTAAATGACAGTTCCATAGACCATTAAGCAATGGAAGACCCTTTAAATAACAGTACCATAGACCACTCAGCCATGGAGGACCCATTAAATGACAGTTCCATAGACCATTAAGCAATGGAAGACCCTTTAAACGACAGTACCATAGACCACTCAGCCATGGAGGACCCATTAAACAACAGTACCATAGACCACTTAGCCATGGAGGACCCATTTAACGACAGTTCCATAGACCACTAAGCCATGAAAGACCCTTTTAACGACAGTACCATAGACCATTCAGCCATGGAGGACCCATTAAACGACAGTTCCATAGACCACTAAGCCATGGAAGACCCTTTAAACGACAGTACCATAGACCACTCAGCCATGGAGGACCCATTAAACGACAGTTCCATAGACCACTCAGCCATGGAAGACCCTTTAAACGACAGTACCATAGACCACTCAGCCATGGAAGACCCTTTAAACGACAGTACCATAGACCACTCAGCCATAAAAGACCCTTTAAACGACAGTTCCATAGACCACTCAGCCATGGAGGACCCATTAAACGACAGTTCCATAGACCACTAAGCTATGGAAGACCCTTTAAACGACAGTACCATAGACCACTCAGCCATGGAGGACCCATTAAACGACAGTTCCATAGACCACTCAGCCATGGAAGACCCTTTAAACGACAGTACCATAGACCACTCAGCCATGGAAGACCCTTTAAACGACAGTACCATAGACCACTCAGCCACGGAGGACCCATTAAACGACAGTACCACAGACCACTCAGCCATGGAGGACCCATTTAACGACAGTTCCATAGACCACTAAGCCATGGAAGACCCTTTAAACAACAGTTCAATATACCACTCAGTCACGGAGGACCCTTTAAACGACAGAACCATAGACCACTCAGCCACGGAGGACCCATTAAAAGACAGTACCACAGACCACTTAGCCATGAAGGACCCATTAAACGACAGTACCATAGACCACTCAGCCATGGAGGACCCATTTAACGACAGTACCATAAACCACTCAGCCATGGATGACCCATTTAACCACAGTTCCATAGACCACTCAGCCATGAAAGACCCTTTAAACGACTGTACCATAGATAGACCACCCAGTCATGGAGGACCCATTAAACGACAGTTCCATAGACCACTAAGCCATGGAAGACTCTTTAAACGACAGTACCATACACCACTCAGCAATGGAGGACTCATTTAACGACAGTTCCATAGACCACTCAGCCATGGAGGACTCATTTAACGACAGTACCATAGACCACTAAGCCAGGGAGGACCCATTAAATGACAGTACCATACACCACTCAGCCATGGAGGACTCATTTTACGACAGTACCATAGACCACTCAGCCATGGAGGACCCATTAAACAACAGTACCATAGACCACTCAGCCATGGAGGACCCATTAAATGACAGTTCCATAGACCATTAAGCAATGGAAGACCCTTTAAACGACAGTACCATAGACCACTCAGCCATGGAGGACCCATTAAACAACAGTACCATAGACCACTCATCCATGGAGGACCCATTAATGGACAGTACCATAGACCACTTAGCCATGGAGGACCAATTTAACGACAGTACCATAGACCACTCAGCCATGGAAGACCCTTTAAACGACAGTACCATAGACCACTAAGCCATGAAAGACCCTTTTAACGACAGAACCATAGACCATTCAGCCATGGAGGACCCATTAAACGACAGTTCCATAGACCACTAAGCCATGGAATACCCTTTAAACGACAGTTCCATAGACCACTCAGCCATGGAAGACCCTTTAAACGACAGTACCATAGACCACTCAGCCATGGAAGACCCTTTAAACGACAGTACCATAGACCACTCAGCCATAAAAGACCCTTTAAACGACAGTTCCATAGACCACTCAGCCATGGAGGACCCATTAAACAACAGAACCATAGACCAATCATCCATGGAGGACCCATTAATGGACAGTACCATAGACCACTTAGCCATGGAGGACCCATTTAACGACAGTACCATAGACCACTCAGCCATGGAAGACCCTTTAAACGACAGTACTATAGACCACTAAGCCATGAAAGACCCTTTTAACGACAGTACCAGAGACCATTCAGCCATGGAGGACCCATTAAACGACAGTTCCATAGACCACTAAGCCATGGAAGACCCTTTAAACGACAGTACCATAGACCACTCAGCCATGGAGGACCCATTAAACGACAGTTCCATAGACCACTCAGCCATGGAAGACCCTTTAAACGACAGTACCATAGACCACTCAGCCATGGAAGACCCTTTAAACGACAGTACCATAGACCACTCAGCCATAAAAGACCCATTAAACGACAGTACCATAGACCACTCAGCCATGGAGGACCCATTAAACGACAGTTCCATAGACCACTCAGCTATGGAAGACCGTTTAAACGACAGTACCATAGACCACTCAGCCATGGAAGACCCTTTAAACGACAGTACCATAGACCACTCAGCCACGGAGGACCCATTAAACGACAGTACCACAGACCACTCAGCCATGGAGGACCCATTTAACGACAGTTCCATAGACCACTAAGCCATGGAAGACCCTTTAAACAACAGTTCAATATACCACTCAGTCACGGAGGACCCTTTAAACGACAGAACCATAGACCACTCAGCCACGGAGGACCCATTAAACGACAGTACCACAGACCACTTAGCCATGAAGGACTCATTAAACGACAGTATCATAGACCACTCAGCCATGGAGGACCCATTTAACGACAGTACCATAAACCACTCAGCCACGGATGACCCATTTAACCACAGTTCCATAGACCACTAAGCCATAAAGGACCCTTTAAACGACAGCACCATAGATAGACCACCCAGTCATGGAGGACCCATTAAACGACAGTTCCATAGACCACTCAGCCATGGAAGACTCTTTAAACGACAGTACCATACACCACTCAGCCATGGAAGACCCTTTAAACGACAGTACCATAGACCACTCAGCCATGGAAGACTCTTTAAACGACAGTACCATATACCACTCAGCCATGGAGGACCCATTAAACGACAGTACCATAGACCACTCAGCCATGGAGGACCCATTAAACAACAGTACCATAGACCACTAAGCCATGGAAGACCCTTTAAACGACAGTACCATAGACCACTCAGCTATGGAAGACCCTTTAAATGACAGTACCATAGACCACTCAGCCATGGAGGACCCATTAAACGACAGTACCATACACCACTAAACCATGGAAGACCCTTTAAACGACAGTACCATAGACCACTCAGCCATGGAGGACCCATTAAACAACAGTACCATAGACCACTAAGCCATGGAAGACCCTTTAAACGACAGTACCATAGACTACTCAGCCATGGAGGACCCATTAAACAACAGTACCATAGACCACTAAGCCATGGAAGACCCTTTAAACGACAGTACCATAGACCACTCAGCCATGGAGGACCCATTAAACGACAGTACCAGAGACCACTCAGCCATAGAGGACCATTAAACGACAGTACCAGAGACCACTCAGCCATGGAGGACCATTAAACGACAGTACCAGAGACCACTCAGCCATGGAGGACTCATTAACTCAAAGATGGACATGTGGTAAATGGTAAAATTGTTGCCATTCATATAATATTATTACAAATTTATGAACAAAAAAAATAAATAAAAAAAGAAAACTGCGCTCAGCCAGACGCATATTTTGAAGATGCAAATTCATTTGGATTGAACAATATTGAAACTTTGCTTACAGAAAATAGATTTGTAAGTCCATGTTTTAGGAGGATATTATCTGGCTATTTACTGTCTAGACTGTATTCTGCTGATATTAGGCAATGCAACAGTATAAAATAAAATACAAAAAGATAGAATGTAACTGTACACTAGTCTCTTGACAATTTGTTATCATTCCATACCAAGAGTTATAAGACAATAAAAATGTCTTGTTATTTCTCAAAACAATTTCTTGTGGCTCCACATGATCAGGTAACCGTATTTTAATGATATATATTCTTTAGTTGAACAAAGCATTCCAGTGCTGTCTCTGATGTTGATCTACTTTCTTGTACCTGAAACTGGCATTACCATAATGAAAATATAAGAATAGAGGCGTAGCTTTGTATCATTATAATGAACAGGTCTTGAAAATCAGCAAAATGAAAAAAAATTTATTGATCGACAAAATTTATTATGTACCAAATTAGGAATCATAAAATTTGTAATATGACAAATATGAGGTTCATAAATGATGTCCTTTCCGCATCTGTACCATAACGATATAGTGCGAAAAAAAATGTATTTCTAAAGCGGCAATGTTTTCACTGTAAAACGGCCATAATGTACAAGGGGGTTTCAAAAAGTTCAAGGAAACTATTTATAACTTTTTTATTATTTCAGATTTAATCATAATATATCATATTGATATAAATATGTATATCGACAACGTGCATTTTAAATTTCACCAATGTATCTTTAAACTGAAAATGTTACCATTATTTAAGTAATGTCAACCAAGTGTGACCGGATCAACGTCAAAATAAGCTTAATTAATTAAGTAAACGTCATGTCATTCTCAAATTACGTTAATTCAAAGTTACATTAAAACCAGTAAATAATTGGTTAAACAAACAAACAGAAAACAAAACATGAATAAATGATAAAGATTGTGCTGAGCAAGCCTGTGAATGGTAATTAGAGTTGGTTGTAGTTCCTACATAGGTACGGCATGATTCAACAACACACTTCACACGTCATATAAGAATACGACAAAATCTGCTTCTTTGCTGACTTTCTTTGGTGAAGTTTTCCAAACTGATGACATTTGTCTGGTTTGCAGATCTGACATTGATACTCATTTCTAATCAACTGTCACTATTTTATTTAAATATTTCATACCACATTTACCATATTTCTTTAGAAAATGTGTAGCTGCTGCCATTCTCTTCTCTTTGTATTCGGTTGAAAGTAACCATGGCACCAACCTAGCTGCGACACAACGCATATTCAAATAATCCGTTATACTAGAATAAGCACTTCCAGCTGATATTTAGTTGCTAAATCTATAACACTAATGCTTCTATTCCTATCTAGAATTGTTTAGGCCCTAGAAATGATTCTAGGGTTTTTTTTTACGCTGCGGGAAGTCCGTCTTTTCTATGTCCATTGGTTAATTAAATTTTTACAAAATTCCATCAGTGCATTAAAAAGTAATGAACATGTAAAGTAAGTACCAATTTTCGAAAATACCTGCAAAACAACGAAAAGTGATCCAGTGATGGTCGAAGTATGTTACTGTAGTAACGATAAAAATGTCATAACTACGACTTCAGTGAAGATTTCTAGTGAATCAATAAAGAATATATTGCACCTTTGTTTGGATTAGATTTCAAATCCTACAATTGACAGATAAAGATTTTATAAGTATTTTCGGTGAACTTTTTGAACACCCCTTGTATATATATATATATATATATATATGTATATATATATATATATATATATATATATATATATATATATATATGTATATAGTTCTGTACATTTATGTCTTGGTTATTCACAAATAAATATCTCCATATATATATCATGCATTGTGAATGAGCATCTGAAAAGCTGAAAAGATCCCAAAAATCGTAAATTCCGTTGTTGTAAATTAAATTATCTTCCTTTATGAAATTAAATATATATGAATTCACTGTATCTATATGATCCAATAGGTTTATAAATCTGCCCTTTATATAGCATATGAGTAGTCATGAATCCATAACTGGATCCTATCATATAAAGCTATCAGTTCATGTATGTAAATCTGTCCACCCTGTCCAGATGTGGTGCATGTAATTCCATAGTATATAAGCCATGGTCGACACCAAATTTATTGGTTTGGCAGAGGCCTTGATATTGTATCTATGGTTTGCATTGTATTATGGGACAAAAACAGTCTGAATACTTCTGTGCCAGAACGCATACTTCTGTTCCAGAACGGTAATGACATTTCCATACTTTTTCTCTTTTAATATTTATTTTCTAAGAATTCAGGTGTTCAAAAAATTCATCTAAACTGTAATAGACATAGACATAGACATAGACATATTTTATTAAGTAATATAGGCCTCCGGCCCAAAATACAACATGTAAATACATCATATAGAGTGACACAAATTAAATATTATACATTTATACAAGTCAATATTACAGAATTCACATATTAAAGTGAATATAAGCTTATAACATGCCATATAAATCCAAAAATAATAACATTTGTATTAGATCATTTCAGGTTTAAGCATTTCAAAAGTTTTATAAAGTAACAGATGTGACATATATTTTTGAAGATATATGATTTGAAGTAAATGTAGCTATATATAAATCCAAAATTAACACTATAATGAACAAGACTATTAAATCATATCATGAATATTTATATTCAAAATAAAGTGAAACTATTTATACTGTCTAATTAATAATACAGTAGTTTACTCTTGTTAATATTTCTTTAAATGGGCAAATCTAGAATTTCTTTTCTTCTTTTAAAAGCATTTAAAAGATATCTAGCAATACTGACAATGCTTTTCTCATCTTTCAAGCTAAATATTATGTAATACATGTTAAGCGATCTATTTCTTAACCAATTAGATTTGAAAAAAGTTTGTCTAAAATGTTCATACTCATTACATTCAAAGAAGAAGTGAAACTCATCTTCGACTACAGAAATATTATTTTTCATACATATAGGACAGAATCTTAAATTTTTATCTATTGATAAGTGTCTTCCCTTCTCGATCATAAAAGTATGGGTCGAACAACGAAAATTTGACAACGTTTTTCTTAAAATATATGATAAATCAATGTCTAAGTATGATTCTGAATACAGATGAGATTTAAAATGTTTATAATGCAGAGATTTAGGAGAATCATTTAGACCTGCGATCCATCTTTGTAAATAGCAGTCTTTAATGCGTGTTTTAAATAAATGAATAAAATTTATGTCATTTCCAACATCTTGGGCAAGCCAAGCATATCCAAATCCATATGTAAAAAGTAATTCTTTAATATGACTAGCCCAATTTCTTCTGCCTGCTTCATCTAATTGTTTTAGCATTTTATAACATTGTTTAGGGTATCTATGGTTTTCCATACGTATAATTCTTAGCCAAAATTTTACACAGTTGGGAATATAAGTAATACATAACGGTAATCTTCCGCATTCTCCTAGCGCTAGAATATCAGATGTATTTTGTGATAAATTACAATACTGTTTACAGAATTTGATTTGCACTTTTTCAATTTTTTCAACATACTTGTATCCCCAGATTTCAGAGCCATAACAAAGTATAGGTTTGACCATAGCATCAAATACTTTAAACATATCTACTGAACTTAGATGTCCAAATTTACGTTGAAATCTAAATATACAGGCAACAGACTTAATACCTTGCAATGCCAACATTTCTTGCGTTTTTGACCATAGCAATTTTGGCGTGAAATAAACACCTAAATATTTATAAAATTTGACAACATCTATAGTTTCTCCACAATAAGTCCACTTTTCTGTAAGCTTGACGATGCCTCCATTTCTAAAAACAACAATTTTTGATTTATCGAGATTAATTTTCATATCAACAGATGCACAGAATTGTTCAATATAATTAATTTGTCTTTGAAGATGTACAACAGTATCTGAGAAACTTGAAACATCATCAGCAAACATTAAGGCTACTAACTCATTAATATCATCAGAAACAAATATACCACGATCACATTTAGAATGTAGAAATGTAACTAAATCATTTATAAACATAGAAAAGATTATGGGGCTGGCCACACAGCCTTGCCTGGTTCCAATGTTACATGGGAAAAACTCAGTTAATCCATTATTAACCTTAACACATGATTTTAATTTGCTATACATAGACTGTAAAATTATTAAGAACTTTCCATCGACACCTTTTCTTGTAAAAGCATTCCATAGTTTTTGGTGTTGAATACTATCAAATGCTTTAGCAAAATCAACAAATATACAATAAAAACGTCCTTTTCTCTTAGAAAGATACTTTTGTCCTAAAGCCATTAAAGTAAATATGTTATCTATAGTGGTATACTTTTTCCTAAATCCTGCCTGTGACTCATCAATGACATCAAAAGTATCGCACCATTTAGTTAATCTATTACTTAATATGTGACAGAATATTTTACATAGGGAATCGATAAGTGAAATGCCTCGATAGTTATTTGGGTCATTTACTGGACCTTTTTTATGTAATGGTGTTATAATGCTTTCGCTCCAATTTTCAGGAAACGAACCTGAATCAAATATTTCATTAAAAAGTTGATTTAAAAACGGCAATATGTCATTAAGTGTATACTTATACATTTCTATACATACTCCGTCAGGGCCTCCAGAACGGTTAGATTTTAAATGACGTATACTATCGATTATTTCTTGATTATATATAGGTTCGTTTAGGCTGCTAGAATCGTAATGTGTATTTTCAAAGATATTATCGTTATGCTCATCATCGTCATTTTCTCTTGAAATAAATAAACTTTTAAAATAATCGTGTCACTTTTCTGGTGTAATATCATTGTTTTGCTTATTCCAATTTCCTTTTATTATTTTCCAAAACACTTTAGAATTTTTTCGAGAACTAACTAATTCGTTCCGTTTTTTCTTAGCTAATAGAGCCTTTTTGTTCAGACAAATAGATTTAAAATGATTCCTTTTTGTTTTATATGTAATAAGGTCTTTTCTATCATTCGTAATTCTAAAATATCGTAGTGCTCGTGATTTGTCAACTTTAGCAGAATTACAATCATGATCCCACCAGGAAGGTTGGGTTGAACTGTATTGTTTACAATTAGACTTTAATTTCATATTATCGCCGGCCTTTTTAAAAACATCAATAAAATCGGGTATATATGAACTGAGAGAACGATCATTACGGTTACTTATTATTTCATTAAAGGAACGGAAATTATCACAAAACTTAACATAAAAATCATCTTTTAACTCCTCTTTCCATTTATATTTTTGCCAAGTACGCAAATTTGAACTATCAATATTATTAAAGGACTGGTTATATGAACAGGATTTAAAACAAAACTGACAATGAAGGGGGAAATGTACAGAGTAATCCTTATCCCCAATTTTAAAATCAGTAATAAACTTAAATAAGCTGGATGAAGCTATCATATAGTCAACAATGCTTGCCCCATTGTTGGCAAAACATGTAAAATTACCATCCATATCACTAAATAGACGGCCATTTAAAGTATGAACATCGTACGTACAACATAACTCAATTAGTGACAAACCAAAACGATTACAATTTTCATCTTTAGATTTTCTTGGAGTCGAAAAATTGTCAGACGGGTAGTCAACATCATTGCCAAATATATATGAAATATCATCATCTGGAATGTAATCATTAAAATCTTTAATTCTAGAATTAAGATCACCAGACAAGAACAATTCTGCATTAGGGTATTCAGCGATAATATTATTAATCTTATTATTAAGTATTTCAATACCATTATTGTCATTTTCATCATAAATAGGTGAGTTTTCAGGCAACACATATGTAAAAATAAAGACAATATCATTTACATTACGGAACAATGAACTATTAAACAATAAAACAACACATTCTGTGAATGTATTAAAAATACGTTGAACAAGTCCATCTTTTATCAAAAAGTCTTTAACATATACTGAAACACCTCCAGAACCTTGGTTTGCTGACTTCTTTTTCGGCCGAGAATAACCGAAATGAGTGTAACTGGGTAGATCAATCGCATCATCTTGAACAGTCCACGTCTCAAATAAACCAATTATTTCAAAGGATGAAACATACGATTGAAATTCAATGTCATTTTGATATTTTAACAGACCCTCGATATTCCAACTGCATATATTAAGATAAAGTAGCTTTATCTGAATATTATCCCCAGCATTATTAACAAATTCTGAATGAATATCATCATTTTTCAATTGGGTATCGCAGAGACGCGTTTCAGTCAACAATTCATTATGGATGATAGAAACATTTTCAGAACAGGTAACAATATTGGAGTCTGGAAACTGTTCATTGTAAGTAAACGTTTTATCATGAACACAGGGGCTTTGGCCAATGCGTTACTTAAACGCCGGAACAGGACGTTCTCTCGTCTCATCGTAAACGTATGCGTTGCCATTGACAACGAGTTTATCAAAACGCAAAAATGCATTTTTTCCACTATCAATAGATTCCTTTAGGAATGGAATCAACGCAGATCTCATTTTCCTGACCCTGTCTGGGAAGTCCTCACTCACTCGCACACGGGATAATTCACCTGCTGTTGCTCCGATGTTGACGCTATTGACGTTATCACTAGGCCGCGCTTCTCGCACAGATTTACGTATTTCACGATAACGCTTGATGATAGGATCTTTGTCCTTATAGAACGAAAATTTAACGATTATAGGCCGTGATTTATTTTTCCCTGGAAGTCGATGGGCACGCTCAATACTCATATTGGGTTCGTCGATCTCAAGTTCAGTTTTAATATAATTTCTTATTTTTTCCTCTGATTGTTCCCAAGTTTCATTATTAGATTCCTCGATATCATAGAACTTTAAATTTTGTCTTCTTGATTGACCTTCTAATTGGTCTAGTTTAGATGATGTTTCTTTCGCAGATAATTCCAATTCCGAGACGTTGACTGCTAGGGTATTAACAGTTTTGGTTAGTTTTAAATTTTGGTCATGTAGCTTTTTATTTTCTTTTTTAAGGTCATTGACTGACTTTTCCAATTTATCAAACTTTTTATTTAAATTCTTACAGTTTTTTTGTATATCAAGTAGTATAGTCATTGATAGGTTTTCATTTTGACTAGGTCGAATGGTTATATCATGATCCAATTGTGGCTCTATTTGTTCATAGTCTAGATCCATACTGCTTGCACTCGAGGGATTATTAGATCTGCATTCAGGCGAACGTTGTGAGGAACTAGCGTTCAATGAGTTTGGACTGGACGGCGGTTGTGGGGTTCTAAGCCATGAGCTTAATGCTGGCTGATCATTAAAAAGACGTGTAGACCTTCGTGTTTGTGGCGTGTCAGACGACTGAGAGAAATAATCAGGACCTCTTTGAGCGCTAACAGAGTCTCTTGCCTGGCCTCTAGTTTTACCACGACGTCCACCAACACCGCGCGGATTACCCCCATTAGGTCCGGGATTCTGTTCTACACAGTGCATAGCCAATAGAAGGAATAATACAATCCGTATACTCAGAGATACACAGGAACGACTTACAATCAATACCTGCAATGCTGTTTTACATTTTACAGGCTGAGAAAAGCACCCAATTCTACAGCGCCACATTTCAATTGAAACACCCATGACGGGCCTCACTAAATTTTTGAACGTAGTAGTGTCTAGTAGTGTCAATAAATAACTTATATAATCTATAGCCGCTTGATACGGGTGATTGGTCACTATTTCACTATGTAAAATTGAATTAGCTCTCACAAAAGCAAAGTACTGTTTTTTATCACAATTTATGGCATACGTAGATAAAAAGTATATTCAAAATGTCATACATGAAGTCTTCAAAATACCTGTAACTTGAAAATGTTATTAATTTCACTTTTAAGTTTTTTAATTCTCCGTGCAGAAAATAAACAACAATCGCCAAGGGAGGTCACTCTAGCATATAATGAAATCACTAGAGATGAAAATTTTCTATTATAATCGTGTTTTAGTTTCATTCAATAAATATCTATAACCATACCAGTATTATGAAATTATAATTTAATTACTTAAAATTCATAACGCGTGTTGTAACAGTACTATAAATTGGACTTAAAATATTATGCGGGTGCAAAACCGTTTATTTTCAAATGACAACAAAATTAATAGTTTTGAATTTTTAAAATATTACGTTTTATTGGAAATAATATTAAGGTTGTTTATTATTTAACTTTAAGTAATGTTAATGATACTGTTCAAATAGGCATTACAGACCTTTTTGTATAGTATTTCCATTTAAGATTAGTTCATATTATCAATATTATACAAAAGAGTTATTAGAGTTACCATGTAACCGTACTGAAGTGGACATTATATACACTATTTCAGTGTCTCGGTTTGATGTTGATCTACTTTCGTGTTCCTGGAGCAATTTCATTGGCTGAGAAATTAAGTTAACATCAACTAGCGGTCTGAAGACATTCTTATAATGCAAAATGGAATGTTCTATTTTGAAAAATCTGAACAATTTTATTGACTTAGAAAGTAGAACAATGTTGTTGTATGGTGTTTAGCGTCGCTTTCAACAATTTTTCAGTCATATCGCGACGGTGTCTACTTGAGATAGTGTTCTGAGCGCTGTCACACTGGAGTATCATGCTGTAGACACATGGTATGATACCCCACCCAGTCACATAATACGACACCGGGCTGACCAGACCTAGAACTCTCCTCTAAATGCTGAGCGTCAAGCGAGGAAGCTTCTTGTACCATTTTTAAAGTCCTTGGTATGACCCGGCTGGGGAATGAGCCCATGCCAGGCGGATGCTCTACCACTAGACCAGGCCGCGGTACAAAAGTTGGACAACATCTAAATCTTATTAAAGAATATGAATGAATGGGGTATTACAAACGATAATGCTGTGGTTTACAAACAATCACCAGGGCTTTACATTAATGCACATCCCGTGCCTTTTAACTTTAATAAATCAGTTAAGTTATTTATTCTTGATTTCATATTCATAGGATTAGTACTAGGGCTGTGTATTGCCAGGACACTTCCGATACAATAAGTACCATGATACGGGTAGGCTGATACGCGCTACGATATGCTGCATAACATTAGAAAACAATCTTACTTTTGCTTTGTAGTTCTCATTGACTTAAAATACACAAGTATCGATTGACAAATAGTTTTGTATTTTGTCGGTAACGTGGACAGTTAATTGTTTGTTTTAAATGTTTTTTTTCCTTTTATTTTCATATGCAAATAAGAAAGTTTGAATGCCAAATGGAGTTTTATTAACACAATTAAGAATTCATATAAGCATAATATGAAATACAAAGTCGAAGTTCTAGAGAATTAGATCTGATACCAGCTCTACCTGATATTTATAAATAGAATGTTTCTGCAAAACAGTTTACTGTTTGTTTTTATTTTTTCCTATTTTCTTCAGTTTTTTTATATTTTTAAATGCAAATTGAAATTAAAGTTTGAATGTCAAATTGGTTTTTATTTACTAAGAATTAGAATTCATACACAAATACTTATTGAACATTTACAATGTGGCAGCCAGGCCTCTAGAACAGATACTAGGGTTGAAAAAAAACACTAAAACGTCCCGTTGTTGCAAGAAACATAAATGGAGCCAAACTTTGAAAAAAAAGGTTCTGACTTTTAATGCAACCAATTAAAAAGGTCAACATCCTGGCAATTTGATGAAACAAAGAAGGAAATTGCTTTATATACGTAAATAAACTATTTTAACTATTCAATCGTTTATTCGATGATGATGATGTTCTCAAGATATTGAGACAACATTTTATCCGACATCTTTGTTTTATTTACTTATGAAATGTCCTTGATATATCTAATTTTTATCGCAAGTTGGTGCCTTGGGTGACAGACAGTGTGAGCCTGTAGATTTATGATTTATAAATAGAATACGGAAGTAAGTTTGAATTCTTGATATTTGATAATTAGAATGGATTCGATACTGTTTTTTAGGCTTTATTTTAAAAGATATTGAACTATGCATAACCTACGACTGTATCGTGTTATGGACGATACGGACCCTGCCAATACAATACTCATATTGCACATAAACAAACCGCAATAAATTGGTATATCGGAACAGCCCTGATTAGTACCATAATTCTAGATTACTGCTATTATCTCTATGAAGTAAGTAGCTAAAGTAAGGACAAGATGTTTTTTGTCGGGACATCAAGATTTTAAAATACTTGTCTGACTGAATTAGTTTGTAGGCTTTTATTAGGCAGCATGTAGTAGCTTGTACAATACCAATATTCTGCCACAGTGTGCCAAATAAATCTTGTTTATATCTTTATAATACTTGATATTATATGGTTACCATATTTGCTGTCAATTAAGATTTTACACAATTTAATTAGTATTCGCACACAAAACTACCATCCAAAAAACTAATCTGCTACACAAGTGATTGGACTGTGACAAACAGTAACAGACAGCAACAGACGCCGGCGCTGACAGCACAATCAGATGGAATTTACACTTCCTGCGTGATGGTAATATCACGGGAATAAACTACATGAATAATTGATAACACTAAATAAATGACTGACATATTAGTACAAGAAATATATGACTATGATTATTATTATCTCAACAGAATATTTTTGCTCCACCATGCAATGAGGGGAGTTATACCCATTTCCCTCCACTCATATCCCTCCCTCTACATAATCATTTTTGTTTCCAATATTGCGAGATAAAATTCTGTTTTGCACGCCAAACCAATTTAAAGTGCACACAGCATTTAATTAAACTAAGTGCACACATCAAAACAATTTTTTAACGTTGTCAGACAGTTATCAGCAATAATCGTTTGGAGATCTGCCGAAGTTTAAAATTGTTCAAATTTAAAAATTGGACGAGCCCATAAGTGGCCATCTTATTCAATGCTTACCGGTAGACACAAATTTCAATGAAAATGGTTCAGTTGTTTCAGATGAAATATCATTTAAAGTTTCAAATAAAAGACTGGACAGCTGGGCCCCTGATAGCTATCTTGGATTTGGATGACAAATCTTGAAAATACCATATTTCTGAACTTAGATCATTGCCCACAGTACATTTTATGTGACCAAGTTGACTTAAAACTGAGTCCAGAGAAAAGCGTGTAAGTTTACAATGTAATAATTGGACATTTTCTGCTTGGGCACAAAATCAAACCCTTTGGAAGTGGGGTCACTACGGTAACATTTCATTTCAATAAAAAAAACTGGTTCCGTGGTTTCAGAAATATTGGATAAAGTTTTAAAACAAAAAAAGTAGGCATGACCCTGAAAGCCATCTTAGATGACAAACCACAATTCTGAAAGGGCATCTAGTGACCACCCATGGTACATTTTGCCGAAGTTTTATCAAAATTGAGCAAGAGGTTTCAGGGAATAAGATGCTTAAAGAAATTGTTGATGCCAAAAGTTTGGACGGTGAGACACATGTTTTAACATTTCGGGTTAAGGAACTTCTTTCATTAGATATTGCTACCATTTTTTTTTCAGCTCATGAATTGATTTTCAGCCCCTACAGAGGTTTAACCCTTAACTTCATAAAGACGCCTTTGGACACCTAATGTAGAAGGCTTTTGAATTATTGGGTGAATTATGTTTATATAAACTGACAGAGTGGAAAACAGTGCAGAAAGTTTTCTGATTGCTCGTTATGAGCAATCTGAACTCTTCCTGCACTGTTTTCAAAACCTTCTGTGACTGGTGCGAGAAAATGCATATCTATCGAGTAAAGGGTTAAGAGGTTATCATTCACACCATTTTCTTACCTTAATCCTTAGTCCCGACGCATCCCCTCACAGACGTTAAATGGACAAAAAGTGATCAGCGAACAGTTCGCGAGACTTCAGCTCATCTGATGTTATCTAAAAAAAGTCAAAACATTTTATATAACTTTCATTTACAGCATAAATATAATTATATCCTACAATAAACTATCCCTTCCTAATAAATGTCTTCCCAACCAATTTAAATGGGAAAATAAATTACTTTAACATTATAACCACTCTATAATTTGTTTTTTAATCCAATTCAGGTTTAAACATTTTTAAGTTGAATAAACGCTTCATTATTGGCAGCTTGTTTTATGGCCTTTTACGCCCACTTCATACGAAATTTAAACTTAAAATTTCTCGGGCCATAATAAACTCCTCCATTTTGTTAATTCATTGGGCCCCTGGGGGAGTTAATGAGGTTGTATACAAAAAACAATCAAATCAATTATGTGAATTTATGTCCATCATAAACTATAGATTACCCCTTCAAAGACAGAAGCAAATTTAAAGGCTGGGCCAATTTTGTTGTATTTCACTTTCATTTAACACCATGAATTCAACATAATTTTCCCGAAATAAAGCAGAGAGAAAATCTATCAAGATTGCTATATTATTAATTAGTGAACAATGCTTTCTGTCAGGCCATAATAAATTAATAGCTTGATTATCATCCACACCCACCCACTAATTTTCATGCTGCCCCAACCCTTTTTACTTCCATAAAAAAAAAAAATTAAAAAAAAAAAAAATAAAATTCTCCCTCGCAACTTTTAAAGAAAAAATTGGATGAGAATCTAGCAGTTAATTTATAATGGCTTAAAGGACTGTGTATGCTAAGCAGCATATCTGTATTTAGCAGACCATTTGTGCAGTACAGTATGTATGAGGTCACAGGCCTCACTGACTTGTTTCAATTACCTCTCAAAAACAACACTCGGTACTTAGTCTTAGGGTCTGCCCAGGAAATGGACTTGAAAGTGAGTCATGAAACCTCTAAGTTTGCTTGCAAAAATTAAAGCTGAAATAAATTAGAATAAACTCAAAAGTTAGAAAAATATGTCATTATTGTGTTACAGTCAAATCGTATTAATATCTTGAAGTCACTTAACCCTTTACTTCATATAGACGCCTTTGGACACCTAATATAGACGCCTTTGGACACCTATAACTTAGAAGGCTTTTGAATTATTGGTTGAATTATGTTTATATTAACTGAAAGAGTGGAAAACAGTGCAGGAAGTGTTCAGATTGCTCGATACGAGCAATCTGAACTCTTCCTGCACTGTTTTCAAAGGCTTTCTGTGATTGGTGTGGGAAAACGCGTATCTATGGAGTAAAGGGTGAAAGGAGTATATTACAAAAATATAGTCCCCGTACAGAACCCTTATACATCCTAGCCCCTTGATTTGTTGATTTGTCAAAACTTCAATCACCCACTCTTAGGGATTTGTTATGAGCAGAAATGTTTTATTTTAAATAGAAATTGTTTTGTACACATGGATGAAAACATTCCCTATTTATCCCAGTCCCTTGATTTGCAGAATCTTCAAACCCTTGCTGATGTAAGGAAATTTTATATCATAATATGAACAAGTTTGACAGAAAGGTTATTGAGAGGAAGATTTATAAAAATTCCCAATTTTAACCATATTGCCCACCAACCCCTTGCCCCTTGTGGAAATTCAATCCTCTGTATTAGTATCATGAACAAAATCAAATTTACTGCTACCAGACAATGTTTTAGAATTCAAACTGAACAACATATTTACTCAAATGGACAAAATAATGAAAATTTTCCATTTTCCCATAGTATTCCTATGTAAAACTCAAAAGTCCCCATAACAGGGCCTCGATACATCCCAGTGCCCCTTGATTTGTACAACATTTAAAGCCATACTCATTGGGATAATCTACAAATATGAACAAATTTGACTGAACGGTTGTTGAGAAGAAGATTTTTGAAAATTTTCTATTTTAACCCTTTTTTGACTCACCCTGGCCCCTTATAGAAAGTCAATTCTCCTTATTAAACCAAATTTTATTTCCTATGACCAAATGATGCTTTAGAACTCAAATTGAACAATAATTTTGTCCAAGAGGATGTATAGTCTCCTATGCAATAGAAACATCCATGTGAAGTTTGAGTTTAATTGGCCTAGTGGGTTCAGAGAAAGTGCTGCTGACGGACCATGGACAACGCGAGATCGCATAATCCCTTCTGGCATTTGGCCAGTAGAGCTCAAAATCACTATAAAATGTCTTAAAATGCCATTTTAACCAGGAAAACTAATTAAGACTAACCCAGACGCATACCCCAAGTTAGGTAATTCTTTTTCAATATATTATTCCGGCATCTGTGAATAGATATCTCTTTGGCAATAAGGGATAAGTGAGTATATTGGGGTAAAATGTTAAAGTTAACATTTTAAAAAATCCTGATTTTATTCCCTGAGAGAAATATTGTCCAATTCTTTTGTGTGGAAAATATACTACACTGGATAAATCACTTTTTTTTTAAAAAAGAAAATATACTGGGTATAATGTTTGTATCAAGCAAAATAAACAATTACATCTTTAAAAAAGTTAAACTTCAAGACCAAAATAAAGGCATTTTCCCCTCATATATTTTTTTAATAATAATTAATTATGCAAAAAGCAAAATAATAATTGAGACTAGTTATTTAAACCTAATTAAGACCATTACACACACACCATATTTGCCTTATCTCTGCACCTGGAATGTGGTCAGATTTTAGTATCACCCCAACGATTCACCTAAATCTGTGAAAAGGGAGATTTCGTTAATAAACATTTTCTCAAAAGAATTTTAAAGAAGTATCGATACATAACAGTACTTGCTATGAAAATTAACACATAACTCATAAAACATGTTTAATTCAGTTTAGCAGTTCTATGCCATTCAAACATTTAAAGCAATACAAAAAAACATACTCAATTATCGGTCCTTTTCATTCCCAAATGTGCCAGGTCATTCGATTATCACAAGTATATAATATTATTACTTATAATAACTACAGTACTATTTAAACTGTCCAAATAATACAACTTTCAGCTGCTCTCCTATGCAACTTCTCCTACCAAAATCTCATTATCTTAAGTAATATGATATTTCTTATACATATTGCATTCCGAATAATTGAGTGAAAGATTATTAATGTAGTAAAACATTCCCATGCCTCTTTAACCATCCCCACCTCCTTATCATGAAATATTCATGCACAAACTTTCCGTAGATATTCAATACACTGATTGAATCAATGTTCCAAACAAATCATGCAAAATATTTATTATCACCCTTACATAAAGCTAGCAGCTATAAGTGTTCATTTTCAAAATAAAAATAAAAATTTAAAATTAACCCCCATTTCATGAATATTTTAAATATATTATGGTGGTTTGAAGGAATATATATAATCAGTGTGCATTGATTTTCTAATATTACATTTAGGTAATATACTCACTGATTTACATTTTGTTACATTAAAAATCTGTCGGGCGAAAAAGGCATTAGAAAAAAAAAAAGTAGAAAAAAAACCACCACATAAATACCTTAACCCTTTACTTCATATAGAAGCTTTTGAACACCTCTAATATAGTAGGCATTTGAATTTTTGGGTGAATTATGTTTATAATAACTGACAGAATGGAAAACAGTGCAGGAAGTGTTCAGATTGCTCGTTACGAGCAATCTGAACTCTTCCTGCACTGTTTTCAAAGGCCTTCAGTGATTTGTGCGGGAAAACTCGTATCTATGGAGTAAAGGGTTAAATAGGTCATACAAAAAACGAAAATGAAAAAAAAATGGTGGTTTTCACATGCCAAGTTTCATTACACCATGACTTGATTTCACGAGGCAGGTTTTCATTTAAGGTGGTTATTGCATATTTGGGTTCCCTTTCCATGCGCTATGATTTTTTTCCACCCAGCACCCACTGGGCTTAATGGCAACAAATCAACCAACACCATCAGCGTATGTACATTTCGTTGTGTATTTTGCTGCACTTATAAATATCCTCCAGACATTGAGCTTAGTCTAATGCACATGTTAGCTTTTCAAATTCAACATTGTGGCAAAATGGAAAAATAAACACTGTACTCCAAGCAAATGTTTCTTCTCTTAAACTTGAAACAATCGCTATGTTCCTAAATGAGTATCCATCAAGTATGACATTGCCGATTATTACTGGAACCAGACTAGAATAAAAATATAAATATTATCACCAATACCAGTCCAATGAAAATACATATTCAATACAAGTGACATGCTTGATGTTGAACTTGACGAATGTCTACACTCAACTGCAGTGGAGCGCATGGTCCAGTGGTAGAGCACCAAACTATGTGTGGCGTCCTTGGGCAAGACACTTCTTCCGCAAGTGCTCAGTACTGGTTCTAACCAGATAGATCTTGAGTGTGATTTTTCTAAGTTGTAAGAACTTCACAATCAAAGTAAAATAAATAAGTTTAAACTAACTAAACTCCACCATCATTCTGTCCTCTTATTATGGAGGAAGAGAGAGAGTCGGCCATTCATGCCAGAAGTTTTGCGTTCACTTTGTCATTTGTGATAAAAAGTGCTACATGTATTTTAATGTCATCATTTTTTTAAATCTGTAATGATAGAAAACAAGTGATGATGGACACTGGCCAATCAGAATAGATCACCTTGAGACAAGCTAAAAAATCTTAGGAAATATTTGTATATTTTAAAGATTTTATACCCATACTTTTAATTAAAAATGATATTAACTGCTAAGAGTAAACAATTATTTGTTTCAAGAACATGTCGTAAAATTCATCTTCAACAATTTGTGTACCTTTAAACTGATACATGATGAAACATACAATATTTGTATGGAAAATGTGTTTTTTTTTGGTCACAATTTACATGTATGTTTTTTTAATGTGTATGGAATGACTATATTAGACCTTTACATTGTTTAATGTGTATGGAATGACTATATTAGACTTTTACATGTTTAATGTGCATGAAATGACTATATTAGACCTTTACATTGTTTAATGTGTATGGAATGACTATATTAGACTTTTACATGTTTAATGTGCATGAAATGACTATATTAGACCTTTACATTGTTTAATGTGTATGAAACTGAATTAGACTTTTACATGTTTAATGTGTATGAAACTGAATAAGACTTTTACATGTTTAATGTGTATGAAATGACTGAGTTAGACTTTACCATGTTTAATGTGCATATAATGACTGAATTAGACTTTTAAATGTTTAATGTGCATGACATGACTGTATAAGTCTTTAACATGTTTAATGTGCATGAAATGACTAACTTAGACATTTACAGAGTAAATTTAACTATAGTAACAGGAAAGACAGTTCAAGGCTTACTCTCCATGTATAAATACAACAAACCAACATAAATACTAAAGAAAAAATGCTAAAAAAACTGAAAATGCAGAAATTGAAGAACTTTGATACATGTACAACTGCAGAAGTCCAGCAGATTCTGTATCTAATACTCAATTCGTTATCATAAAACTTATAAAATGTACCAAGAACTGTGATACATATACAGCTGCAGAGGTCCAGCAGATTCTGTATCTAATACTCAATTTGTTGTCATAAAACTTACAAAATGAGCCAAGAACTGTGATACATGTACAACTGCAGTGGTCCAGCAGATTCTGTATCTAATACTCAATTCATTATCATAAAACTTATAAAATGTACCAAGAGCTGTGATACATATACAGCTGCAGAGATCCAGCAGATTCTGTATCTAGAACTCAATTTGTTGTCATAAAACTTACAAAATGAGCCAAGAACTGTGATACATGTACAACTGCAGTGGTCCAGCAGATTCTGTATCTAATACTCAATTCGTTATCATAAAACTTATAAAATGTACCAAGAACTGTGATACATATACAGCTGCAGAGGTCCAGCAGATTCTGTATCTAATACTCAATTTGTTATCATACAACTTATAAAATGTACCAAGAACTGTGATACATGTACAACTGCAGAGGTCCAGCAGATTCTGTATCTAATACTCAATTTGTTGTCATAAAACTTACAAAATGAGCCAAGAACTGTGATACATGTACAACTGCGGAGGCCCAGCAGATTCTGTATCTAATACTCAATTCGTTATCATAAAACTTATAAAATGTACCAATAACTGTGATACATGTACAACTGCGGAGGCCCAGCAGATTCTGCATCTAATACTCAATTTGTTATCATACGACTTATAAAATGTACCAAGAACTGTGATACATACTCAACAGCTGTATCTAATACTCAACATGTACAGCTGTAGAGGTCCAGCAGATTCTGTATCTAATATTCAATTTGTTGTCATAAAACCTACAAAATGAACCAAGAACTGTGATACATGTACAGCTGCAGAGGTCCAGCAGATTCTGTATCTAATACTCAATCTGTTGTCATAAAACTTACAAAATGAACCAAGAACTGTGATACATGTACAGTTGCAGAGGTCCAGCAGATTCTGTATCTAATACTCAATCTGTTGCCATAAAACTTACAAAATGAACCAGGAACTGTGATACATGTACAGCTGCTGAGGTCAAGCAGATTCTGCATCTAATACTCAATTTGTTGTCATAAAACTTACAAAATGAACCAAGAACTGTGATACATATACAACTGCGGAGGTCCAGCAGATTCTGTATCTAATACTCAATTTGTTGTCATAAAACTTACAAAATAAACCAAGAACTGTTATACATGTACAGCTGTAGAGGTCCAGCAGATTCTGTATCTAATATTCAATTTGTTGTCATAAAACCTACAAAATGAACCAAGAACTGTGATACATGTACAGCTGCAGAGGTCCAGTAGATTCTGTATCTACTACAAAATTTTGTTGTCATAAAACTTACGAAATGAACCAATAACTGTGATACATGTACAGTTGCAGAGGTCCAGCAGATTCTGTATCTAATACTCAATTTGTTGCCATAAAACTTACAAAATGAACCAAGAACTGTGATGCATGTACATCTGCTGAAGTCCAGTAGATTCTGTATCTAATACTTAATTTGTTGCTATAAAACTTACAAAATGTACCAAGAACTGTGATGCATGTACAGCTGCTGAAATCCAGTAGATTCTGTATCTAATACTCAATTTGTTGCCATAAAACTTACGAAATGAACCAATAACTGTGATACATGTACAGTTGCAGAGGTCCAGCAGATTCTGTATCTAATACTCAATTTGTTGCCATAAAACTTACAAAATGAACCAAGAACTGTGATGCATGTACATCTGCTGAAGTCCAGTAGATTCTGTATCTAATACTTAATTTGTTGCTATAAAACTTACAAAATGTACCAAGAACTGTGATGCATGTACAGCTGCTGAAATCCAGTAGATTCTGTATCTAATACTCAATTTGTTGCCATAAAACTTACAAAATGTACCAAGAACTGTGATACAAGTACAGCTGCAGAGGTCCAGTAGATTCTGTATCTCATACTCAATTTGTTGTCATAAAACTTACAAAATGAACCAAGAACAGTGATACATGTACAGCTGCAGAGGTCTAATAGATTCTGCATCTAATACAGAATTTGTTGCTATAAAACTTACAAAATGAACCAAGAACTGTGATACAAGTACAGCTGCAGAGGTCCAGTAGATTATGTATATAATACTCAATTTGTTGTCATAAAACCTACAAAATGAACCAAGAACTCTGAAACATGTACAGCTGCAGAGGTCCAATAGATTCTGTATCTAATACTCAACTTGTTGCCATAAAACTTAAAAATGTACCAAGAACTGTGATACATGTACAGCTGCAGAGGTCCAGCAGATTCTGCATCTAATACTCAATTTGTTGTCATAAAACTTACAAAATGAACCAATAACTGTGATACATGTACAGCTGCAGCGGTCCAGCAGATTATGTATCTAATACTCAATTTGTTGTCATAAAACTTACAAAATGAACCAATAACTGTGATACATGTACAGCTGCAGCGGTCGAGCAGATTCTGTATCTAATACTCAATTTGTTATCATAAAACCAAGAACTGTGATACATGTACAACTGCAGAAGTCCAGCAGATTATGTATTTAATACTCAATTTGTTGTCATAAAACTTACAAAATGTACCAATAACTGTGATACATGTACAGCTGCAGAGGTCCAGCAGATTCTGTATCTAATACTAAATTTGTTGTCATAAAACTTCCTGCCATCACTAATGTAGCACATAATTATGTGACTTATAATATATGCATGGAAATCCAGTTTTATATCATTTGTTCCACGTAGCATTTAATATTGTTTCCTAAAACTGACTTGCAGGAATAAAAAAAATATGATTTTATAAATGATACAGTACAAATTGGGAGTTGTCAACAATTTTTTACAGTTTTTTAATTATTTAGAACAGGGCAATTCACAATTATCAATTCTCAATTATCAATTTGCAGACTGGTGTTTGTGGAAATTAATTTGAATTGCATGACTACATGCCAGGATAAGGCAATGATCAATAATTCTGCTATAATAAAAAGTTAGTTATTTTCGCAAGTTGGCTCATTTGATTCAACACGTTTAAATTTGAAATCATTTCAAGCAACGGACAGCCCCTGGTAAATTATTTTGAAAACCAGTTGTCTTCTTTATTTTGTTATTGCAGTTTTTCCCTTTGGGGTTCTTAGTTGTTAAATGTTTACTAAATGAACACTAACTGGCTTAGTCTTAAACGTCATTTGACTGACAGTTTGACATCATTTGACCGACTCCTGGAAGAGCTACGATGAAAGATGTGTGGCAACCCTTAGTGTAACAAAAACCCTTAGTGTAGCAGTTGTCACAATAAGGGTTGACACTAAAACCTTAAGTGTTACAAAAATAGATTATGTTACACTAAGGGTTAGGGTTGCAACCCTTAGTACACTAGGCGTATGTTTGATACATGTATTGACATTTGAACATAACACAGGTTCACTTAGTGTAATAATTTTGTTCAACTACAAATTTATCTATTCCTGCTAAGAAATGGGGGGATAAACTGTTACCCATGTTCATCCATCCGCACACACGAGTGGGTAGTTAAGTGTTTAAGGTTAGTGATTTTTTTGGACGGTTGAAAAACAGTCTTGGACATTTTGTTATTATGTAACATTTATAATAAAATCATCACTTAGTGGTCAAAAAAAGTAACAATGTTAGAAAGTAAGTAAACACTTATCATCTCCAAATCTTGTTGAAAAACATAAATAAACAGCAATATGATATAATATTATGGGTCTCCTTGAAGTTTTCATTTTTCCACTTCCTATTTAAATTAAAAACTATTTACCAGAGGTTAAGAAAAATGTCCAACATTTTTGACAAAGTATTTTTGTTACACTAAGAGCTATTGATAACCGCAACACTTAGTGTAACAAAATGAAACTGACGTGGATGTGATTTGGTGAAGAAAATCTTATTCAAGGGATAGGTATATCGGAAAGACAGACGGATGGACAGTACCAAGGATGGACATAGGTAGCACTATACCGCCTCACTCCCCCCCACCACACCACACCACACCCAACCACACCCCCATGTCAAGGCAGTTGCATCTGTATTAATCAGATAAATTGTGTTATTTGCCATAATAAATGTATGTAGGGATTTTATAGAGAAGATGATTTCCTAAATTTTGTTACAAATTGCAGCAATATGTCACATATCGCCCCTCAGTGTAACAAAATATAAGGAAATGCGGTGTCAACCCTTAGTTTGACAAAAACTGATTTTGTTACACTAATGGTTTTTGTTACACTAAGGGTTGCCACAAAGCTGAAATGACTGACGTTTTAAAGTTGATGTTTGCTATATAAAGCCATTTCTAAGCATAGCTTGTGCGGCTTTGTAGTTTGTACATAAATCGTTCAGAATTGCATCAAGGGCGGAGTCTTTGCAATGCTATGCTTGCGCAGTGATGACAAACTTCTTAATAGTTAAGAACTAACTTAAAAATTATGTAATTTTGTATGTAGGCTGTTTAAATAAATAAGAACGACACAATTTTGAAAACTGAAGTGATTCCATTGGTTGTCAAATGAGGATAAACACTAAGGACTATAAGAACTGAATTCAAACTATGTAATTTTGGAAAGTCTCGAGTCCAAAGAACTATAGTCTTGAAAAGTATTTGGCACAGACTCAATAAATACCTCATCCACCAGTCCAAACCAAATGACAGTCAAACATTTTGTAACAGCCATTAAATATATCTTATTTAAAACCATGCGAACAATTTCAAAAAAAAAAAAAAATACAAAATTCAAATCTCTGGAGAGAAAATGAAATGAGTTCTATCATACAGACTCCAGTCTTCCAACATTGCATCATTATGATGATACAGTCAGATAGGACCTGTCAGGGGAAAACAAGATAATGGCAAATTATCAGAAAAGTTACTCAGTTTTAAATCAAATTAAAGATCAAAAACAGATTGTATTTCTCAAAAGACCTAGAAGCTGTTGTTGAAATAACTCGTAAAACATAAAAACATATTTTTTGTTCCCTTCAAGTAAGTATTAAAGTATGGAAGATTTAGATGAAATACCTTGACTTTGATAATATTTGTTGGTTTCAGTGAAAGTAAGTTTACCTCAAGTGAGCATGAAAGTCAGAGCTTTTTCACCTTATTACAGTAAACAGGGGTCGATATTTTGCTTAATTTATACACCTCAATCGAGCAAAAAAAAAATAATCCCAAAACTTTCTTACATGTGAGGGATAAAAAAACCACTTGATATTGATAAAATATTGCTGTAATACAGTGAAATCATTAATTTCCGTTGATTTCGTGGGGGGCCTCGTCAACAAATTAAATCCCAATGAAATGGTCATGGATAAAATTTTGTTACTTCCAAACTGCAGAGCATCTACCTGTACCTAAAACATAGACCTACCTTTCTTAGCTAGATCTACATGTTATCCATAGTTTCTGTTTAGTGTGCACATTTAGCTATCAGATCTATTGAAAGTTTAATTTAGTGCAATGATGAAGTTTAAATGTGGTAAACGTATTTAATATTCCATATGTTTAATTACATAAAATATGCGTGTCAGAATCGGAGGTCATGTGTTTTATTTCATCACTGAGGGAAGCGCTAAAATAGACTGTTTCCTTGAAAGATATGTCAATTACAACAGCATATGTCCTATTTTACGTCAGCATGACGTTTTTTCCAGTATTGTTTCAAGTAGCTATTTGTAAAAGAGAAAACATGCGCACAAATAGATATAATTCAGATTCATAGCATTGAATTAAAGAGTAGTCTATTAGGAATGAATATTTCTAAAGAGTGAATTTGCGTTTGGTCTCGACCTACTGACATCTTCAACTTGTAACACATTCTCTCCAATTATTGTTTTCATAACAGATTGTTCAAACACCAAAGCACTGACTAATTGACATCTCTCCCATTGATCACCCCATGTTGCGAGGAGCTTATTACTGCGTGTGTAGGTGCAGGCAGCACGTTAATAATACTGGTTCAGTTCAGTAATTCAAACACGTTAAGTCATCGAAATAATATGAATTCATAGCTTGCACTAAAACATTTTTTTTTCTAAAATTCATTTTCAACGAAATTAAGTCACCATGAATATGTCCTTGAACCAAAAACAACAAAAATAATACCAACGACGAAAAATTAATGATTTCACAGTATTTGATAATTAATGGTTAGAGCGTGATCTTAACAGTGTTAACCTTTATTTTCAAGTTTGCTACAGCCCAATTTTCCCTCAAATCGCTCTGAGTTTGTTTCCCAATCTCAAAAGCTATTTGCATGTCAGACGAGGCTGTTATTTACTTATTTTTCCTGTCATAGATTGAAAGTAGATTTTTTAAACTGCTTTAAAGTTTACATTATCTAGGCATTGAATTGGTGTACGGGAATGAACATTTCGCCTCTGTTTTACTACATGATCAGATAAGTTTAAAAATCATGATGTTATTATTTATTGCAATGTGCTGATAACAACGCAACATTCCAGACTGCCTGGTTTACAGATTCCGGTTTTAGGGGCTACTTTATATCCATGATTCAAACGCTGTGACCCAGATACCCAAGGTGCAATTTTATCCCATTTTAAATGGAACCATTTGTTTAGGCCAAATGAAAAATAGTCTTGTTTCCTGTGACCCAACAAAGTCAATATTTAACTCCCCCCCCCCCCCCCCCCCGTGTCAAAAATTTTTATTAAACTTATTTCTAGTTTAAGTTTTTTTGTCTTTCATGTCATTTGATCCAACTGAACCATAGAGAAAAAAAAGAAAAAACCCACAGACCCAATATTTGCCCAGCATGTCACAAAATACAAAAATGTTTTTTATTTGGCCTCAGTTACTGGTCTCCTGGACCAGAAGATTGTGTGTTTGATCCCAACCAAGGCCTTGTTTGGAGTCCTTGAGCAAGCTACCTTATCTGCACATGCTATTTCGTACTGGATCTACCCTCAGGAAAACATCAAGTGAGATTTGTTTAAGATGAAAAAACTTTCACAATTACAGTAAAATATAATGGTTTAAAACAAACAGAGACAAATTATGACTGCATATTTGGTTCCAGCAGATCTACTCTCAATAAAAATTAAAAAAAACATGTCAAACTTTATAACAAATCATTTTGATCATTTCCAAGAAAAGTCATAAAATCATCCTCATAGAAATCTGGTAATCATTTTACTTTCTCCCTATCTAAGGAGAATATTTAATTCCATTACTTTATGACTTTTGAAAAATTTATGACTTTTGCATATTTTATGAAACAGAATTAACTATATAACAGCAAATGCCATCACGGAATATCAGTAGTTGCGCATATCTATGCAAATTCTAAGATATTCTATACCAGTATTTGAGAATATTGGTGCATATTCTAAGATGTTCAATATCAGTAGTTGGGCATATCTGTGCATATTCTAAGATATTCAATACCAGTATTTGAGAATATTGGTGCATATTCTAAGATGTTCAATATCAGTAGTTGCGCATATCTGTGCATATTCTAAGTATTTGAGAATATTGGTGCATATTCTAAGATGTTCAATATCAGTAGTTGCGCATATCCGTGCGTATTCTAAGATGTTCAATATCAGTATTTGTGCATATCTGTGCATATTCTAAGATGTTCAATATCAGTATTTGTGCATATCTGTGCATATTCTAAGATGTTCAATATCAGTATTTGTGCATATCTGTGCATATTCTAAGATATTCAATATCAGTTTTTGAGAATATCCGTGCATATTCTAAGATATTCAATATCAGTAGTTGCGCATATCTGTGCATATTCCAAGATGTTCAATATCAGTATTTGTGCATATCCGTGCATATTCTAAGATATTCAATATCATGTTGCGCATATCCGTGCATATTCTTAGATGTTCAATATCAGTATTTGTGCATATCCATGCATATTCTAAGATGTTCAATATCAGTATTTGTGCATATCTGTGCATATTCTAAGATATTCAATATCAGTATTTGGGAATATCCGTGCATATTCCAAGATATTCAATATCAGTAGTTGCGCATATCCGTGCAATTTCTAAGATGTTCAATATCAGTATTTGTGCATATCTGTGCATATTCTAAGATATTCAATATCAGTAGTTGCGCATATCCGTGCATATTCTAAGATGTTCAATATCAGTATTTGAGAATATCCGTGCATATTCTAAGATGTTTAATATCAGTAGTTGCGTATATCCTTGCGTATTCTAAGATATTCAATATCAGTAGTTGAGAATATCTATGCATATTCTAAGATATTCAATATCAGTATTGGAGAATATCCGTGCATATTCTAAGATATTCAATATCTGTAGTTGAGAATATCCATGCATATTCTCAGATATTCAATATCAGTAGTTGAGAATATCCGTGCATATTCTAAGATATTCTATATCAATAGTTTAGAATATCTATGCATATTCTAAGATATTCAATATCAGTAGTTGAGAAAATCCGTACATATTCAATATCAGTATTTGCACATATCCATGCATATTCTCAGATATTCAATATCAGTATTGGAGAATATCCGATTTAAACTACAATCCAAAAATAGAACAATTTCGAAACTGCCTTAATAACTGGAAAAAGACATAAGTTGTCTACTTTAGGTAAAATCTTCTTTTGGACAGAAAACCAGACAAAATCAAGCGTTTAACTATTATACAAAATATTGAAAACGGTGGTATGAAAATGAAAGATATAGAACTTTTTATAAATTCAGTTAAAGCAAGTTGGGTTAAACGACTAACAGATGTAAATAATTATGGTGAATGGAAGTATATGTGGAAAAATATGGTGGAAACTTCATCTTTGAGACTCAGAGTAATTTTGATTTTGAAAATAGTTGGTCTGTGTTTAGGCCATACTAGATTAATTGCTAGATTATCATCCATGTCCACCCCTTTATTTTCATGCCGCCCCGACCATTTAAAAAAAAAAAAAAATTAAGATAAAAAACAAAAATAAAATCCTCCCACTCTCCCTGTTTTTAAGAAAAATCTGGATGATAATCTAGCAATGAATTTATAATGGCCTTAGCAAAATGCCATTTAACAGTTTTTATGTAACATAATAGAACCATGGTCAAAAATTAATTTTAACTTTAATATTGAAGATGGTAATCTAGTATAACAGTACAATATTTTCATTAAGCTGTCAATTATTGGAAGGTGATGACATCACCTTACCATCAAAACGAATGCGACCGAGTTCGGTCTTTGAAAGGTATGATAAACAATTGTCGATCAAATTGGATGCGGAGCTTCAACAGCACTTGAGATAAAGATATACCCGAGTAAAACACACAAGTTTCAAGACAGTGGAACAAGTACATTATCAATCCAATCAACAAGACTAGTCTTACTGCATTTCTTAGCAAAATATGATGTGAAGTCAGACCCAAAAACTGCCTACTGGGAAAACAGTTACTGCAGGTGGTGGATTCAAAAATGGTTTTGATACAGCGTCCATTTTATCGACATAGTCTCAAGTTGTAGAATACCTCAAGTCCTATCATGCGGAAGAAAGCAGACACAAACGATGCTGAAGTTGATGTCGTAGAAGGCTTTAGTCAATCCGTCTGCTCTGCCTTATCTGTATTCCAATGTCTCACTGGATGCAATAGCAAAAATTCTTTAGCTGATGTCCACCTAGAAGAATTGTCTCCGAAGATTTGTCTGAAGGGTTATTCAGTTCATGCAAGAAGTGAGTCTGTGCACTAATTTGCCCAATAGCCTTGAATGTGCTGCTGATAATGTCATATACTGATTGTTTTGTTAAATCTGCGGAACAAAACATGTCACCATTGTTAAAAAGTTTTAAGCATCCCTTAGAATGTGTTATCTTCCAATCATTATTTTGCAATCATTCTTTACTAGCGATACAAAACCTGCCATCTCCCGTCGGAATAGGTTGGTATTTCAAAAATAGTAATTTGAAAATGCTTCCGGTGCCCAAGGAACCTGCTTAAGTGGATTGGTTGAGCGTACATCATGTAAATGTGTTGATTTGTACCAATGTAAAGCAAACAATCTGGTGTGTACTTAGGCTTGTGTATGTATGGCATAAGAAATATGTTTAAAGGGCATTTCTCATGTAGGTGAATCAGACATTGGCTCAGACGATGCTTATTTTTTTAAGCACCTGTCAGTTGAACCTAAATAGAATATTTAGGCTTCAAAAATGTCCTTGCAAAATCATCTCAGATTACAAGGTTGAAAACACATTAGAAAGCTTTCAGGAGTAAAAAATAGTAACAGTTTTTGACAGGATATTAGGATATTGGGTATTAGAGGAATATATCTCACCGATTTATAGATCAATGCGATCTACACAGTTTCAGATTACCTTAAAACAGTTATGGTACCGGAAATGACACTCAACTGTTTTGAGATAATCACACTGAATTGTATATCAGTGAAATAGATTCCCATAATATCCAGACAGTCGGTAGGAACTATAAAATCTATAAATTAACCCAAAATTGACACAAAAAATATGTTTAACTAGCTTTTGAAACAACGTTCCAGTACCGTATTTAGCGGCACGCATGACGTAGGTTCCCAACCATGATATAATGTGTTTCTGACCAAATAACGCGAACTCCACAAAAAAATGAACAAGGGGTGATAAACAAACTAGTATTTTGTATGTATTTCATCTTTATAAAAATACTTTAAATGTCGCATGCATAGTATAAATAACCAGAAATGTCACTGGTAAGTGTCGCATACTCCCCAAATGGTCTGTGTGAAAATGACAATAAATTTTATAATAGATGTATCCATGAATATCAAGAGTCATGGACTGTATTTCAGACTAGACACACAACTCCATTTTATTTTTACATTAAAGAGTGACCTTGACCTTTGAGTAACCTTGACTTTGACATCTAATGTAATGGTATAGGTATTGCTACAGGTAAATGCAGATGGCACATCATCATGACATGTTGATCACTTGTGTCAAGCTATTTTAAAACCCCTCCATGTAAAACAAAATTACAGACGAGACATGAAATATCAAAACAACTGAAAGTGTGACCTTGACCTCTGAGGTAAGGTTCTGGGTCTTAATTAGACACTTCGTCATCTCACATTGATCAACTGATAAACTGAGTCAGGTGTTTTGAAATCCATCCATGTATGATAAAGTTACTGACTGGATGTGAAATGTCAAATAGACTCAAAGTTTTGTCAAACAAACTTTAAGTGTGACCTTGACCTTCGAGGTACAGGTCTGGGTCTTACGTGCGACAAACCGTCATGTTATTTTGATCAATTGTGCCAAGTTGAAGAAAAAGTTACAGACCAGACATGATGTATCAAATTGAAAGTGTGACCTTGACCTTTGAGGAAAGGTTCTGGGTCTTACACACGATACTTCATTATGTCATGTTGATCAACTGAGCCAAGTGTTTTTGAAATTTATCCATAGGTGACTTAGTTACAGGCCATACACAAAATCTGAAACAGATTGAAAGTGTCGTCAAACAAAGTTAAATCGTGACCTTGACCTTTGAAGGTGAAGTCTGGGTGTTACACGCGATATGTCGTCATGTTATGTTGATCATTAATTTGTAGTAAGTCTTTATAAAATCCATCTATGCATGACAAAGTTACAGGCCGGACACGAAAGTGTTGTCAAACAAACCAAAAGTGTGACCTTGACCCTTAAGGTATGGGTGTGTGTCTAACGCATGATAGTCATGTACTGATGATGAATTTAGCCAAGTGTTTTTGAAATTTCTCCATAGGTGACAAGGTTACAGACCAGACATGAAATCTCAAACAGACAAAGTGTCGTCAAACAAAATTAAATTGTGATCTTGACCTTCAAAGTATGAGTCACGTGTGACACAGTGTCATCTTATGACAGGCAGGACACGAAATCTCACACAGACTCAGTGTTGTCAAACAAACCCAATAGCTACCTTGAACTTTGAGGTATGGGTGTGGGTTTTACTCGCAACAAGTCATCATGTGATATTGATCATTTGTAGCAAGTATAAACAAAATCCACCAATGCATGACAAAGTTACAGGTCGGACACAACATACTGGATGGAAGGATGGATGGACACTGCAGTTACTATATGTCACCCAAAATATTTTCAACGTCAATAAAAATGACTGAATTTCACGAAAAGACGAAAGAGAAAAGCACAGCAATATTTTTAATAACCAAAGCAAGTATACTACCTTTTTAAAGTTTTCCAGCCTTTCTTTTATTAATTTAAATAATTCCCAATTGAATGTCAATCTGAAATCTAGTCTTGAGACCATAATTTTAATTTTTCCCTGCATGTTACAATAAAAAAAATGGCGGCCATATTAATCGTAGCTTGGGACGCTGTAGAAGACTATTTCACTAATGCGCAGTTAAGTCAATCATCTGCATTTCATGTCATTTTAGTGGAAATTGTATGCTTTGACTACTGAATATTTGAAGTGTTTTGCTCTGTTTGATAGAACAAAAATCCCAATAAAATCAAATTAAGATCTTCTGGTCCTTTACTTTGGCAATTGCATTTGAAACTATTTGAAACTATTTTATCGGTCAAAGGAAATGAAATCGCCATCAACAGTATAAAAAAGTTTATATAACAAAATCATCAACGGTCCACATGATGACTACAGAAGGCTTCACCTTCCAATAAATCATGGAAAACTTAACAGACTAATAAAAATATAAAAGAATCAGCAAATAGTTTTTTTTTGCTCAGAATTACTTTAAACAGTAATATTATCGTTTTAGAAAAACTGAATGGAATTTAACAACATTTTCAACATTCCAGGTTATATATGGCATATCCAGTTTTATTAGTAAAGGAAGACCTCATAATACATCTGAGTAGAATCACCATCCTTCCCGGGGTTTCACATTAACACTCGTCCGACTGTCAGGGACAACTGAATCACGGATATGGAAGACTGCTAGCCCGACTGGACAAGTTAAAATTCAGAAACAATGGCATCTCTTTATTTGCACATCCTCTATTTTTAAACTTTAATAAAACAGTTTATTTAGTTATTCTTGATTTTATATCCATAGGATAAGTACCATGATTCTAGATTAAAGTAAGGACAAGTTGTTTTTAGTCAGGACAAGCATACTTTAGAAATACTAGTCTGACTGGACAAGTGAAATAAAAAAATAATGTAATGGCCTGCATTTCTTAAAAACTAATCTTTTGTTTTTGGTGCTCATTCAAAATATGTTCAAGCCATACAAAGATACAAATATTTTCTGGTTGATTAAAAAAAAAGAGAAAAAAAGTAATTTACCTACATGCCTACCCACAACTAAATGGCATGGATTGGAAGCGGCAAATAAAATATTTGTTAAAGGATGGCAATATATATACATTATACTCTAGATGGAATACTGAAGCCAGTGTTCATTGGCACCTTAAAAATCAGGGCCTTATTTTGCCCAATTTTGGTGCTGTTATTCTCAATGGCATAGCTTTAAATTTTCCCAATCCAAAGTAACAAAATTCCCAATTTCAAAATCAAAGAAGCCAAAGGAAATATTTGGGGGGAAAGTCTGGATATATTTTGATATTATGATTTTAATGTAGTTTCCAACAAGAACATCACATGTTTTATACATTTAGTGTACATTGCACATGCATTGTTACATATATTGAAGGAATCTGTGCTATGTAGTTTTCCCAATTTCTTTAAAGATAATGCTGATTTTCCCAAAGTCAGGGGCACCGACCCCATTCCCAAAAGTGTGAGCAAGAGCCCTGCAAATACAAGTGGAACATTTTTTTTTCTCAGGCCAATCAGTGTAATACCAATGCTACCGCTGTTCCGATTATGTCATATTTTTCCATAATCAAGTGATTAAATCCAACTTTTATTCTGACTTGTAAATTGAAAATAGAGTTTTCCTTAAGCGAATATTTACATATATCAGAAGTAGGACAGTCCAACACTTCACAATGCAATGTAACAAATCTGGAAACAACACATCACAATACAATGTTACAAATCTGAAACAATACTTCACAATACAATGTTACAAATCTGGAAACAACACTTCACAATGCAATGTTACAAATCTGGGAACAACATTTCACAATGCAATGTAACAAATCTGGAAACAATACTTCACAATGCATTGTTACAAATCTGGAAACAATACTTCACAATGCAATGTTACAAATCTGAGAACAATACTTCACAATACAATGTTACAATCTGGAAACAACACTTCACAATGCAATGTAACAAATCTGGAAACAACCCTTCACAATGCAATGTTACAAATCTGAAACAATACTTCACAATGCAATGTAACAAATCTGGAAACAACACTTCACAATACAATGTTACAAATATGAGAACAACACTTCACAATGCAATGTTACAAATCTGGAAACAACCCTTTACAATGTGTTGTTACAAATCTGGAAACAACACTTCACAATGCAATATTACAAATCTGGGAACAACACTTCACAATACAATGTTACAAATCTGAGAACAACACTTCACAATACAATGTTACAAATCTGGAAACAATACTTCACAATGCAATGTTACAAATCTGGAAACAACACTTCACAATGCAATGTAACAAAAATGGAAACAGTACTCCAAAATACAATGTTACAAATCTGGAAACAACACTTCACAATGCAATGTTACAAATCTGGAAACAATACTTCACAATGCAATGTTACAAATCTGGAAACAATATTTCACAATGCAATGTTACAAATCTGGGCACAACACTTCACAATGCAATGTAACAAAACTGGAAACAATACTCAACAATGCATTGTTACAAATCTGGAAACAACCCTTCACAATGCAATGTTACAAATCTGGAAACAATATTTCACAATACAATGTTACAAATCTGGGAACAACACTTCACAATGCAATGTTACAAATCTGGAAACAATATTTCACAATGCAATGTTACAAATCTGGAAACAACCCTTCACAATGCAATGTTACAAATCTGGGAACAACCCTTCACAATGCAATGTTACAAATCTGGAAACAATATTTCACAATGCAATGTTACAAATCTGGGAACAACACTTCACAATGCAATGTAACAAAAATGGAAACAATACTCCACAATGCATTGTTACAAATCTGGAAACAATACTTCACAATGCAATGTTACAAATCTGGAAACAATACTTCACAATGCATTGTTACAAATCTGGAAGCAATACTTCACAATGCATTGTTACAAATCTGGAAACAATACTTCACAATGCATTGTTACAAATCTGGAAACAATACTCCACAATGCATTGTTAAAAATCTGGAAACAATACTTCACAATGCAATGTTACAAATCTGGAAGCAATACTTCACAATGCAATGTAACAAATCTGGAAACAATACTTCACAATGCATTGTTACAAATCTGGAAACAATACTTCACAATGCAATGTTACAAATCTAGAAACAACCCTTCACAATGCTATGTTACAAATCTGGAAACAATATTTCACAATGCAATGTTACAAATCTGGGAACAACACTTTACAATGCAATGTAACAAAACTGGAAACAATACTCCACAATGCATTGTTACAAATCTGGAAACAACCCTTCACAATGCAATGTTACAAATCTGGAAACAATACTTCACAATACAATGTTACAAATCTGGGAACAACACTTCACAATGCAATGTTACAAATCTGGAAACAACAATATTTCACAATGCAATGTTACAAATCTAGAAACAACCCTTCACAATGCAATGTTACAAATCTGGGAACAACCCTTCACAATGCAATGTTACAAATCTGGAAACAATATTTCACAATGCAATGTTACAAATCTGGGAACAACACTTCACAATGCAATGTAACAAAAATGGAAACAATACTCCACAATGCATTGTTACAAATCTGGAAACAATACTTCACAATGCAATGTTACAAATCTGGAAACAATACTTCACAATGCATTGTTACAAATCTGGAAACAATACTTCACAATGCATTGTTACAAATCTGGAAACAATACTTCACAATGCATTGTTACAAATCTGGAAACAATACTTCACAATGCATTGTTACAAATCTGGAAACAATACTCCACAATGCATTGTTACAAATCTGGAAACAATACTTCACAATGCAATGTTACAAATATGGAAACAATACTTCACAATGCATTGTTACAAATCTGGAAACAATACTTCACAATGCAATGTTACAAATCTGGAAACAATACTTCACAATGCATTGTTACAAATCTGGAAACAATACTTCACAATGCAATGTTACAAATCTGGGAACAATAATTCACAATGCAATGTAACAAATCTGGAAACAATACTTCACAATGCAATGTTACAAATCTGGAAACAATACTTCACAATGCAATGTAACAAATCTGGAAACAATACTTCACAATGCAATGTAACAAATCTGGAAACAATACTTCACAATGCATTGTTACAAATCTGGAAACAACCCTTAAACATAGTTACAATGTTACAACTTATAAACTTGAAACATCCTGAAATTATTTCCTCCTTTGTCAATCTTAAAAATCTAAGCTACTCTACAGATAATGTTCATGTGTATTGTTCTTGCTGAATCAAATTAGAGTTGACATCAAACTGCCATTAAAACAATAACCTCAAGACATGTTCAACTATTGATTTACCATTAAAACAAGTAGACTTATTCATACAACTACATATTTACAACATTATCTGGCCAGACACTCAGAAATAGGGGATGACACATAAGCTGTTATGCAAGACTTCATCTCTGGATAATGTGCTCACTTAATTAAAGTTTTGTACTGCAGCTTACAGCCTTGCACATCAGCAAAGTCAACAATCAATTAACAGCAAGGCTGATAAACAAACCAAAACAACGGAGAGCAAAAACTTTGAAAATACAAAAACTCGGGGAAATTGGAAGGCTTAACCCTTCACTCCAAAGATACATGTTTTCCCGCACCAATCACAGAAGGCCTTTGAAAACAGTGCAGGAAAAGTTCAGATTGCTCGTAACAAGCAATCTGAACACTTCCTGCACTGTTTTCCACTCTGTCAGTTAATATAAACATAATTCACTCATTGCTGATACATGATTAATGCTTTCAATATTAGAGGTGTCTAAAGGTGTCTTTATGAAGTAAAGGGTTAAAGAAGGAGTTTAGATTTGTTTGTTTAAACATGTATATATATATTATTTATTTTACTTTGATTGTGAAACAAGTTCTAACAACTTAGACAAATCTTGCTTGAAGTCTTCCTGTGTAGAACGAGTACTAAGCATATAGGGAAGAAGTGTCTTGCTCAAGGACACCACACATAGTAGTGGCAGAAGATCGAACCTATGACCCTCTGATCATGGGTTTCAATTGTTTTCAGTTGTTCAATCTATGTACTTCATATTAAGCAACATCAGGTTGTTTTGTGAAGTTTTGTTTAATTACGGTAACTCATATTAAGCAATAATATGAACCAAGGCATTGCCTCTCTTGGGGTCGAACTTCAATTTTGCAAGTATAGTAAACAATAGTTCATTTATTTTCTGCTCTCGCAAGCTGGGCATCGATATTTTGCAAGCCATTTACAGGATGAGAAATGATACAATACTACACAATAATTATCTATACACACATAATAAATAAAAAATCTTTGATAACACTAGCTGTCGATACAATCAATATTTATATACTTTACTGATGAAAAAACGACAGCCTTTTTAATGCCCCTAGATTTTAAGAATGCGCAAGAGTGAATACAACAATTGGAATATTTTTCATTTTACCCGCAGTTATTTTGACTGAAAATTTGCGAAAACATATTTACTGCATATTAAGCACTTTGTCGTCTGGTTGAGCACTTTGTCGTCTGGTTGGGCACTTTAATTGTCAACTAAAACTAACTAAGAAAAAAGTTGTTTTTCTTAATTGAATTATTACAATAATTTTTTGAGACAAGATTGTTTATTTACTCACCCAGCTGATACCGTGACAGGTTTGTAACAAACCTCTTTCTAGGTGTATTGTTAAGTTGCTCAATTTCGAAAAATTTCATCTTAAACAGTACACTAAAATTTCAGGTTATTTTGTTAAGTTGTTCAGTTTAAGAATCTGCAGTTAAACAATACATATTTATGTTGTTTTTGTCAAGTTTTTCCTATCAGAAATCTCAAGTTAAGCAGTATTGATTCAGGGCGTTTTTGTTTAAGTTGAAATATGTTTAGCATATATACCTGTATGTAAATGGCTGTGACAATACCAATTTGGCTAGTTTGGCTATTAGTCTGTAAAATACCACAAAATTAATCATTTACTCATTTAGCAAATGTACACAATGTATTTGTAAAAAAATACTGCATTGATCAGTAACATTTTGGTTAGATTTGTAAAATTCTAAGTACCATTTTGGCTAATAATGAACTGGATTCTGTAATTAAATTAAGGTGACTTATAGGCCAAATGGGCCAGGTGCTTTTTATATTTGTTTTGTGTTCTGTTGTATTGTTTGTTACAAATTATGCACATGTCACTACAATAAAATACTTACTTACTTACTAACTTACTTATAGCTTACCAAACCTGATTGGCATATAAGTTTGTAAATAATGACACTTTCTGCATTTTCAAGTCGTATCTGTGGTTACACAGAAAGAATCATAGTACATGTATAACAAGTTGAAAAGCAGGGACATTAGCCTGACCACTGGCAGGTTTCCTTAGTTTCCTTATAAGTCCCCTCCCCCAACCCCAAGATTAATTACAAAAAAATAGGGGGTAGGGGTCTGTGAAATAAGGGAGAAAAAGGACAGTGGGAATGGGGCTGAAAGCCAAATGAGGGCTCTGCTTGTTTGCCATATTTGTAAAATCCAACACCATTCCATTTCAATTTGTTTAGGCTTAGTATACTATTGTACTTGTAAAAAAAAGTGTTGTTACTAGTTTAGTAAACATTTAGTAAAGCACTTAATTGCGCCATTTTGACTTGTTTAGCATGCACACATTTGTAAAATCCAACACCAGTACCATTTTAATTTGAGCCTATGTGTAACACCCCTTAAAAAAATCAGGAGAGCAATAAATCTAAATTGATCACTGTTGCCAATGACATTAAAGGCTATACTGATAATATGTGTGCCACACACCCAGAGACTATACTGATAATATTTGTGCCACACACCCAGAGACTATACTGATAATATTTGTGCCACACACCCAGAGACTAAACTGATAATATTTGTGCTACACACCCAGAGACTATACTGATAATATTTGTGCCACACACCCAGACACTATACTGATAATATTTGTGCCACACACCCAGAGACTATACTGATAATATTTGTTGCCACAAACCAAGAGACTATACTTATAATAACTGTGCCACACACCCAGAGACTATACTGATAATATTTGTGCCACACACCCAGAGACTAAACTGATAATATTTGTGCCACACACCCAGAGACTATACTGATAATATTTGTGCCACACACCTAGAGACTATACTGATAATATTTGTGCCACACACCCAGAGACTATACTTATAATATCTGTGCCACACACCCAGAGACTAAACTGATAATATTTGTGCCACACACCCAGAGACTATACTGATAATATTTGTGCCACACACCCAGAGACTATACTGATAATATTTGTTGCCACAAACCAAGAGACTATACTTATAATAACTGTGCCACACACCCAGAGACTATACTGATAATATTTGTGCCACACAACCAGAGACTATACTGATAATATTTGTGCTACACACCCAGAGACTATACTGATAATATTTGTGCCACACACCCAGAGACTATACTGATAATATTTGTGCCACACACCCAGAGACTATACTGATATTATTTGTGCCACACACCCAGAGACTATACTGATAATATTTGTTGCCACAAACCAAGAGACTATACTTATAATAACTGTGCCACACACCCAGAGACTATACTGATAATATTTGTGCCACACACCCAGAGACTATACTGATAATATTTGTTGCCACAAACCAAGAGACTATACTTATAATAACTGTGCCACACACCCAGAGACTATACTGATAATATTTGTGCCACACACCCAGAGATTTAATTTTGATCCATTCAATAATAATTTGAGGTAAATAAATAACCACTATCATGTAAGTTTGGTGAACGTTCATTCAAGAACAAATAGTTTAATTTTTGATGATCCAATTCCAAGCGCAGAAACTGATTTAGATTATTCAAGATCTTGTCTATAAAGGTATAATGTTTTATAACTTCTGTGTATGAGATGCTGTTAGAGTGCACACAAAAATCAAAAAATACATTTATTGAAGATTCAAGGATCAGAACTCTGTCATTCATTATCAAATTTGGCCAGTTCAAGAAATTGCCTGAGATGGTATGGTTGAATAATTCGGAATTAGTTTGGTTAGGGACGACTAAAAAATGCAGGTATTTGAGTGCATACAAGGTCAAACATTGTTAACTATCTAATTCAATGGATATGTAATGTCTGAGAAAATAAAGTTTTATAAAATTCTAATGAGTAAATTTCGAGAATACAAATAAAAATTCCAGTGCTAGAGAGCACACAAGGTAAATTTTAGACAATTCAAGCCAATAAATCTGATATTCAATTATCAATTACTTCTCTAAGACAGCCATTAATTACAATGTCCTAGTTCAGATGGGAAACTGCTGCCTCAATTTTGAATCACAGATTTTATACCAGAGACATATAAACATTTTATAATGTAATTAAACCAGTGATGTATACAGTCATCTTTGCAGTAGATATGCTGCTATGAGAATACACATGTAGTGGTGAAGTACTTTACAAGGAATAAGAAGAAGATGATCACATGGTAATATTACTTAGACGTAAGTTAGGTGAATTGCGATGGTTTCATTAACCTAACGGTTTGTCTACCTCGATTTATATAGTGAGCCTTTTTATAAGTGGTTTCATCTACCTTATTTTATATAGTGGGGCATTGATAGTTTTGTCTACAGTATTATTATAATTGTCACACCTAGTCAATCAAAACAATTAAATATCTATTAATTAGTAGTTTGTGTTTGCACATGTTGACCTTTCAAAAAGTTTGGCAATAAAATCACAAGAATCATATATTTATCAACTAGCAGTTTGAGTTTGCATCTGTATACATGTGAACCTTTTTGGAAAACAATGAGGGAGATTGAGTTTTGAAATGAGGGAGACTGGGTTTTGAAATGAGGGAGATTGGGTTTTGAAATGAGGGAGACTGGGTTTTGAAATGAGGGAGATTTGGTTTTGAAATGAGGGAGATTGGGTTTTGAAATGAGGGAGACTGGGTTTTGAAATGAGGGAGACTGGGTTTTGAAATGAGGGAGATTGGGTTTTGAAATGAGGGAAACTGGGTTTTGAAATGAGGGAGACTGGGTTTCGAAATGAGGGAGATTGGGTTTTTAAATGAGGGAGACTGGGTTTTGAAATGAGGGAGACTGGGTTTTGAAATGAGAGAGATTGGGTTTTGAAATGAGGGAGACTGGGTTTTGAAATGAGGGAGATTGGATGCAAATGAGGGAGATTTTTTTTCACGCCATAAAATTTGAAAATATTGTCATTTCGGTACAATTTTACATAATTCCTTAATAATTCAAGTATATTATATTTTTTTAAACCTAGCATTCTAACTTCCTAATAAATCTGAATCCTACATTTATTCATCACAACAACTACTCTAATGTCACAAAACAAATAAATTATCTGAATGAATATATGAAAGTGGTGAAAGTAGCTTTCTATTTTATTTTGTTAGTAAAAATTCAACCATGTAAGTGTGATTTTGTCTGAAAAAAAAAAAATAGGGTCGGTGGGTAGAAACTTTATTATCAAGTGCTTATGTAGATATTTGGTGTATAGAAAATATCCACTTTAATCCCAGGCTTTTGTCCACTTGTACATATTTTGACTAAGGGACTTTTGTCAAAGGGGCCTTTTTTCCGAATACCAGTTAATTGGCATGCCACATAACACTATACTTAATTAAGGTTGACAAACCCACTTCCTGCTTTCAACACAAAATTAAGGTAGACGAACCGGTAGGTTGAGGAAACCACTGTCACCCAGTTTGGTGAACAAAAAGGTTAGCCTAGTTGATTAGAAAAAGCTTCACTATTTTTATCTGATCCCTCCTTCTGTGTCATGTGACAGTTTTGGCTCCGCCTTGATTTATTCCAAATATTGTGATTCAATCAGGTAAAAACTTTGACCGATATTCTTTTATATTGATACTTTTATGATGCAATTGTTGAATGAAACAATGTTTGTTATATCGCAATTAATGTTAGATAACTTTTATATTGTAGTAGAATGGTACCTGGGCATCGGGTTAAAACTGGTGGTGTGGCGTATTTTTTCGCGATGCACTATTGGTCTGCTAATGTGGACGTCCTAAATTGATTACAGATACAAGTGATTACTGTTTGTAAATTGTCACGAATTACTGACGTTTTCAGTGTAAAATGGTATTGAATGTTACTAAAACAGTTTTAAGCTCACTCTGCGTCTCGGTGTTGTAGCTTGGTAATAATGCAGGTCTAGTATTATCTAGAGGGTGCAGTGGGGTGATGGGTCTGTAAATGGCCAATGGTGCATTTCTTATGTACATAATGTTTTTAATGTGAAACATACCAATTACGTACCAGAATTTCAATTAAATTAGATTTTTTCTTGGGAAAAGCGCAGTGCCTGTCAAGGACTATCTCCATATAAGTACTTGCCTACATATATAGCTCCAACGGTAGGTGTAAAGATTCAAAGACAGACTGGACCACCGCTTGGATTAAAGAAATGGACACCAGAATCGATGCTTCAGTCTAAACCAGTTTTACTCATGAATGATAGGGATAACGAAATTTTGATCTGACAGTGTACTTAATGTTAGAATGTGTTGGTGCAACAGTTACATAATGTTTCTCCCCTACAGGTGGTCTCTTGACAAGTTGTTAAAGTTTAAATAACATTAACTATGAAACACATAACTTTGTCACTTGAATCAGCAGTGAGAGATGAATGATAATTATACAAAATGTTGTATATCAATCATCAATGAAACTGGCCAGATGGGGATTCAAACTCAGGACTCGCTACCGACTGAGCTAATCTGGCCTGGCCTTCCCAACCAAAATTATCATTGCAACAGCTTGTGATACACCAGTTGACCACATTGTGATATGCTATTCTAATAACTAGTGACACAAAGGTTTTCATTTTAGTGACAGGCTATGACATGCTTATTATTAATAAAGAGAAGAGAGAGACGTTTTGATAATTTGATTACAATGGTAGATCCATCAATATTGCTGTTGATTTTGTTGTTTAATATTACTTTTTTTTTTAAACATGTTTAAGTGTTCTTTTCCAGTTGATTGTAAATGCAAAAAACTATCTGTCATATCATACAGTTTTTGTTGTTTGTTTGTTTGAATATTTAGCATCATTTTAAGCCACTGAGGTAAAACTGAAGATAGGTTAACCTAACCACTCTTTCCAGGGACATAAGGTTAACCAGTACCCATCTCCACAAGAATCGGATAACTTTCCCACTTGAAGCATCGGTGAGAGACAAATGACACTGAGACACAATGTTGTATATCAATCATCACAGAGACTGACTGGTCGGTTATTCAAACTTAGGACTTCTGGATTGACAGTAAGAGGTACTTCCATCTGAGCTAACCTGCAGGTTCGGCTACAGGTATCTATTCATCAGCAACATACTCTTTTTAAGCAGGAGCCATTTCTTAGCAGCCACTTTTGTAATTATGTTTTGTATTTATACCTTCCTAATTTTCTTTAATAGGAGCGTATCAGGAAAAATAAAATAAATGGATAAAAAGCATCTCATTATCATTAATAATTATAAACCAATAAAAGAATGAATAGGGTTTGACGGCGTACCAACACATTATAGGTAGTTTAAGTATATCAAATCCAACCGACAAAATGTGACAAGATAAATATGTAAATTGGATTGGTTAACTCAAATCAAAATTCTAAAAATAGATACTCATCATATATGTAGCAATTAAATACTGTTTGATAACCTTCGCATTGTCATTCTGGCTCTTTCTAAAATAAAACATTTTTAACTAAATGTAAACCTGTATAATGGATCAATTTGAAATCAAAATGAAATCACATGTGTGACTGATTCATTTAATATGTCACAAAATATGTTGTCATTTTAAGTATCAAATCTATTTTAGTTTAACCAAAGCAACTAACCCTTGTTAGGCAAGCCCTTTTCAATATATTATTTTCGCATGTTTAAATAGACATCTTTCTGGTCATACTGGGGCCAATGAGTATATATAGGCATGCTATATTGGGAAAAAAATTCTTAGTCAATTTTTAAATTTTGAAAAATCCTGATATATTCCCTTTAAAATGCTCAGTAGTTGATGGATTGGTTGGTTAGTACTGTTTATAACTTGAAAAGTGACATTTGGGTCAATAAGTTAATCAATAATGCCATTCATTTAATAATGTTGCCTGTTGCCTATTACCACAGTTTTAGATACAATAATGTACAGTTTGTCTGTGATATTGGGGAATATCTCTATAGTGTAAGCTAGCACTTTTCTGTATGAAAATAAGTCCAGGTTTAAGACCTGACGAGATCCTGATACTCAATCAAAATTGTACCAACTAAAACTCCATTAAGCTGGTCAAAAATCATATACAGTAAGTGTAATACAAACAAAGTAAACATAATGCCCATCTTTCTAAAACCTTTTACTCCATAGATACGCGTTTTCCTGCACCATAACAGAAGGCTTTTGAAAACAGTGCTCGTGACGAGCAATCTGAACACTTCCTGCACTGTTTACCACTCTGTCAGTTAATATAAACATAATTCATCCATTGCTGATACGTGGTGAATAAATGCTTTCAATATTAGAGGTGTCCAAATGCGTCTATATGAAGTAAAGGGTTAAACAACCAAGATTTAAAGACTGTACACAACAAAGGCAGCAGTGGTCTAGTGGTGGAGTTACTATACCATTATGGCAATTACCTATCATTTCATGTTTAACGATTCAATGCATGTTTATACATCTCTCAAAAGAATGTATATATTACATTCAAAGAATGTTACACTTTTCTATATATAAGAATTTTAGATCAAGTGAGTGAAGCTAATTTATGTTACAATAAGACATGTGTAAAGGATGACTGATCGACATTATGGTTATTTCATATCATTTCATGTTTAACAACACAAAGCATGTTTAAATATTCTCAAAAAGAATGTTTACATATAAGTTTTTTTTATATAATATAACATCGAAAAAATGGTACAATTTTCCATATAAGAATTTCAGATCAAGTGAATGAAGCCAACTTATGCTACGCTAAGATACCTGCAAAGGATAGTTGATCGCCATTATGGTATTTCAGATCATTTCATGTTAAACGACTCAAATTGTGTTTCTAATTCTCACAAAAGAATGTATATATAACATTTGAAGAATGGTACACTTTTCCATATAAGAATTTCAGATCAAATGAGTGAAGCCAATTTATTCCATGCTAAGACATCTGCAAAAGGTGATTGATTGCCATTATGATTATTTCATATCATTTCATGTTTAACGACACAAAGTATGTTTAAATATTCTAAGAAATGAATGTACACATATAACATTGAAAAAATGGTACAATTTTCCATATAAGAATTTCAGATCAAGTGAGTGAAGCCAATTTATGCTACGCTAAGATACCTGCAAAGAATAACTGATTGCCATTATGGTTATTTCATATCATTTCATGTTTAATGACAGAAAACATGTTTAAAAATTCTCAGAAAAGGAGAAAAGGATGTGTGTATATACAACATTTAAATAAGGTACAAGTGTCCTTTAATAAGAATTTCAGATCAAGTGAGTGAATCCAATTTATGTTACGCTTAGACATCTGCAAAGGATACTTGATTGCCATTGTGGTTATTTCATATCATTTCATGTTTAACGACTGAAAACATGTTTGGGTCACCAAATCAACATGGAGGCTGTTGACGCGAGAAAATGTAACATTCAGAAATTGACTTGATACATCACACACAAACGGAGACTGGACAAAATAATTACAGGTAAGTGATAAATAATGAAGTTGTCTAATGACAGGTTGCGATCTTGCATGCAAATAACAAAGGAAAAAGGAGGATACTGTTGACTTGTCCTATTCGCACAAAATATATGGGTTAGGTCATATCGTGTCCTAGAGGACATTCGTTGCAGTTTAATACTTTTGGGGAACTTTGACAAATACTTTTGGAGATCTGGGAAACAATAGGCATTACTTTAAGAGATCCAGAGAACAGGGGTCCCCCTGGGAGGGTCTCAGTAAAGTACCTTTTCTATTTTTATATAGTAGGATTTAGTGTTTTTTTGCAAACATTTTTTTTGGTTATTATATTTTTTTTCTATGATGATTTATTTTGCTAAACTTGAATATTGAGTTGGGGGGGGGGGGGGGGGGGGGGGGGGGGGGGGGTGTACACTCAGGTTTTGGGGGTCAAAGCCACACGCCAATTACCTGCGTTCCAAGTTCTAGCAAAAATGTTTTGATCAAAACGCAAACCAAAACATGTCAATTTAAGACAACTCCCCATCTGTTCTATTTTCCTCCCAACATAAATTAATACCATGCTACATTTAAAATTGAAATAAACCTAATTAAGTTTACCTTCATGATCTTTTTTGTACAGTTCTCTAGTAAATTGCAATGCACAACCTCTTGTCATATTCATCTTTCCAACCAAATTTACCTCCAATAAGAAAACTTAGAAAAGTAACCAATAGGCCAATAAATAGACAAAGTGTTGTTTTGTATTTTGATTATGGACAAAGCTCGTTCAGTGACCGAGTAGAAGAATAGAATATAACGCATACGTTCAGTTGCGTAGCTTCCTATAGGCACTTTTTTCTGAGAAATCAAAAAAACAAAAATGCCAAAAAAATGCAATAAAAATTATGGTACTTCATTTTTCCTTTTATTGAAGCGAACAAACCTGAAAACATTACATTTATTTGGTTATAAAACAGTGAAGTCAATGTTAATATTAAGGATAACCAGGCCCCTAAAAAATAAATAAATATACATCAAAACACACCTAAGACAGTCTATCTGACTTTTTTTTTTCGGAAGAGCATACCCACGGACCCCTTACAACCGTGCCCGCACATCGTTTTCAGCTAAGTTACGCCCCTGGCGTTGTACTTTAAATCAAAACGATTATGCTTTATTGACTAGTTGCCTAGAAGACAATGAATACGTTGGCATCGTCCGTTGTCATCTTGGATCCCCTATATATGGTTGAAATACGAGATCAGGCGGAACTATTTGCATTATTCCATTAAGATGATATTGGACACAGAAATGTCAGTGTTATTAGGCCCTACAGTATCTAGTCGCATTTTTATGTGCTAGACTCTGCCTATTAAGGTCTATTTGATTAAATCATTGTCTGAAACGCAATCTGATTTATATATGAAATACTGCTTCGCCCATTATTTAGGTGACATCATCATCAGCATCATCGTCTCCAGCTACCGCATCCCACTGGAAGAGTATTCTCGCGGTGTCGTTAAAATACTGAGCACTCGCAGCAGTCAGATCAGCATTTAGGTTTACAAATAAAAGTTCAATTTGTACAGTGATATTTAAAGAAGGTAAATATATAAACGGTGAAACTGAATCGCACCCAGTCTCCCGAGGGCCAACTGCAACCCTCCGAGGGTGGGCTGGCTGACTACCTCAGGCGGAAGTCCGTTCCAGAGAACAATGGACGCCGGATAGTAGCTGTTCAGATGTTCGCTTTTCTTTGCAGATAAAAGGACAAACTGATGCTTGTGCCCCATTGTGGAATTTTGTGTTGGCTTATGAGGAGGACTTCGTCTAGTGTCAAATCGGAGAAATAAAACTATATAGAATTGTTGAAATATAACTTGTGATCATAAGAAATTGGTTCCTTTCACAAACCAAACTGTTAGAATATATCTACTCCAGGATATAAACTAACATGCTTCTAGTCTACTGTAGTGTGTGCTGGTGGATATTATACTTGTTTAAAGACTGGTTTTAGCCCGTTTCAGGGGGTTGTACTAGTTGGTTTTCAACTCATCATACATTCTTTAAAGCCAGTCTTACTAACAATATGAGTATATTGTTTTGTTACGCCCGTTATTTTAAATATAAACATATAGATATTTAATGTAATTTAAGCTTGAAATCAATCATACACATTTTGAGCAATGTCGTTTTTTTCTGGTATTAAATATTCTAAAAAAATATGCCAGACTATTCATTAAGTGGATAATGACCCAGATAATTAGGTTAAAACATTTTAATTTGGAAAATAAAATTAAAACATGATTGATACAGTGTTGTATAAACCAGATATAGGGTAAATAAAAGTATTAGGATCAGATAAAACTTAATCAGTAAGGGTAAAACTAATTAGGACAATACATTCTGAGCAATTTAAACAAGATATATTAAGGGCAATTAACACATAAACATAATTAGGGCAATTAAAATATTCAGTATAAGACAAATGAAACAGATACATTAAGGTAATTAACACATAAACATAATTAGGGCAATTAAAATAGATTCAGTATAAGATCAATAAAACAAATACATTTAGGGCAATAAACATGTAAACATAATTAGGGCAATTATAATATATTCAGTATAAGATCAATAAAACAGATACATTAAGGTAATTAACACATAAACATAATAAGGGCAATTAAAATATATATAAATTTAAGATCAATATAACAAATACATTAAGGTAATTAACACATTAACATAATTAGGGCAATTTAAAATATATTCAGTATAAGATCAATAAAACAGATACATTAAGGTAATAAACACATAAACATAATTAGGGAAATTAAAATAGATTCAGTATAAGATCAATAAAACAAATACATTAAGGGCAATAAACATGTTAACATAATTAGGGCAATTAAAATATATTCAGTATAAGATCAATAAAACAGATACATTAAGGTAATTAACACATTAACATGATTAGGACAATTGAAATATATTCAGTATAAGACCAATAAAGCAGATACATTAAGGTAATTAACACATTAACATGATTAGGACAATTAAAATATATTCAGTATAAGACAAATAAAATAAATATATTAAGGTAATTAACACATAAATATAATAAGGGCAATAGAAAAATCGTATACGACATTAACAGTTAATCAATTTCACATGACCAAAATGTTCTTTTTTATTTATGTCCAAATTTTAAGAAAATGTTTAAAATGCATAATATGTCGGGTACATCAGTATTATGTCAGGTTAGCCGTTCCGTTCAGTATTGTTTGCGGCAAATTTGCAACAAATCATCCAAATTGCACTATTTCATTTATGTAAAGAATTTTTCGCCAATATCACTTTGACATGGTAGCTCTAGTCTCTTTTAGATTACGTTGACAAAACATTTATCTTTCACAGACATCAATGTGTGAAGTCATTATGGTAAACCATTGAGTCTCAACGTTTCGTAATTCTAACATGTTACATCCATTAACGTTGGTGATTATATGCCAAACTGTCCTATCTGCATATATGTATTAGAAAGGAAATAGATTACTTTTGTGTTCAACTCATATACGCAAAATGATTATTCACGCAATATAGCAGCTATTGAAATAGGACAACATACAAATATGTACGTCAGTCAGCAGAACATTCCGTGTAACTTCTAAACGGCTTAGATGTTGGTCTTCTTTCTTGTTCCTCGAGAAAGTTCATTGGCTGAGAAAGTAGGTCAACGCCTAAACAGGATTTGTTAAATTGAGTTTGTGCCTGTTTCAACACATTACAGGTTAAACATGTCGACCGTGAGTTATGAGGACATGAGAAATGAAGACATGGGTCCGAGTAGAACAATCGTCCTTCCACAAGTTACTGGACAACAGTTTCACATTGCAATTTTGGGCCGAGCTGAGCTACTATCAATCTCATTAAAATCAGATCAACTGTTAAGCTGCCATACTCTACGCAAAGTACTGTACATAGAGCATGGAAGCTTACAGTTGATATGAATTTAATGAGAATTATCTACTATAAAACTTATAGAACCTGTCTTAAATATATTTATTTTCTAATAATTGTGAAACACATCTTGTTCGATGTTGTCTAATGTAGAATCAGTACTAAGCATATATACGACAGACAACGTGTATAGTCCGGGAGATCGAACCGATGACCCGAGTCCTTGGTCCGATGCTCCATTAACGGACACGAAGAGATCCCCTATTTTTATATCCCATGATATTCCCTATAATACAAATATTTCACCTCGTTAACAATATCAACTAAACCTCGTCTTACAAGTAACACAATAATCTATATCACTTACTCCTAATATTTCCTTTGTTTTTATTGATATTTCCACTAATGGTTCCGCTCACAATAAGGGTTATAAGCAGTCTGTTGTAACTGTTTCTTAATGTAGTTCTAGTAAGTGTAGTTTTGAATTCAATTAGCAATCCCAACGTTAATAGTTCTATGTACAGTGGTAGGCAATTCTGATACAATTATCTCTATTGTGAATATTTATCTCTGTGAATAAATCTGCTCGAAGCTAAAATGCCAGACTAAACGTTACAATGTATTTCTGCCAGTAATGTTATGCACGTTCAATGGTTTCACCAACTGGGGCGGTTGCGGGCACACCCGGGGAGGCACACCCGGGGACCAGGAAACACCTGTATACCGATATGCTGAAGTTATAAAGATAACGACATCAGGAGTAGGATTCACTAACCATTCTTAAGAAATATTCTTAACTTGAACTCAAATTGAAATTTGGATTTCAAGCTCAAGTCTAAGAATATTCTCACGACTGGTTGGTGAATACGACTCGTAAATAGCGAAACAGAGAAAGGAAGTTAATTTGAAAAGTTGTCAAATTTTCTGATTCCCCCTGGATGCTCCCTGTCCCGTTATATATATTTATAGTAAATGGTGTCAAATAATTATATATGTATAGTCAACGGATTATAAACGGGTATCATTTATATGATAGTGGGGTAAGACTATTGAAGCATGGACGTCTACCGGAATATATTTATCTCATCTCTCCAGCTGCGATGGCCATCTATGATTTCAGACAAAACTGAAATATCTTGAGGGCCAATACAATACACACTAAGAACACAGCATAGGGCCTGCTTATCTTTGATCAGTGGTTTTAAAACTTAATATCGTTTAATTATGTTCTATTTGAATATGAGGCAATTAAACTACAATCAAATTTTGATTAAAACGTTGTTTTTTTTGTGTTGTTTAACTTTAAAGGAATGATAAATCAGGATTTTTCAAAATTTTAGAATTGGCTAAAAACATTTTTATCCAATAAAGCATGCTTATATACTTACTGACCCCGTGTTGCCAAAATGCTACATTTCTAAACATGCTACAATAATATATTGAAAAGGGATTTCCTAATTTGGGCTACGCACCTAGGTTAGATTCAAACATATTTCCCGCTTAAAATTATGTATTTTACATATTTTATGACGTATTTCATGAGTCACGTGATTTCATTTTTAGTTCAGTCTGATCCGTAATACAGGTTTACAGTAAAACTTGTTTCATTTGAGAAATAGTCTGAATGACGGTGCGAAGTCAAATTTAACGTTTTTATTAACCCTTGCGCTTTGAGCTGGTCATTTTGACGAGCAGATTGATGGTGCGATGATCGCCAAGCAGTATTTAAGTGTTCTCCGAGTATTGTAACATTATGGGATGTTAGAATTGTAGATACTTCATATGACATAAATACATACAAAAAACTCTTGAATCTTGAATCTATGACAGTTTAATGAGATAGGATGACAGTTTACTGGAGATAAATGATAGCCTAGGGTTATCTTGATGTATTGTTGACAACTTAATGTTGTGGGCTGGACTTTAAGATCTGTAATTAGAATACTGACCAATAGAAAAGTAGAAATGAATTGACCAATGATAGAATAGTTGTTTATTCATTCAGAGACTGGTTTTAGCAGAGATAGGACAGTTAGTTAGGATTCAGACACAGACCGAGTAACATGTCAGTTAGACTAGGATTAGTTTAAACGAACGGTAGTCAGTTTAAAAATGTTAGCTTGTGACTTTGAACTTATGCGAACTTTATAATGATGTGAATAAAATTTACTTATGATATACAAAGAGTTGTTGAGTCGATTATACAACAGTATTTTCGAATAGGGATTTCGTTTCAGGTTTACCACTCTGACTGATATATCGATTTTGTCACATTTTGGTAGATTTGACAAACCTAAACCACTCAGATTTTATTTATTACGAAAATGAGATGCTTTTTATCCATTTTACAAATAATTTTATTTTTTTAGGACATTTATAGTTTTTCCCTGATATACTCGCTTTAAATTATATAGTAATCTGTAAAGGTAATACTTTAATTATTTGACCGAGATTAAATCATTTAATCTAAACTGTCAGCATGTTTTCAGCTTTGCACACGCACCATTACAGTCAATTTATCTTTAATTTTGCATGAATTGTTTCCTAATTATTCTCCTGCTATTTTAACAACGGCATTAAATTAAGAGATGCAATTTTCTTTAGAAATTCACATGCACTATATATATATAGCGTTCTCTCTATTGGTAAGAATTCTGATGCAACTCTGCAGTTTTACAGGTATAATGTTTTTAGGTTCATCTCCATTTTTCTTCATGAAGTTTTCCTTTTTCATTACTTTATGTTAATTTGTCCTTTTTTTTTGTACAAAGAGAGTAAATCTGGTATCCTCATTTCTGGTGGCGTCATCTAACCTAGGCTATGCTGCGTTAAACCCCATTCATTCATTCATTCATTCATTCATTCATTCATTCATTCATTCATTCATTCATTCATTCATCCATCCATCCATCCATCCATCCATCCATCCAGCCAGCCAGCCAGCCAGCCAGCCAGCCAGCCAGTCATTCATTCATTCATTCATTCATTTTATTAAACACTTTTTACTCACAAATGCCTGCCATAATATACTAGTACCAGGTACTATTCACGTTGCTATTCACAAGGAAAGAACACGATCTGATTAACCTTTCGTTCTTATCCTATTGATAAATTGTGCATATATAATATATAACTTGTTGTAATGAAATGAATAAACTACTTATACGCTAGCTTCTCGATCTTTAGTTTTAAGAAAAGTTTAGATAAGTTCCTGTAAATTTTAAACTTGTGTAATCAAACGAAATTCCTTATACGATTAAAAAAACTAGAAACATTAAATTGAATAGAGTTACACGTAATCTAACTAATCTCTATCAATTACGTTAGTTAATTTGTTTGAATAGTAAGCGTCCTTGTCATTCCATGGAACAGACGATCTGTTAATCTAACAACTCTCTCCTGGGATCCTGGAAGGTTAACTCAAACACACCCACCTCTGCAGGTAACTGATAGTTCATCCCTGGGTTAAGTTAATGTTTCTATTCCCTGTGTATTGAATTAAACAGCGCGTCAGATAATTATTTTTTCAAATATTGTGAAATTATGCTATACTTTTCTAGCAATGCATCTAAAAGTAAATACTTATAGTTATACCACTTACAAATATTCACTTAACCTAGGCTTAGGCTAACCCAAGCGTAAAGGTGCATCACCTTTCTATTAAGCAACTGATGGAAGGTTTATTGAATCGCAAAGAGAATGTCCCATTCGGATATAATGGTTGGGTCCGTCTTTGTAGTTTATCTTATTTAGTCAGAATTTCGTTAACACACAGGTCGGCATTTTCCGTTTTATTCGTCAGGGTTTTATCATAACCCAATACTGGCCAATGAGTGACTTTATCACGAGATGCAATTTAGTATTTGGTGAACACAATTAAAGAAGTTTACACTACAGCGACAAAATACAATGTAAGTAATTGAACAGAATATCCACTAATGCGTGGTGTTTAACCCTTTACTCCATAGATACGCATTTTCCAAATCACAGAAGGTGTTTGAAAACAGTGCAGGAAGAGTTCAGATTGCTCATAACGAGCAATCTGAACACTTCCTGCACTGTTTTCCACTCTGTCAGTTAATATAAACATAATTCACCCAATAATTCAAAAGCCGTCTATATAAGAGGTGTCCAAAGGCGTCTATATGAAGTAAAGGAATACTATAAGTATACAGTTTTATTTCTAAGATAAAAACAATATCGGCGATATAGGTGATGCCTCTTTAAAACGACTAAGTTCTGGCAGACCTATAAAAACAAAATGTTCTTCTACAGACGTGGTCGTTATCTTAGAAGTTTATGAGCTGCATGCACAAATATCCTTACCGTCAAATTATTTTCCACAAATCCACTATGCAACCTCACATCCTCTTGTAATAGCACGGTGCTGAATGGAAATTCCAATATTACTTGGCGTATAAAGCCGTCGTTGTCCCCCTGAGGTAGCGGTATCCACCAATCGATATAATGTCATCTGTTATCGTTGCGCTGTGTGTCGCCCAACTGCAGAAGTTTATTGTTCCCTCGGAAACAGGGGTCAAAGATCTCTGAGGTAATTGCTGAACTAGACAAGTGCGCAAGTTGTATTGTTCCCTTGGAAACAGGACACATAGGCCTCTAAGGTTCTTGTTGGACTTAATAAGTACACAAGTTGTATTTTCCCCGGAAACATTTGTCAAAGGTCGCTAAGGTTGGTTAAAACAATATTTTATTCAAGAACTACATATATAAAATATTAGATAACATCTGCAAATTAGTAAACTGACGAACGATTCAAAGAATTGGGATTTAGAAACTGTTATGATTGGGCTTGATAAGTTGGGAAGTTGTATTGATCCCTCTGACTCGGAAAAATGGGCCAAAGGTCGTTAAGTTTTTTGTTGAAGTTGATAAGTGCTCAAGATGTAATGATTCCTCGGAAACTTGGTTCAAAGGTCGCTCAGGTTTTTGTTGAAGTTGACAAGTGCTCAAGTTGTACTGATTCCTCGGAAACTTGGGTCAAAGGTCGCTAAGGTTTTTTGTTGAAGTAGAAAATTATTAATGACAATCATTGGGGGATCTTCCCAAATATATCCAAAGCCATAGTCAGATGAACATTTGTTTAACATTAGACAACCAATTCTTTTTATCTTTTATACAATCATACGCAAGTTTGTATACATTCTGTAAAATGATATTATCTGTATTTATTCAATTTGTACCAGAATTTTATAATTATAATATAGTGATATGTACAAAGGGTATCTACCCGAATTCGCCATATATAGCCGATGAACATGTGTATTTGTTTACAAAATTTTATATGCACTCTTTCAATTTCTATTGATTTGGTGTAGCCCCATATTTCAGATGCATACCCCAATATTGACCTAACAAACGCATCAAATAACTGACATAATATTTTCATTTTATATTTACGACAATTAATCAACAACACATTTAAGGCTTTTAAGGCTTTACCAATTAACTGTTGGTTGTTAGCTGCAAATGTCCCGGTATAGTTAAAAATGGTTCCCAGATAATTAAAGTCATTAACATTTTCTAAATCAGTGCCATTGTAAGTAAACTTTTCACTATCTAATAAATTTCCCCTTTTTCTAAAAACGATAACTTTCGTTTTTTATGTATTAACATCCAAACTCCATTTACTTCAGTATGTATTTAATAAGTCCAGGCTTTTTTGTATAAAAAAACTCTGAATAACTATTACAAGATCTTACACACGATTTAACACTATGCTACATATCTCTAATAATACGACAAACCTTGCCTTGAATTCCGTAGTTGTGCAATTTAAACCATAGAACATTACTGTAAAAACAATCGAAAGCTTTTTTAAAAATCGACAAATACACAGAATAAACGTTTAATTTCATTTGTATCACAGTTAATAAAACAAATAAAGCATCTACTGTAGATTTTCCTTTGCGAAAACCAAACTGTGAATCAGAAATTGTATTTGATTCATCACAAAATTGGGCGATTTTCTTATTTAATATTGATGTAAAAAGTTTAGACATACAGCTTACTAAAGTTATACCCTTATAAGTGTTGACACTATGTTTATCTCCCTTTTTATGCAGTGGTACAATAACACCCTCTGTTCATTTCTCAGATAAATTTACTTTTCTTTTAGCACTGTAGAATTTCCAGTTGCCCCACCCTTTCAATACTAGTATTAGAATCAACATTCAAAAGGAAACAAACCAAAAATCATTGGAAATTGAGAGGTAAATAAAAAGAGAACTCAATAGTGTCCGTTTGTATGTACCTGGCATTCATGAATATTCCGTGTGTATCCATAAATCAATTTTCGGTGTCCGAAAGATTGATTGATTGAATATTTAGCGTCATTTTTATGCCATCGAGGGCTAACATGACGACCACTGTTTCCTGGGATCCTGGAAGGTTAACCAGTTCTGGAGCACAGCCCATCTCCGCAAGTAACTGATAACTTTCTCACTTGAATCAGCGATGAGAGACGGATAGTGATATAACTGTTGATAAACCGATACTAATACATTATCAAATCGACATAATATCGCTCTCATGAATTTATGTGGAGCGCGTGGTCCAGTGGTAGGGCACCGAACAGATGATCGGATAGTCGTGAGTTCGACCCTCCGCCAAGACTTTGTGTGGTGTCCTTGAGCAAGACACTTTTCCGCATATATGCTTAGTATTGGTTTTACACAGGAAGACTTCGGACGTGATTTGTCCAAGTTGTAAGAACTTGTTTCACAATCGAAGTAAAATAAGTATGTGTAAACTCACGAAGAAGGCGTTTAGACGTCCGAACATATTAGCAACATAGTTTTATTCCAATGTTTCATGCCTGTGTATACTTGCTGAATCCGTATTGCCAAAATGAATCTATTTAAACGTGCCAAAATAACACATTGAAACTGGGCTATGCGCCTAGGTTAGACCAAATAGATTTCCCGCTTAAAATTACAACATATTTTGTGACGTAATATTTAAATGAATTACATCAAGGGTGGTAAACGCACAACACCATTCCCACCGGGAATACGCTTCAAATGTGTTGTACGACATCCGATGCAGGTGTTGTGCGCTTTGAAAATCAGAATTAAGATAGGTGCATTTTTTGTTCTTGTTCATTATGAAACGTCTACGAATGTTATCGAAAAAAAAAAAAATGCTATTTCGACACAAATATGATTGAAGATTATTTGTGTAAAATATATGTTCTGTAATTTAAGAATTGGCGCTATTGTCACTAAAATTCTGCCGACTCGAAACGTCAAAAAATATGAAATCGTTAAACATGTAAATTTCTGACCTGATCTGCCTAATTTCTGGACATCTGACGGTTCAAATAATCAAACACATGTAATACAGCAAATAATATCACATTCATATGAATAAAATGGTGCTTATTGGGAAAATACTGGCAAAAATAAATCGGGAATGGAGTTGCAACCCTGGGAACGGAGTTGCTTATATACATTTTATAGTCGAATCCAAATAAAAGAAAAAAAACGCCTATATAGCTAATTTATCATCCCCATGCTTGCCATTTAGGAATGAAATATTCATCCAAAACATTGTTAAAGGTTCAATCAATATCATTTTTATATGCATTTATTTTATTTGCGAATACAAATTAATGCAATGCACATGTATCTCTAAATCTATTATTTATAACGTAATAACAAACGAATTAATTTTGCATCTTTCGAAAATAATTTCATAATTCAGGATGCGTGCCGCTTTAAAACTATTATGTTTTCATAATGTATTATTGTTTTTATATTACTTTTGTTCTTTTTTTAGATGAGCGAGGTTACCAGAAAAAAGCTATGTTTGTAGCCAGTGTCAACAAACGGAAGGCTATCGGCGCACATTAAATTCAGCCACCGGAATCAAGAAAGGCAAAGTTTCATTGCCACCCGCCTCCACCCCACCCATATCGAACTGTTCAACGGATGCTTCGAGGGATGATATATTTATATGAAATAGTGCTTCATTTATTGGCGAGGTCGTATCAGAAATCATCTTACATGTCATCCAATCTCGGGCCGCATAGCGTAACTACATGTATTTAACTTGATAACAATAATTAATTACAGCTCCGTACACCCGCAGAGTCACAAATGTCTGTCTGACGTATGGGTGTGGTGGTGGTAGGAATATTAACCTCTCACCGATGATGACGTGGCTTAGAAACTGAGCTCCGGTCAACAGTTTCTTGTATGTGTGAGACAGCGAGTCGATTACTCTCAGGAGGACAAACTTCTAGATGTCATACCGGTGCCAGCCATGCTCGGATTTTGTGAGCGCGTTTGAAAAAAAAAGGACGGCGAAGTACCCTTTCGGGAATTGAGTGACCCAATGACCTCTAAATGTCCGAGTAAGGATACTTAACCAGCGGACCATTGCAACTCTCGTGATACAAGATTCTTGTAGCCGAACCGTATTTATACACTGTGCCTCTTGCCTGTGACAAGTGCGACGTTTTATTAGATTATTTTTTTTCAAATGGTTATCTTCCATCCTATTTCAACTTGTTGATTTGATCACCGCCTTTATAACTTTTGATTTAAATAAAAACATGAAATATGATAGACTTTTTTGAAAATATTGAAACTACAAAGTCATATTTACGTGCTAATTCTGAGTTACTTAGTGAGTGAACTAATTTATTAGACAAACAATGTATGTAGGTCCTTGGTGAGCTTTTATACTTATTTTGTAAAACTGTTTTCAGTCTTGAGATCGTCATTTTTTATATAAAAAAAAATGTGTATTTGAGTTGAGAATACTTGAAGTCACCATGTGTCCGTCCGTCCGTCAGTACCCAATCGCGGTTAACATCTGAAGCTTTTGGCAAGGTTTTGAACACAGTTGCTGCGATGCCATCACATAAAATACACGCCTGTGTGGACAAATACAGATCGGGCGATCCATGCGCCATATCTGACTTGTGGTGTGCTTAGAGAACTTTTATATCCAATACTATATTTTAACCCCGTAATATAAATGAAATTTAAAGTTCTATATACTATATATACATTTATACAATACTGCACATGTTCTTATCCTTCAGCAAGCTTTGAATCTAAATAATTAACACGGACCTCCATTATAAATTAATTGCTAGACTTTCATCCATTTTTTTCTTAAAAACGGGGAGGGCGGGAGGATTATATTTTCATTTTTAAATTTTTTATATTTTTTTCAATATTTCTTTTTTTTTTTTATGAAAATACAAAGGGTCTGGGCGGCATGAAGATTAGGGGGCGGGCGGGGATGATAATCTAGCAATTAATTTATCATGGCCTTACAGACGGATTTATAAAAAAAACAACAACACATTTTTAAGATGATCTAAGCCTCAACGTTTTATAGTTTTAGGCCATTTATTAGAAGTATATTATTTTATGGACACAAGTTGCAATTCGAAACTATAAATTCGTTATTTTACTCATGCTGCACTATATCTTCACACGAAAACAATATGGATATGTTTAACCTCCGCTATTTCATATTGAAATATTTCTTTTAATAATAACAGTCGATTGTCAGTCAGTAAGCAGATAGTAATCAATTTTCAGAAATAGTCTTCAGAAACTTTATCTCTAATTGCCAAGTGTCCCTTTAGTACACAAACTAGCATCCAATTGCACTGGGAGTCGGAACAAGTGACCAATCGATAGCCGTCGTCTGCGTTTTCTCTGAAACAAATGAAGAATTAATGCTACCTGAGAAATGGATCAGGCCATATAAAGGACATGGAACCACGTGTCCGTTGTCCCCAGACGTCACTTATTTCTCGACTGATCAATAGTTACCACGTCGTCTGCGCGGTTTCCGCCATTAGTTCTTATCAAATATGGCTCTTTCCTATCAACTGATTCATTAAAATATTACGATGTCAAATATATCGTGGCTAAACAATTAAATAAGGCAGTCGTTCTGTTCTGTTATTTGTTTGTCAAAAGGCTTCACTACACAGAACGTTTGGTGCCAAGTTATTTTCACGGCGTATGTTTATGAACAAAAAAATGTAATTCGGACTTTTTTGTATATATTCTGTAAACATGTACAATCGTCAATATGTTTTATATTTTTCAATGAACAATTAAGTAAAACTGATTCACGTTAAATTTGGTCAATATTTCAGTCAATCAGAAAATATTAAAATGTTATTTTTTTCTAAGTTCAGTAAACCAGTACACTTTGAAATGTTCTATTTTTTTTCTATGTGTTGTAAACCAGTACAACATAACTCTGTTCTATTTTCATGTTCAGTAAACCAGTATACAATAAATATGTTCTATTTTTATGTTCAGTAAACCAATACACATTACATGTTCTATTTTTACGTTCAGTAAACCAATACACATTAAATATGTTCTATTTCTATGTTCAGTAAACCTGTACACATTAAAGATGTTCTATTTCTATGCTCAGTAAACCAGTACTGACACATCAAATACGTTCTATTTTTACTGTTCATTAAACCTGTACACATTTAATATGTTCTATTTTCATGTTCAGTAAATCAGTACACATTTAAGATGTCCTGTTTTTATGTTCAATAAACCAGTACAGGTGAAAAATGTTCTATTTTTCTATGTTCAGTAAACAAGTACATGTGAAATATGTTCTATTTTTCTATATTTAGTAAACCAGTGCACATTAAGTTTGTTCTATTGTTTCTATGTTCAGTAAACCAGTACACTTTAAAATGTTCTATTTCTTTTTATGTGTTGTAAACCAGTACATCATAGTTATTTTCTATTTTCATGTTCAGTTAACCAGTACACAATAAATATGTTCTATTTTTTTGTTCAGTAAATCCAGTACACATTTAAGATGTTCTATTTCTGTTCAGTAAACGTGTACACATTTAAGATGTTTTATTTCTATGTTCAGTAAACCAGTACTGACACATTAAATATGTTCTATTTTTATGTTCAGTAAACCAGGTACACATTTAAGATGTTCTATTTTTATGTTCAGTAAACCAGTACATGTGAAAGATATTTTATTTTCTAAGTTCAGTATTCCAGTACATGTGAAAGATGTTCTATTTTTCTATGTTTAGTAAACCATTACATGTGAAAGATATTCTAATTTTTCAGTTCAGTAAACCAGCACATGTGAAAGATGTTCTATTTTTCTATGTTTAGTAAACCAGTACATGTGAAAGATGTTCTATTTTTTAAGGTCAGTAAACCAGTACATGTGAAAGATGTTCTTTTTTTCTATGTTCAGTAAACCAGTGTATGTGAAATATGTTCAATTTTTATGTTAAGTAAACCAATACATTTTAAAATATTCTATTTTTATGTTCAGTAAACCAGTACATGTGAAAGATGTTCTATTTTTATGTTCAGTTAACCAGTACATGTGAAAGATGTTCTATTTTTTAAGTTCAGTAAACCAGTACATCAGAAAGATGTTCTATTTTTTATATTCAGTAAACCAGTACATGTGAAAGATGTTTTTTTTCTATGTTCACTAAACAAATACATGTGAAAGATGTTCTATTTTTTAAGTTCAGTAAACCAGTACATGTGAAAGATGTTCTAATTTTTAAGTTCAGTAAACCAGTACATGTGAAAGATGTTCTATTTTTTATGTTCAGTAAACCAGTACATCAGAAAGACGTTTTATTTTTTATATTCAGTAAACCAGTACATGTGAAAGATGTTTATTTTTTTATGTTCAGTAAAGCAGTACGTGTAAAATATGTTATATTTTTCTATGTCAAGTGAACCAGTACACGAGAAAGAATGATCTACTTTTCTATGTTCAATAAATCAGTACATGTGAAAGGTTTTTCTTTTTATGTTCAGTAAACCAGTACATGCGAAAGATGTTCTATTTATCTGTGTTCAGTAAACCAATCCACATTAAATATAATCTATATTCAAATATTTATTTTCCATCTTGTGTCAGAAGATGTTTGGACACAAAGACATTGGTCAACTTTCAAACTTGTAATAGCCATCAACATTGAATTGGTATATATGGCAAAAAATAGTATCATTAATATTGGAAATAGTGACTTGAAGGTGAAATAGTGTTGTCAAACCTGTCTTAGCAACCAGTCAATGGAAGGAGAAAAAGTGACCCTTTAAGGCAGGCTGTTACTTAATACAAATTAATTTGCACTGAAAGAATAATGGGATATAGCAATTGTGGCTGCCTTAGAAAAGTGGTTGCTTAATAGAGGTGACCACTTACACAGGTTTGACTGTTCATTGAAGTGAGGAATTTTATTTTTTATGTCAATTGTGTTATTCTTAGACAGTGTAGCTAAATATACATTCAAGGGCAATAACTCTGTAAATACTATATAAACATTCAAGGGCAATAACTCTGTAAATACTATGATGATGTTACCAGTTACTATAAGTTTGTCAAACATGATTCGGAGGGAATGAGGACGGAGCTATGATGAAAACTAGAAATTTGAACTTTTTTAAAGTGTTTTTTTGGTGCTTTTTTCAAGGACTTTAACACTATTTTCAACAAATGACATGAGGATTGTACATTTGTAATATCAGGCATACCCAGTTTTATTAGTGGTAGAAGACCTTAGAATGAATCCGAGTAGAACCACCATCCTTTTCCATTAGTAACTGGCAAACTTTATCAAAGATTTTGGACAGAGAAAGACTCAAACCCTTGACCTCAGCGGTGAGAGGCAAGTGGTAGTTGTTGATAGACGACAGCATCCTTGACCGCAAGGTCATGAAGGACCCTCACGGTATATGAAGTATACATTGCATACACGGTAAAAACACACTAAATGATGCAAATTCCATCAATTCAATGGCAATAAAGTAGGAATGAATGAATGAACAACAGGGTTTTATGGCGTACCAACACGTTAGGTTATTCAACACCAACAGGAAGGATGATTCAAGGTTCACTCTATATGAACAAGAACAACAAATTAACATACAGATTAAACAGAAGTCCAAAGATGTCCTGAATCGCTCTACTTGCAGCAAATGGACAGATGAACATTTCAGAAGAATACTTTCAGAGAGAAAAGTTTTTTAAAGTTTCACTTAAAATTTGCTTTAAGTCTTGTAGCAGGGGCATTTGTAGTCGATTCACACTGGTTCAAGACCTTCTCCAAGATATTGTGGTTATATAACTGCTGTGCAAGTTTGGTTAAGATTCAATGAAAAATGGGGGTGCTTTTCGCATCTACAAGAAGGCATCAATGGAAGGATGACGGTCAGTTTACCAGGACGTAAATGAACTAAAAATCACATCAACAAATGAATATGAATAATGAACCTAGAACCTTGATACATGCAGAACAGAGTTTCACCGAATTTTATTGTATTAATCATTACGTCTTAAGACATGCATGAGCCACAGCGATCCCATTCTTGCCATCACTCATAGCTCCCTGGTAATTTAACCCCATTCATAAACAAGTTACAAAAATAATCAAATGTTCATGGCACCCATTTGAAGGATTTCTACCCCTCTGCAGAGCTCGACAGTGATTCTATTCTTACCCGGAACCACCCGGGGTTCAATGGCAATAACAATAGCACTGTGTCGAGTCATATAGTGAAAGCTATTCTTGATCATCTTTGATGCCTGCTCTTCAAAAAGCAAACATTGGATATAATCTGATGTAATAATAAGTTTGCCTATATCGCAAGATGCACACTATTTGAAATCATCTAATTGAAACTGTCAAACAGATGGATTGCTTTCCAGACACATGCAGCTGGCTTTAAGACAGAAAGGTATTTATAAAAAAGCATTCAAATTTGCTTATTTTCACCGTATGACTGCATGGTGAGAGTTTTCTCTTATTTTAAATCCTTGTACATAGTGTAAATAACAAAAGATATACTGAATGTATGTTTTGTATTGAAAGGACTAGTTTATTCTGGCTTTATTTAATGTTCTAAAAACAATTAAACTTTTTTGACTGAGGTGGTGTGGGGGATAGGGGGTACAAATAAAATGTGGTTTCCAAAAGAAACTCACTGTCAGTCTGGTTTGGCAGGCACCAATAAGTGATAATGCTGTGGCCAGCAAGTTGATAGAAGAAAATACACATAAATATGACCTTACACATGTACAGCTCAGTCAGTAGCGCGTCTGATTATCAATCCAGGGGTCGCGAGTTTGAATCCCCACCTTGTGGAGATGGGGTGTGTTGGAGTACTGGTTAACCTTCCAGGATCACATGAAACAGTGGTTAGGTTAACTGATCGTCTGTTGGCCCTCGATGGCATTAAAATGACGCTTAATATTCAATCAATCAATCAAATAAAGCAGAGGGAGAGTTTTGGCTTCGTAGACTTTCTTGAACACCCAAGACAATACCTTTATAATGGCTAGTCGAATTTTGAAAACAATCGACACGTATGTTTATCCCCATAGTACACTGTGCCTCACAAAGAATGGTCAGAACAGCTATAGTAACTCTAGAGTTAATACCCCTTAATAGACAGCTGAAGGGCAATAACTCTGTAAGGGATGACAAGGTTTTAATAACTATTTATAGCCATCATATAATGAGTACCTAATTTTTTACATCTCCTGATGAGAACTCAAACTTGTGCTCTCAAACATTTAGTGTACTCTATTCTTGCTTAAACAATCCACAGGAGAAGAAACAAAACAATCACACCAGAGTTTTTGTTAATTTTTTATTGGTATCCAGAACACAAGAGTATTAAAATTACAAAATAGCAATGTTTGTATAGTTTAGTATAGGTATAATGGCACTTCAGAATTAAAGCAGAACATAAAATATCTATGTATATTGTATACATAATTGCATTATCACAGCATAAAATAAAGCATTTCTATATATACAAATCATATAAACAATTGTGGGCACTAATATATTTATTCAGCCAATTAAATTATTGCGAGTTTTAATTTTGAAATTATCAAAATAAATCAAAATTTGCCTAACAATGATGTCAATTCTACTCTTATGCTTAGCTTGTGCCTTATCAGTAGTGATTGAGGATTCATAAGAATTTGATTTTTTTTAAATTTGAATTTGTCATTGGTTATCATGATATAGTCAAACCTGTCTTAAGCAGCCAGTCAAGGGAAGAGGCAAATGTGGCCCTTTAAGACAGATTGTTGCTTAATATAGGTTAATTTGCTCTGAAAGCATAGAAATGGGAAATAGCAAATATGGTTGCTTAAGGCAAGTGGTTGCTTAATAAGGGTGGTCAGCTTGTTATATAATCAAAGCCGGGAAGAAACACAAGAACGTCCAATGGCATTCCAGTAACACAATAATTTACAAGAAGCAGTTAAAATCTCTAACAAAAGGGATTCTGGGATGAATAAAAAGAAAACACATTTTGGTTGTATCCATCAAGGCCTAGAACTGATTAAGTATGATGTTTTAAAAGATAAAACGTGTGAATGAGAAAAATCAAGACACTAGACTAGTACCTCAGGATTCTAATGTAGTTTTGATTCTCATCTTGTTATTCTCACGATTAAATGGTTTTCATTTAAATACAGTGATTCTTATGATATTTTTGATTCTCATGTCAATATTATGACCCTCGTGTGAAGATCACAGATTTCATGGTAATATGACGCTCATTTGAATATACTGATGATTTTCATGTCAATATGATTCTCATGTCAGCATGCTTGTTGTCATGGTAATATTTTTCACATTTCAATAAACTGGTTCTTATGATATTATGATTTACATATCAATATAGTGGTTGTCCTGCTAATATAATTCTCATTTCAACAAATAAGTTCTATGTAGTGTTTCTCATGGTATTTTGAGTCTCATGTCAATATGATGATTTTTATGATATTTTGATTCTCGCATTTTTATGATTCTCTTGTCAATATTATAATTCTAATAGTACTGTGATCCTCATTACAAAATGGTGCTTCTTACTGATATTATGATTTTTATGTCACCATTATGACCCACATGTAAATTACGATTCTCATATCAATATAATGATTCTCATGTTTTTGTGAATTTCTCAGTAGCATCACTTCACATCTCTTCCAATCCACCTTCTACCTGCTGAAATGGCAGTGGTGGTCTAGGAGTAGAGTGTCCGCCTCGTGTGCTGAAGGTAGTCGAAGCGAAACCTGATCTGGTCATACCAAAGTCTTGAAAATGGTACTAGAAGCTTCCTCAATTGGTGAACAATATTTAGAGGATAATTCTAGGCCTAGTTGGCCAGGTGTCAGTATAATTGTGACTGGATGGGTATCTTACCATGTGCCTGCGGCACAATACTCCAGTGTGGCAGCACTTAGAATACTTTTCAAGTAGACAATATCACGATATAACTGAAAGTTGTTAAAAAAGCCGCTAAACATCACACAACAACAACATTCATCTGTTATAAAAAAGATTTTGGTGACTAACTTTATTAGAATTTGGTCCCTAATTAAATACAACAATCAACATTGAAGTGAATTAAACAATTAACTAATAAGCTCTTCATATAATTGTGCCAATACAAAAACGGTACATAAAAAAATTCTATCATCCAATTGTTGCCATCCTTTTATAGTCTAACATTCACAGCACAAGAACATACATGGTACGAGAAATAAATGGCATCATGGTAATTGAAGACCAATTTATTTTCATACTTGTATCCCACATTGCCCAGTTTTTTTCCAAAACATCTGAATATACTGGTACAGAATTATTTTTGAAATCACAAACTGCACGCTGGGCCCGATTAGCTCAGTCGGTTACGAGTCTGGCTATCAATCCAGGGGTCGTGAGTTTGAATCCCTGCTTGGCAACAGTCTCCGTGATGATTGATATACGACATTGTGTCTCATTATCATTCGTCTCTCACCGCTGATTCAAGTGGGAAAGTTATCAGTTACTTGCGGAGATGGGGTGTGCTCTAGTACCGGTTAATCCCAGGAAATGGTTAGGTTAACTGATCGTTTGTTAGCCCTCGATGGCATAAAAATGACGCTAAATATTCAATCAATCAAAAAACACAAACAGCACTCCTTTCCATTCATGCAATTACAAATATCACAAAATAGATTTACACAGAGTTTAACAATAATCTTCTATACATTGATTGTGAAACAAGTTCTTACAACTTAGCAACTAAGACATCACATAGGAAGACTTCCTATGGGGAGAACCAGCAGTACTAAACATATGCGGATAAAATGTCTTGTTCAAAGAGACCGCACATAGCCCTCACGGAGGATCAAACCCACGTTCCGGGGTCTGTTGCTCTACCCTTGAACAACATGCTCCACAAAAAATATTTCAATAGCATTAAATAGATAGGTAAACATATTTACAGCAGGCATGTTTATGTACAACAAACTTAATACAAAATATGGGACTTTCATTTTTATAGCAATACCGGTATATGTAATTCAGGATCAAGTAAACACCCCAATTCAAGCATGCACATTATCTCTAAACTAGGTAATTATTTTCACATAAAACTTGCATATACCTGATTTCACTTGTGTTTTACCTTAAAAATGATTAAAAATCGAATTATGGAGTTCACATTCCATTTTTCACATAGAAATTATAACGAGCAATCTGAACACTTCCTGCACTGTTTTCCACTCTGTCAGTTAATATAAACATAATTCACCCATTGCTGATACATGGTGAATAAATGCTTTCAATAGTATAGGTGTCCAAAGGCATCTATATGAAGTAAAGGGCAATATTAGAGGTGTCCAAAGGCGTCTATATGAAGTAAAGGGGTTAAGAAAGGTTGGACTGTAGTAGAAAATTCCTTCACCATACCCGAATCATTATTCGTTATTACAGATATTAGCACATGCTTATCACCCGCATCTCTGTCAGTTATTCTGGCTAGCTACATTACATTCATTTACTCTGTTATAAAGTCAGGTTCCGTACTATGATTAAATTTAGATATGATTATAAATATAATAATTTCTTATTCAATGGAAAGTTTGCAAGTCTACAAAACATTTAAATATGCATCAGTCGTCCTCCTTCGACCCACCATGAGTCGGACGCCCTGCCCACCATGACTACCAGATTGACATCACCTAGGGCACTGTCCAGATCTACAAGCTGCCCACCTTCAAATCTCAGCGAGAATTGATCCAAACCAAAGTCGCTGTTCATCTGTAATAATAGTAATGGTTGGTTCAAACATTACATTACATTACATACATAAGATATTACAAAGTTGAAAGCAGACAACTCATAAAATATTCTTAATATTAATTTATATCAATGTTCTGAAAGTACCGTATTTACGCTATCTATTGGGACACCCTATGTTTTGATTCACCCATTTTGTCAGGTTTTGATTGATTGAATATTTAGCGTCATTTTTATGCAAACGAGGGCTTACAGACAATCAGTTAACCTAACCACTGTTTCCTGGGATCCTGAAAGGTTAACCAGTACTTGAGCACACCCCATCTTCACAAGTAACTGATAACTTTCCCACTTGAACCGGCAGTATGAGACAAATTATAATGAGACACAATGTCGTATATAAATCATGATAAAGAGTTGTACCCCGAAACTAGAGATTGCTGGTTTGATTCCAAGCCCAAATAGAACCCAACACTCGCTACTGGTTCTACCCAGGAAATGGACTCTAGAGCGATCATATAAGCTCTAAAAAAAATTTTCAACTGAGTTAAAATAAATTAGTAAAGCTACAAATAAACAGTTTACAGATAAATGCTATGCTTAGTGACTTGACCTGACGCGGTCTGTCAATCAAACAATTTGCTAATCTTATCAACAATTGATATTTGTAGCTATTCACCATTTTCCTTAGACAAGCTAACAATGTCTAAGTAAACTCTACATTGTTGCACAAACAACGCCACGTGGCCAGTGGGTGGAGAGACAGTCATTCTCCCATCAGGTCAATTGCTCGAGTACCTAAAAAGGCAAACTGCTTTAGTATTACTAGAATTCATCACATCTCTCTCTGAACAGCAAATAATATTAAAAGATATAGCAATTAACATAAAAAAGGTGTATATCATACATCAGGATATCTGCTTAGCTCGTCATTTATGATTTCATACCAGGTGACGTCTTTACTCTTACTCGGAAACTTCATTTTTAACTCCCGCCCGTTGGTGTCACTCTTAAATATTACAGTAATACTTTCTTCGTCTGAAATCAAAAAATGAAATGGCATGATGAATATAGTTTAGTTTTGGCCTTTGAACTGTGTTTCCAAGTAATTATGCTACAAGAAATGTAACAAAAGTTTTTTTAGTGAGTACCAGAGCAGTACCTGCAGTATTTTGAGTTGTTTACATATATGGGATAAACTGTTCAAATGAGCCATGGGAAATGGGAAAGGTTAAGTTGGTTAAACAATTACTAAATGGATATGATTTCTTGTCTTAATATACTGAACACTTTTACACAGTACCAGTATATGGAAATACACACCAAAAATATTTGAAATTTTACTTCAAACTATGATGTTTTTAATTCAAGACCTTTTTGCATGATCAAAACATCATAAAACTTACAGGTAACATACAAATTACATTTTATGTACAAGAAATCAGCTACCAGTGGATTATAAATTTGCCAAATATGCATTTATATCATGTTATATTATCAACATTTAGTCAGGCGATACAAGTTTCCTATCCTTCTCAATAAAATTTCATGGTTAAACAGAAGCAAATTTATAAGCCAAACAATCTGTACTTAGTCTGGGAGGTTGAGACTCCCTCGTACCGGTTCTTTGTTTATTTGAAATAAAAGATAAAGGTTATATACCTCAAAACTGCACAATGGATGTCCTACATGTACATAGAGTTTTACAATACAAATAAATCACACTAAACAACACCTCAAGCAGAATCTACTTAAGCAGACTCTGGGGCAGGTTTTATATAATTATATACATGTTTAAAATCAGAGAACCTTTTTTTAAGATTCCATAGTCACCACTGCATTGTGTTTTTTTAACCTTATATACTACTCGATTATTATTTATACATTTAATTGGCAAAGAAATATTTTCCGAAGTGTTTGTTATATGCAGTTTGAGAAAAAAAGTTTCAATTCTAACTGCCAAAAATTTGAAATTCTAGGCAGGAGCATGTGCTCTCTAAATTGTAAAGAAATACATGTACACATGGATCTGTGTTTATATACTCTCAGCAGGCATGAAGAAGACAATTTTTATGGTACATTTTTAGCATTGTACCATAACTGACAGGTAAACTTAACAGCTGCTTGTACATTAGCCACTCCTTCATTATTCTCTACCCTGGGACGAAGTTTTAGGCCTTTAAAATAGACATCTAAATACAAACACACAATCTTACCTTCAGGGCTATCGAGGTAATGAGCCAAACTCTCTGCTGGGTTTTCAATGTCATATTCCATTTCACCAACTATTTCACACTAAAATAGAGTAAAAACGTCAAATTAAACATTTCCTTTAATTTTCTGACATATTAGTAAAATTACTAGTACAGGTAACACTCATTCTCAAACTGCTACTCAGAAAATGGCTCAGAATTGGAAAAAATGCAAATAAAAGTCAGTGATAGATCCAGGTAAAAGTCAGTGACAGATCCAAGTAAAAGCCAGTGATAGATCCATGTAAAAGTCAGTGATAGATCCTAGATCCAAGTAAAAGCCAGTAATAGATTCAAGTAAAAGTCAGTGATAGATCCTAGATCCAAGTAAAAGCCAGTAATAGATTCAAGTAAAAGTCAGTGATAGATCCAAGTAAAAGCCAGCGATAGATCCAAGAAAAAGTCAATGATAGATTCAAGTAAAAGCCAGTGATAGATCAAGTCAACTAAACCTATCTACATGTATATGGACATCTGCCATTTTGACTAATTAAATTCTTGATTTAAATCTCCAGGTGTGAATGTATGTCACAAAATATCTCATCAATATGGTCAACATTTGTGTTTAATATGAGTCTTACACAGTTGGATGGAGTCAAGTTTACAACTCTATCAAGGAAGTATATACAGATGAGATTTTGTGAAAGCAAAAGTATAAACACAAAATTTCATTTTCAATTATCTCATATAGTGTGTGGACCAAGCTGGGCTCGAACCCATTGCCTCAGCAGTGAGATACATGTATATTGCTCCATGAGTACAAAAAAGATGCCAAATATAGTTTTCCTTACCTCAGGATCATGGTTCACATACAGTTCCAGTCTGTGTGACGAGTCACTGTGTTGGGAGATGGCATCTTCTGCAGTGTACTTAAGCTCCTCTGCAATGTATGACATAATCATAACTATTTATGAAGAAAAATAAAACCAAACTGGGCCTAAATTAAGATATTGTTTGTTTATGCCACTGCCTGCCAACCCACAACCATCCTGTCAGTCAGAAACATTTTTTTTAACCATGCCCAAAATTATTTTTCAAAGTGCTCTGCTGATTACTAGTTTTCATCTTTAAGTGGTGATAAAAAATTTCTGATCAACTGCATGAAAAAAATCAAAGACCTCAAAGGCCTGAGTGAAGACTCGCTGCTTGTGTTAATTCGAAAATGTAGTTTCGGGAAATTGGAAAACTTAGTTAGATTTCTGATATGTTAAGTAAGAAGGCAATTCTAGGGATTTAGAAAAGACTGTGGTGTTTGATATTTCTTTTGTGTATCTGTATAAATAATCTCCTGCATACAATACAGAGTCCATATCAATACTTCTCCAACAGTACCTATCAAACGGTTTTAATATTGCATTTGCAAAAAATGCTGAACAACATGGTACACACCGTCTTCCCTGTGAAAATTGACTGAATATTCGATGACACTGGTGAAAATTACCATTTACAGGGAATTTTGTAAACTGGTAACGTGGTGGTCCAGGAATCCTTTCCACATCTCCACATAAAAGTTATCAACATAAACAACCTATATGAAAACTTGACAAACAAACCTTCATATTCTGATGTTTGACTTTTTGATGGAGTATTGATCAAATGAGTTGAAATTCTTGCTTGAGGAGTTGGACAAGTTAAGAGTTGTCCAACTCCTCAAGCAAGAATTTCAACGATTCAGTTCCAGATATATATTATATTTTAACTTCAACTCCAGATTTTGTTTTTCCATGAATCATCTTCAGTCTGGCAATTATATATATCCAGTCAATTTATAACGAAATTTATAACGAAATGTTCAGCACAAAATGTTCCTGAATTTCCAAGAATATACCACACATTATCCAGAACAAAACAAACATGACCTACTTACAGATTTATGTAAATATCGACTTTAGTTATATTCGATTCTCATAAAGCTTTCAATCAACAATATAAATTATCAATTAATTGCATTATAAATGGTTTTGCGTGACCTAGATTTAATCAATCTAAAAAATACAACACAGACACAACAAACTTATAACAGTTGGATGACCTAATAATCTGTTAAATATGTTCGGATAAACTAATTAGCAGCAAAAATTGAGTAGCAATACAACAGTATATGATAAGGTTAAATATATATATGAAATTATGAATGTATATTTAAATCAATTACTTTGAGCGATGGACCTGTACATCAGCATCAAAACACTGCATGCATACAAAACACTGCTTGCATAAGATGACAGATTGGCGCGTTTTTTTTGTCAACAAAAATAGCCCCAAATCTAATTTCTTTATTTTACTATCAAAATCAAAGAGGACATTCAATAGTGAATGAAATTACACTAACAATCATTTTTTACTCAAACTAGAAGTTATTATATCGAAAACATGTCAATATTTCACCCTGTCAATGATTACACCTGATTACAGTCGAATGATGTTAGAGATTTTAGCGCCCACCAGATGACCTCACTATGCATAGTAGTAAATGCGTAAAAAAAAATTTTATCAATGAAAATTACCGCATTTTTTAGAAACAAGATTTTTAGACAGCGAGATTAGTGTATTCTTCCGCATTTAAATGGAAATTGTATGCTTCATGTATCGTATCTTTGAATTTTTATACAGAAAAAAATCCGCAATAAATAAAAAAACTTTGAATCTTTTGTTGTATAATATGTCTTCTTCTACAGCAAATGCGTTTTGAAACATGTGAACTACTTTATCGGTCGGATGATTATAGCAGTTCCTGCCATATGTTACCTTTATAACAGATTGCTAAGGCTACACGACAGCTAAGACTTATGGTTTGGACTTATGGTTTATAATACATCATGTATATAAACATTTATTTTAGCTTAACTGCAAAGAAAACCCGGAGCTTATTAATGTATGAACAGCTCTCGGGTCCATGACCCGGGTACAACTACTTATACGGAGTTTTGTTTTATAGGCATTGGGTCCAGCTGGAATTTCTTTCTGGAACAGTGAATTTATGAAAAATAATTCACTGGAAATCTGTAATTCATCAAAAAGCATATAACAAAAGCATAAAATAAGGCAAATGTGTTTTGTGAAAACTTTTCAGTTGCCATGCAAATAACCCCAGACTAATTTATCCCATCAAAGTTCCAAATTATTGGTGTACAACTTCTAAGTAAATTTTGTTAAAATCCACTTAAAAATGAATGTAAATGATTTGAAAATTAGCCTAATCTACAAAAATCATACAAAATCTTCATAAAAATTAGGTCTTTAAAAGAATCATACCTAGGGCCTCCTCCTGTTCTTCGAATACAGATCGAATTGGGGTGGAGGTCGAGCTCTTATCCTTCATAGGAGAGGGAGTGGACAAAGACGGAATTCTGCGAGGAGTATTGACAGACGTCTGTGATTTGTAGGCTATGGGAGTCTTTGGAGGGGAGACAACTGGGGCAGTCTGGGCTTGAGTTATGGGAAGAGTTGCTGGTCCATGTGCTTTATTAATATCTATTAATAAACCAGGCTTTTTCGGACTACCTGTAAATAGAAAATATGAAATATATTTTTACACAAAATAAGTAAACGTAGATCTCAGACATTTACAGAACACAAAAAGATTAGCAGAGATTTAACGATATTTTCAACACAAAACAGTTTATATCCTAGTAGAACCAACGTTCTCATATAAAATTTTAGGGCTTCACCGGATTTGAACCCATAAGATGCAGATGATAGCATCCTAGATAAATCCTCCCTGGAGTACCCCTTATTAGATTTTATTTTTTTCTAAACTATGTTCTCAAATCAATATATGCTGGACCAAGTTAGCTCATTCTGTAGTGCGTTTGACTATCAATCCAGGCGTCCTCACTCAAAGTTCAAATCCCTGCCAGACCACACTCTTGTTGATTGATATTCAACATTGCTTTTCATTGTCATTCATCTCTCAATGCTCATTCAAGCAGGAGAGTTGTCAGTTACTTACTAAGATGGGTATGCTTGAGTACTGATTAACTATCCAGGAAAGAGTGGTTAGGTTAAATGATTGCTTGTTAGCTCTTGATGGCATAAAAATGACACTAAATGTTTGAAAAATGTTGTTGTGTGGTGTTTAGCATCGCTTTCAACAATTTTTCAGTCATATCGCGACTATGTCTACTTGAGACAGTATTCTGAGCGCTGTCACACTGGAGTATCATGCCGCAGACACATGGTATGAAACCCCACCCAGTCACATTATACTGACACCGGGCCGACCAGACCAAGAACTCTCATCTAAATGCTGAGCGTCAAGCGAGGAAGCTTCTAGTACCATTTTTAAAGTCTTTGGTATGACCCGGCTGGGGATCGAACCCACGACCTTCCGCATGCGAGGCGGACGCTCTACCACTAGACCACGCCGCGGTCTATGTTTGAAAGAAAAAAAAAAAAAAAAATTCTTTATAATTATTAAATAGGAGTAAAAAGAGTTTTGAGACATTTATTTCCATGAAAATACTTAAAACCATGAGTTTCAACCAAATAACTTACCTGTAGGCTTATTGGCAAATTTCTTCAGCATCTCATTCGTGGCATCAATTTTTTCTTTCTCATTTTGTCTTGGTGGCCTTACTGTTGCCTCATTCTGTTGCCATGGAAACGGAGTTCGATCAGGAGTGGTACTTGGTGGAGTGTTAGACTGTCTACTTAAACGCTGTTTTTTCACATCCGGGGCAGATTCCTGAGAAAGGTACGCTTTGGGCGAAGTGAAACGTGGTGTGGGCTTCAGTCGATACGGTGAATGACTATGATCTTGTATGGCCAAGTTTGTAGGATATCTTGGAGGACCAGTTAATCCTTGTTGGTTAGAGGACTGGTTTTGACCTCTCACACTGTTATTACCATACAGGTGAGAAGCTATTGTGGAAGGCATCTGCTGTAAAGGAGGAAGGACAAAATCATGACTCTGCTGAGGTTGCTTTCTACTGTAAATGGATTCTGCTGAAGGTCCAACAGGTGGCCCCACTGGTTCAGATTGTCTACTTTGTTGTTGCCCCACTGCTGTATTAGGCTTTGTAGTTTTTAAAAATTCATTGGACCCAGTCCATTGGTTACTATGGTTAAAACCAAATTGTCCTCCACTGTAAGGAGAATTGGACATGCTTGGATGAGGTTGGGTATGCATAGAAATATCTGTTCTCGGTATATGGCTCGTCTGCAGCAGATTTGAATACACCCCAGCTGGATAGGCATTTGCTGGGGTTGGTACATGTACAGTAGATGCTTCACTGACAATTACAGCATTGTGAGAATGGTCAATCTCCTTTTTAGGGGATCCAGACCTGAACAGATAATCTTCATTGTCTTCCTCGTCACCCAGAGGATTACCAAAAACTGGAGATGGCATCTGTGAGTGTCCGATATCGCCTCCACTGCCAATTTGACTCTCTCCACTGTTGACAGTATTTGGTATATGAGGTGGATGAGCGTTAGGTTTAACAGGATCCAAAGTCATATTCTTAATAGCTTTGTCCAAGTCAAAATTTTTAAAAAGATCTTCAATTTCATCTTCAACTTCTTCATCATCGTCTGAGAAACCATTTGGTACCAGTTTTGAAAAGTCTGGCAATGCATTCTTTAATACTTGCTCTTCGATCCTTGAATTTGATCCATTTGAAAGTTTCCTTTCTCCTGCTGTAACATCATCATCATCAGGTGAATATACAAGCAGATCTTGCCTTGGAGGCTGTGGAATGAAGATTTCAGGGTCATCAATGATAAAGTTTCGATAATGGTTGTTTGGGTCAGTGTTTTCTGATGCTTTCATCGGAGGAACAGCACAAGCACCAGCCTCAGACACCTTCAGTTGTTTGTGTGTATTGTCTTCTGTTTGATCACCTGCTTGCGTTTGAGGTCCACCGTTGCTTGTGGTTCCACCAGTCCCTGTGGCTCCATTGTTCCCTGTGGCTCCATGCAAAGCTGTATAGACTGTGTAAGACATAGTTTGTTGTCCTGGAGCACAAGCAGGAAGATCAGGCAGTGTTAAATGTTTCATGATTTCCCTCAAGTCCGCATTTGGCTCATCTTCTATGTGATTGGTGGATGTACAACGATATGAAGGCAACATGGAAAATACACCACTGACAAGTGTGTCATCTGAAAAAGAAAGAAATATATGGTTTAATAGTTCTGGTATTCCAATTATAGTCCAAACAAGGCAGAAATTAAGATCTTAAATGACCTTGAATTGATTTACCTCAAAACCACAAACTTCATCAAAATATCTTAAAGTGAGCTTAAGTTATTGAGACGAAACTATTTTATTTTGTAATAGTGACCTTAACATTGACCCATTTTTTTGAAAATCAACCCCAAGCTTCCTGTTCATGTCAGGAACCTATCCACAAAATTTCATCAAAATCTCTTGAAGGAAACTTACGTAATTGAGCAGAAACTATTTTTCTACTTTCTGTAATAGTGACCTTAACACTGACCCCTTTTACATGAAAATCAATCCCAAGCTTCCTGTTCATGTCAGGAACCTATCCACAAAATTTCATCAAAATCTCTTGAAGAAAACTTACGTTATTGGGCAGAAACTATTTTTCTATTTTCTGTAACAGTGATCCTATTAATTTCAACTGCAGCTTCCTTTCCAACTTACAAATGTCAAATATCAAAATATCTCAAAGGAAACTACTAAGGTGGTTGAGAGAAAGCTATTTTTTCTATTTTTAGTAACAGTGATCTTGACCATGACCCGATTCACCTCTAAATCAATCCCAAGTTTTCATTTCATGTCAGAAATCACACACACAAAATTTCAATTTCAGTTTACAAATGGAAATCTTTTTTTCTATTTTAAGTAAATATAACCATGACCCAATTTACCTTAAAACCAACTCCACGTTTTCTTTTCATTAAAATATCTTAAAATTTAAAGTTACTGAGTGGAAACCCTTTCTCTCAAGCATTCAAGAGAAATTACTCTGTTGTTATAAAGCAACGCAATTGCTGGGGAGATTACAATAGCTCCCCTTTTATCAAAAGTCAAACTAATAAAAGAAAAAAAGTTCACAGAGAAGGTTGAGTCTAATTTTACAATAATGGCAAGAACAGCAATCTCTGAAAGACAGTAGAAAAATGCTTTTGTAGTTTACCTTGTATCAGCTGGAAAGCTCTATGAAGTAACAACTTTTCTGCAGACGGACGTTGTCCAGGACACACCGTAAATCCTCTCTCTATTAGATCATGCACTGGCTCCTGAATATTTCTTGGTATGTCCTCAATGGGTGGAGATTTCTCCACAATCTGGAAATAAAATTGTACTTATGATAAATTGAAATTATTTATTTTTCCAAACATTCCGATATAGTACAATTTCAGGCTTAGAGATCAAAGACTTGCTGAAACTTAATGACAGAGAGTTAAATAGAGACTTAATGACAGAGAGAGTTACACAGAGACTTAATGGCAGAGAGAGTTACACAGAGACTTAATGGCAGAGAGAGTTACACAGAGACTTAATGACAGAGAGAGTTACACAGAGATTTAATGGCACAGAGAGTTACACAGAGACTTAATGCCAGAGAGAGTTACACAGAGACTTAATGGCAGAGAGAGTTACACAGAGACTTAATGGCAGAGAGAGTTACACAGAGACTTAATGACAGAGAGAGTTACACAGAGACTTAATGGCAGAGAGAGTTACACAGAGACTTAATGACAGAGAGAGTTACAGAGAGGCATAATGACAGAGAGAGTTACACAGAGACTTAATGACAGAGAGAGTTAAACAGAGACTTAATGGCAGAGAGAGTTACACAGAGACTTAATGACATAGAGAGTTACAGAGAGACTTAATGGCAGAGAGAGTTACAGAGAAACTTAATGACAGAGAGATTTAATGACAGAGAGAGTTACACAGAGACTTAATGACAGAGAGAGTTACACAGAGACTTAATGGCAGAGAGAGTTACACAGAGACTTAATGACAGAGAGAGTTACAGAAAGACTTAATGACAGAGAGAGTTACACAGAGACTTAATAACAGAGAGAGTTACACAGAAACTTAATGGCAGAGAGAGTTACACAGAGACTTAAGAGAGTTACAGAGACTTAATGACAGAGAGAGTTACACAGAGACTTAATGACATAGAGAGTTACACAGAGACTTAATGACAGAGAGAGTTAAACAGAGACTTAATGGCAGAGAGAGTTACACAGAGACTTAATGACAGAGAGAGTTACAGAGAGACTTAATGACAGAGAAAGTTACAGAGAGACATAATGACAGAGAGAGTTACACAGAGACTTAATGACAGAGAGAGTTGCAGAGACACTTAATGACAGAGAGAGTTACAGAGAGACTTAATGACAGAGAGAGTTACACAGAGACTTAATGACAGAGAGGGTTACAGAGAGAGTTACACAGAGACTTAATGACAGAGAGAGAGTTACAGAAAGACATAATGACAGAAAGAGTTACACAGAGACTTAATGACAGAGAGAGTTATAGAGAGACTAAATGACAGAGAGAGTTACAGAGAGACTTAGAGACAGAGAAAGTTACACAGAGACTTAATGACAGAGAGAGTTAAACAGAGACTTAATGGCAAAGAAAGTTACAGAGAGACTTAATGACAGAGAGAGTTACAGAGAGATTTAATGACAGAGAGAGTAACACAGCGACTTAATGACAGAGAGAGTTACAGAGACACTTAATGGCAGAGAGAGTTACAGAGAGACTTAATGACAGAGAGAGTTACAGAGAGACTTAATGACAGAGAGAATTACATAGAGACTTAATGGCAGAGAAAGTTACACAGAGACTTAATGACATAGAGAGTTAAACAGAGACTTAATGCCAGAGAGAGTTACACAGAGACTTAATGGCAGAGAGAGTTACACAGAGACTTAATGACAGAGAGAGTTACACAGAGACTTAATGGCAGAGAGAGTTACACAGAGACTTAATGACAGAGAGAGTTACAGAGAGGCATAATGACAGAGAGAGTTACACAGAGACTTAATGACAGAGAGAGTTAAACAGAGATTTAATGGCAGAGAGAGTTACACAGAGACTTAATGACAGAGAGAGTTACAGAGAGACTTAATGACAGAGAGAGTTACAGAGAAACTTAATGACAGAGAGATTTAATGACAGAGAGAGTTACACAGAGACTTAATGACAGAGAGAGTTACACAGAGACTTAATGGCAGAGAGAGTTACACAGAGACTTAATGACAGAGAGAGTTACACAGAGACTTAATGACAGAGAGAGTTACACAGAGACTTAATAACAGAGAGAGTTACACAGAAACTTAATGGCAGAGAGAGTTACACAGAGACTTAAGAGAGTTACAGAGACTTAATGACAGAGAGAGTTACACAGAGACTTAATGACATAGAGAGTTACACAGAGACTTAATGACAGAGAGAGTTAAACAGAGACTTAATGGCAGAGAGAGTTACACAGAGACTTAATGACAGAGAGAGTTACAGAGAGACTTAATGACAGAGAAAGTTACAGAGAGACATAATGACAGAGAGAGTTACACAGAGACTTAATGACAGAGAGAGTTACAGAGACACTTAATGACAGAGAGAGTTACAGAGAGACTTAATGACAGAGAGAGTTACACAGAGACTTAATGACAGAGAGGGTTACAGAGAGAGTTACACAGAGACTTAATGACAGAGAGAGAGAGTTACAGAAAGACATAATGACAGAAAGAGTTACACAGAGACTTAATGACAGAGAGAGTTATAGAGAGACTAAATGACAGAGAGAGTTACACAGAGACTTAGAGACAGAGAAAGTTACACAGAGACTTAATGACAGAGAGAGTTAAACAGAGACTTAATGGCAAAGAAAGTTACACAGAGACTTAATGACAGAGAGAGTTACAGAGAGACTTAATGACAGAGAGAGTTACACAGCGACTTAATGACAGAGAGAGTTACACAGAGACTTAATGGCAGAGAGAGTTACAGAGAGACTTAATGACAGAGAGAGTTACAGAGAGACTTAATGACAGAGAGAGTTACATAGAGACTTAATGGCAGAGAAAGTTACACAGAGACTTAATGACATAGAGAGTTACACAGAGACTTAATGACAGAGAGAGTTAAACAGAGACTTAATGGCAGAGAGAGTTACACAGAGACCTAATGACAGAGAGAGAGTTACAGAGAGACATAATGACAGAGAGAGTTACAAAGAGACTTAATGAGAGAGAGAGTTACACAGAGACTTAATGGCAGACAGAGTTACAGAGAGACTTAATGACAGAGAGAGTTACATAGAGACTAAATGACAGAGAGAGTTACACAGTGACTTAAAGACAGAGAAAGTTACACTGAGACTTAATGACAGAGAGAGTTAAACAGAGACTTAATGGCAAAGAGAGTTACACAGAGACTTAATGACAGAGAGAGTTACAGAGATACTTAATGACAGAGAGAGTTACACAGAGACTTAATGACAGAGAGAGTTACACAGAGACTTAATGGCAGAGAGAGTTACACAGAGACTAAATGACAGAGAGAGTTACAGATAGACTTAATTACAGAGAGAGTTACATAGAGACTTAATGACAGAGAGAGTTACACAGAGACTTAATGACAGAGAGAGTTGCACAGAGACTTAATGACAGAGAGAGTTAAACAGAGACTTAATGGCAGAAAGAGTTACACAGAGACTTAATGACAGAGAGAGATTACACAGAGACTTAATGACAGAGAGAGAGTTACACAGAAACTTAATGACAGAGAGAGTTACACAGAGACTTAATGACAGAGAGAGTTACACAGAGACTTAATGACAGAGAGAGTTACACAGAGACTTAATGACAGAGAGAGTTACACAGAGACTTAATGACAAAGAGAGTTAAACAGAGACTTAATGGCAGAGAGAGTTACACAGAGACTTAATGACAGAGAGAGTTACACAGAGACTTAATGACAGAGAGAGTTACAGAGAGACTTAATGACAGAGAGAGTTACACAGAGACTTAATGACAGAGAGAGTTACAGAGAGACTTAATGACAGAGAGAGTTACAGAGAGACTTAATGACAGAAAGAGTTACAGAGAGACTTAATGACAGAGAGAGTTACACAGAGATTTAATGACAGAGAAAGTTACACAGAGACTTAATGACAGAGAGAGTTACACAGAGACTTAATGACAGAGAGAGTTACAGAGAGACATTATGACAGAGAGAGTTACAGAGAGGCATAATGGCAGAGAGAGTTACACAGAGACTTAATGACAGAGAGAGTTAAACAGAGACTTAATGGCAGAGAGAGTTACACAAAGACTTAATGAGAGAGAGAGTTACAGAGAGACTTAATGACAGAGAGAGTTACACAGAGACTTAATGACAGATAGAGTTACAGAGAGACTAAATGGCAGAGAGAGTTGCACAGAGACTTAATGACAGAGCGAGTTACAGAGAGACTTAATGACAGAGAGAGTTAAACAGAGACTTAATGACATAGAGAGTTACACAGAGACTTAATGACAAAGAGAGTTACAGAGATAGTTACACTTTTATGTTATTCTTTTATCAAGACAACTTACATAATTATTTTGTTCCAAAAATTCTCTGAATTTATACACCTAATTCTATCCAGAGCCTAAATACATCAAACTCAGACTCAAAATCTTATATTTTTGTAAAACCCTGTAAACATACAATTATAGGTAATAAATGTGATCCTGTAACATTTTCTTTAAATAATAATTAAACGTACTTATTACAGCAAATAAATATAGTAACTTTCTTGTTTAATAAAAGTTACTTGAATCTTCAACTTTTGACATTGTGAGTATAACTCTAAATATCAGACTATAAACTTTGATGAATTTAGGCCCAGGTGCTTTTTTCTTGTTTATATTGCAAACTGGTAATGAAGCTATCAGATGACTGCATTTAATAGCGCATTCACTTTTCATTAATGTTACCCAGATTCAAATCCCAGTCTTTGTGTTTTAAGTGTCAGTTTTGTAAATATCTTAAGGTTTTGAATAGTTTATGAAATGTGCACTGTCCCTTACTTTATTAATACTTATGCACTTCACTAAAACCAAATTCCAACTCAAACATTTAAGTTTCATTTTAATAGAATTAAAACAAACCACTTTTCAAGTAAAACTAAAACGTTTTTTTCTGCACAAGGAGAGTGTGATATTGAGACAATTGGAAACAATTTAAATACACTCTCGCGGTCCCGATAGAACTCGGTTTCCGAAAGCCAAAGAAGCAGACCGCAAAATAGCTGGATCCGTGGTATAAACATCGCCGCTAATAAAAATGTTTGTTTCTTTTTTCAAAGGAATTTTTAAGACACAGTGGGAAAAATGTATTTTTTTTAAGAGAGGAAGTAGCTGAATTTCAGCCTTTGTTGTATGAGGTATCATGTCATCATGACAGAAAAAAGTAAAATTCATATTCAAGTCTCTAAACCTGTTTCAGCAAATTTCAAATACTGCTGCATTAGCAGCTACATATTCTTGTAAGTATTATAAACCTGACCACACGAAAGGCAATACTCAAATTTCATTTTACAAAAGCACACAAGTCACTGGTATTGGCAAAAATAGCATACAACATACAACCTGATGAACATATCAAATCACTATAGCAGACCATAAATATCCAGTAATATATACCATACAACATTTAACTGCCAGTTTACTGAGAGATATCAAAGTTAGTTTTAAACGAATAGAATAAAAAAAAATCAAGCCAAAGATACAAAACTTTTTTTTCAAAATGTGATGAGGACAACTTCCAACACATTAGTTGTACAGTTTGTCTTATTTCCCATAAACAAAATGGCTCTTCAGTTGACACTCAAGTAAACGTGTGTTGACCCTCCAGTAAATGTGGGTTGACCCTAGAGTATATGTGTGTTGTTCCTCCAATAAATGTATGTTGACCCTCGAGTATACGTGTGTTGACCCTGAAGTACACGTGTTGACCCTCGAGTATACATGTGTTGACCCTGGAGTACACATGTGTTGGCCCTCAAGTATACATTTATTGGTCTTCGAGTATATGTGTGTTGACCTTCGAGTATACGTGTGTTGACCCTGGAGTTTACGTGTGTTGACCCTGGAGTATATGTGTGTTGACCCTCGAGTATGCATATGTTGGCCCTCAAGTATACGTGTGTTGACCCTGGAGTATACATGTGTTTATGTGTGTTGGCCCTCGAGTATATGTGTGTTGACCCTCGAGTATGCATGTGTTGACCCTCGAGTATGTGTGTTGACCCTGGAGTATACATGTGTTTACGTGTGTTGGCCCTCGAGTATATGTGTGTTGGCCTTCGAGTATATGTGTGTTGACCCTCCAGTAAATGTGTGTTGACCCTCGAGTATACATGTGTTGACCCTGGAGTAATACGTGTGTTGACCCTGGAGTATACATGTGTTGACCCTAGAGTATACATGTGTTGACCCTGGAGTATATGTGTGTTGGCCCTCTAGTATATGTGTGTTGACTATCCAGTAAATGTGTGTTGACCCTCGAGTATACGTGTGTTGACCCTGGAGTATACGTGTTGACCCTGGAGTATACATGTGTTGACCCTAGAGTATATGTGTGTTGTCCCTCCAGTAAATGTGTGTTGACCCTCGAGTAAACGTGTGTTGACCCTCTAGTATACATGTGTTGACCTTCAAGTATTCATGTGTTGACCTTCCAGTATACGTGTGTTGACCCTGGAGTATACATGTGTTGACCCTCGAGTATATGTGTGTTGACCCTGGAGTATATGTGTGTTGACCCTGGAGTATACGTGTTGACCCTCGAGTATACGTGTGTTGACCCTGGAGTATATGTGTTGACCCTCGAGTATATGTGTGTTGGCCCTCGAGTATATGTGTTGACCCTCGAGTATATGTGTGTTGGCCCTCGTGTAAATGTGGGTTACACAGGCTAGATTGCAAGATCTTGAAAACCAATCTTAGCTCATCAATAAAAAATCTTTGTGTTCCTGAACTCAGGATTTCAAAAGTGGGAAGGTAGTTGGGTTTGTCTTTTTAAAGAATGTGAAGTTCTTTTTGAAGTATTAACAAAAGCAGTCTGTGTAAAGCACACTCACCATTTCGAAGCTTGTCTCAAAACAATAACTTGGAGGAGTGAAACTGGATCATAATGTGAGGCATATTTTTGTTTGAGGTTATAGGTTATATGCAGGTTATATTCGGCATATTTAGCTTTACTGGTGGAGGATGACCTCAGAATGAATCTAAGTACAACCACTGCCCTTCCACAAGTACCAACAAACTTTCTCACATAATGTTGTGGGAGAGAGAGCAAGACTCAAACCTTAGCAGTGACAGGTAAGTGATCTTGATATGGCGCTCACACTTTTTAGATTTTTTTCTTATGGAAATTCATATAAATAAATTGTGACAATAAAACACCTTTTATTACATTTTTGTTGATATAGCTTGAAATTTGTGATTATGCGCCATTGGAAATTTTATTAGTGTGTGCAAATTTTGATCAATGAACAAAAAAGGAACAACTTTCCATGTATGTTTATAATATTTTGTCTCTCACATGCACAAAATAAGAGTAAAATCCAACAGTAATAAACAAGACGAGGCAAAACAACACTTTACCACAACAATAAGTGCCTTGAAAGTTTCATATCTTCTCAACCAGGGTGGATTTCCACTCAACATGTGAACCATGACACAAACTGCACCCCACACCTCTGCTGGGAACCCATATCCTACACCCTCTGCCTTCTCTGGGCTCCACTGTGTCTGTGTGCCAACTGGCTTTGCTCCCTTGGGAACGGTTCCCTGGCAACGCCTCGACAACCCAAAGTCAGCAACCTTTATAGAAACAGGTCCTTTACCCTTTTTGAGAAGAATGTTGTCAGCTGAAATAAGTAAACAAGGTCACATTAAAGGTCTTGTCACTGAGACGAGTTATCATTACTCGAGGAAGTACATTTGCCTCACATACTAAACCATCATATATATAATCAGTAATCATTACTCCAGGAAGTACATTTGCCTCACATACTAAACCATCATATATATAATCAGTTATCATTACTCCAGGAAGTACATTTGCCTCACATACTAGACCATCATATATATAATCAGTAATCATTACTCCAGGAAGTACATTTGCCTCACATACTAGACCATCATATATATAATCAGTAATCATTACTCCAGGAAGTACATTTGCCTCACATACTAGACCATCATATATATAATCAGTAATCATTACTCCAGGAAGTACATTTGCCTCACATACTAGACCATCATATATATAATAAGTTATCATTACTCCAGGAAGTACATTTGCCTCACATACTAGACCATCATATATATAATCAGTAATCATTACTCCAGGAAGTACATTTGCCTCACATACTAGACCATCATATATATAATAAGTTATCATTACTCCAGGAAGTACATTTGCCTCACATACTAGACCATCATATATATAATCAGTAATCATTACTCCAGGAAGTACATTTGCCTCACATACTAGACCATCATATATATAATCAGTTATCATTACTCCAGGAAGTACATTTGCCTCACATACTAGACCATCATATATATAATCAGTAATCATTACTCCAGGAAGTACATTTGCCTCACATACTAGACCATCATATATATAATCAGTAATCATTACTCCAGGAAGTACATTTGCCTCACATACTAGACCATCATATATATAATCAGTTATCATTACTCCAGGAAGTACATTTGCCTCACATACTAGACCATCATATATATAATCAGTAATCATTACTCCAGGAAGTACATCTGCCTCACATACTAGACCATCATATATATAATCAGTTATCATTACTCCAGGAAGTACATTTGCCTCACATACTAGACCATCATATATATAATCAGTAATCATTACTCCAGGAAGTACATTTGCCTCACATACTAGACCATCATATATATAATCAGTAATCATTACTCCAGGAAGTACATTTGCCTCACATACTAGACCATCATATATATAATCAGTAATCATTACTCCAGGAAGTACATTTGCCTCACATACTAGACCATCATATATATAATCAGTAATCATTACTCCAGGAAGTACATTTGCCTCACATACTAGACCATTCATCATATATATAATCAGTAATCATTTGTCCACTCGGATCAATATGAGTGTCATGCCAATGAGACACAATATCAATCATCTTAGAGACTGTGACCAGATAGGGATTCAAAATCACGACCCTTGGATTGGTGGTCGGATGTGCTACTGACAGAGCTAACCAGTCTCCGCTACTCCAGGAAGTGCATTGGCCTCTTGTAATAAACCATTCATATACATAATCAGAGTTGTAAACCTTTCTGATAGTCCATATTGTACACTGTCAATTTTCTAAAAATAGAATTTGCTTTGTTTGCCTATCATCTTGAGTACTTTTCACAAATACTTGATCAAGTGGACTTCTGGAGTGTATGTGAACAATACCATGGCAATTTGTCTCAACTGGGCAAGTTGATCAAGGTATTTGGGAAAAAGTACCCTACATGTCTGCACCTATGCCCCATTCTATCAAATAGCCCATAATCATATTGTAAACTTTATATGGTTCTCACCTCAGACTACTTTCAATACAGAACCAATTACATTTTCACTTCACCCAGATCAATAACCTACAACCAGGTTTCCATAAACTGAAAGTGTTATTTAAGAGTGTATTATATATATTAGAAAAAAATGGTATAAATGTCTTAAAAAAATTGTTTTTAAAATGGATAAAAAAGGCATCTCATTATCATTACCATAACAAATAAACCTGAAGTGTTTGGTAGGTCAATCCACCAAAACATGACAAAATCGAAATTTAAATTGGAGTGGCAAACTTGAAATGAAATCCCCATTTTTATACTCCCCCAAAGGGGGGAAGCATATGGTCACCGCTTCGCCCATCGTCACTAATTCTTGTCAAGGCTATTTCTCTACAACCTCTGGTTGGAATTTTATGAAACTTGCTAGGATGCATCATTACCAAGTGCAGATGCGCATATTGTCATTGTGTTCCGGTTTGATGATTTTTCACTGAGTTATGGCCCTTTGATTGTGTTTGTGACCAAATTCTTGTCCAGGCTATTTCTCTACAACCTTAGGTTGGAATTTAATGAAACTTGTTAGAATGCATCATTATTAAGTGCAGATGCGCATACTGTCTTTCTGTTCTGGTTCGATGATTTTTCACAGAGTTATGGCCCTTTGATTCTATTTGTGACCAAACATTTGTCCGTGCTATTTCTCTACAATCCCATGTTGGCATTTTATGAAACTTGCTAGGATGCATCATTACCAAGTGCATATTTGCATATTGTCTATGTGTTCCGGTTCGGTGATTTTTCACGGAGTTTTGGCCCTTTGATTGAGTCTGTGACCAAATTATTGTCCGCGCTATTTCTCTACAACCCCTTGTTGGAATTTTGTGAAACATGCTAGGATGCATCATTACCAAGTGCAGATGCGCATATTGTTTATGTGTTCCGTTCGATGTTTTTTCACGAAGTTATGGCCCATTTGATTGCATCTGTGACCAAATTATTGTCCGCGCTATTTCTCTACAACCCCATGTTTGAATATTGTGAAACTTGCTAGGATGCATCATTACGTAGTGCAGATGCGCATATTGTCTTTGTGTTCTGGTTTGATGATTTTTCATAGAATTATGGCCCTTTTGATTCTGTCTGTGATCAAAAAATTGTCTGTGCTATTTCTCTACAACCCCATGTTGGAATTTTATGAAACTTGCTTGGATGTACCATAACCAAGTGCAGATGCGCATATTGTCTGTGTTTTGGTTCGATGATTTTTCATGGAGTTATTGCCCTTTCATTGAGTCTGTGACTAAATTATTGTCCGCGCTTTTTCTCTACAACTTCACGTTGGAATTTTATGAAACTTGCTATGTTTGTGTTTCGGTTTGATGATTTTTCACTGAGTTATGGCCCTTTGATTCAGTCTGTGACGAAATTCCTTTCCGCTCTATTTCTCTACAACCTGTGGTTGGAATTTTATAAAACTTGCTAGGATGTATCATTACCAAGTGGAGATGTGCATATTGTCGTCATGACGCTACTATTTCCCTACAACCTCTGGTTTAAATTCTGTTAAACTGGCTAGGATCTGTGCATATTGTCATTTTGTTCTGGTTAAATGATTTGCGAATTAGTTCTGTGAAGTGCAGAGCCACATACCAAGTAGCCCGTACAGAAGCAAACACTCACTTAGGGAGCATCCATCTGTTCCACCGATATTTTCTTGTTAAATTAAGGCAGAACTTAAATACTTCTTAATGTCCTTCATATATGTTATTCAGACTTTCTATGATAAAACAATTCTGACTATGTATTAACCTGTATAATGGATCAAACTGAAATCAAATGGAAATCATGCGACTCATTTAATACGTCACAAAATATGTTGCAATTTTAGCCTAACCTAGGTGCGTAAAAATCCCTTTTCAATATATTATTTTGGCATGATTAAATATGTATCCTTTTGGCAATACATGGTCAGTGGGTATGCATAGGCATGATAAATTGGGGAAAAAATGTGTTGGACCAATTTAAAAAATTCTGCAAAATCTTGATATATTGCCTTCAAGCTATTAAAACATTATATAACTACCTCAGTGAATCTAAATATTTTTCTTGCACACCTGATAAGGATATCTGCATTTTTACCGGGGTTAGATATTTCTATCTCACCCTAGGGCCGAGATAAAATTCTCGCTCTATGACATTATAAAGACTCATTTATGACTTTACATGTAATATATATGACGTAAATCATATAATTTAACATATTAAAAGCGACTATTGTAAAAACATAATGATAAAATAAGTTAAAATAAATATTCACTGTTTTCGGTATGCAAGAAAAAGAATCATTCAGGACTTTTATGGTTTGGATAGAAAATTCCTTCCCTTAATTGGGATAACTGTTTTCACGGAAACACGGCTGCCAAAACAGTTATCCTTCGGGATGGTATTTTCTATCCAAACCTCAAACCCGTGTAAGATTCTTATAATCTTTCAGCATATATACCTTTCAGATCTTCATGCAGAATGTTTTTAGACTGGAGGTAGCTGAGCACCTGTAGAAGTTGCTGGAAGTACCTCAGGGCCGCAGACTGGCTCAGCCGACGCCCAAGTGCCTTTTGTAAGTTGATCACTTCTGTCAAACAGCCACCTGAAATTAATCAAAAGAATCAGACTCCAGTCTCACCTATATATTTAAGGTACACTTAGATATTTAAAAGCTTAAATCAAAGAAAGTATCCAGATGATCATGATTTTAGACCGGCTCTAGAATTCTGCAACTGGTTTCACTTATATCAAGTAAAGTATATTTTCATATTCAGTCAACATTCTAATTATTTAAGTAAAACTTAAGTAAATGTTGGTGAATCAGAAGTCTGGTCCAGTATTTTATTGTTAATATATCATGCTGACAGTAAATATAAAGTTTATTTTATTTTATTTGATATTTGATTTAGTTTGATTTGAAGAATGCCATCAGCCAGAAAAATATAGATACAACCAAATGAGCATCATCAGTTACCCACGGGTAATGCATTCCATTATTCTCCGTTCATCACCCCGGGATATTGCACTAGCTTTGCATTGTTTCTACTAAGCCACGATGCAATCATATGATTGGTTTTTTCATGTTTTTATGAAGGGAACTTTATCCAATCACAATGTTTGTTTCATGCAATTGCCGTTTTGATAAGATGTAGTTAACGTTAGCTATAATTGGTTCTGTTCTGTTAAAATAGACGACGCAGAGCTAGCGCAATTTCCCACTGGTAATGGAGTGAGAGTATCGGAATTAACAGCTGTAGGTATCCGATGATGCCAAATGAGATACCAATCAAATCTGCAGGTTGACCCAGATCATGTACAAAACAATTTTTCTTTTTTTTTTAAAATCAATGAAAAAATAATCTAATAAGTCCAATAATAACATACCGTAACTCGAAATTTCATTTTTAAATGACATGTTTTTATCGAAGTTTTACTTAGTTATCGATGTAACATGTACAATGTTTGACTATAAAAAAAAAAACACCAGTATTATGCACATATCAGTTTAATCACAAGGTTTTGTAGCCATATTATGCATAATTTCTATTTCATGAAGAATGATACTAATCAGATAAAATATGAGAATGACAGTAACTAATAAATAAAGGCAAATTTGACATGACCAGCCATCACAATAGTTCATCCTTGCTTAACCAATTACTTCATATAGACGCCTTTGGACACCTAATATAGAAGGTTTTTAAATTATTGGGAGAATTATGTTTATATTAACTGACAGAGTGGAAAACAGTGCAGGAAGTGTTCAGATTGCTCGTCACGAGCAATCTGAACTCTTCCTGCACTGTTTTCAATGACCTTCTGTGATTGGTGCAGGAAAAATCGTATCTATGGATATCTATGGGTAAAAAATTTTCTGCCAGAGCAGGGAGTTATGTAGGAGTGGCTACATGTTTATTTATTTACAATTTAGAGTGCATGACCTCATAAGCTCCTCCCTAGAACTTTAAATTTTTGGCAGTTGGCAACTTTTGTTTTCAAACTGCATGTAACACACACATTTATCTTTTGGCAAATGAAATGCTGTGGTGACTTTGAAATTTTGAAAAAGGGGCTCCAATTGAACCAAGTGTGGAATTATATCAAATCTGGTCCAGCTTTTACATCGCAATTAATGCTTTAAAAGTAAGATAAACTAATTTAAAATTAATCAAATTCTGATGACAAATACATGTACTTTAATAGAATCATTAAACTTAGATATTTTATTAACCTTGGACAAACTCCATGAAAATGTACAGCTTCTCCCCATGTCTGATTGCTCCGTAAATCTGGACAATGTACGGGTGGTCGAGTTCGCTCCACAGTTCTACTTCTTCCTTCTCATAGTTTGAGATATGAATCTAAAAATGACATGGGCGAAATATTTCATAATTACATGTACTGGTATCAACGGAACTAGATTGGTCACCTACAGAGTTTTCATGACAGTTTCAAAAGAGTTTCCACCACGCACAGATATTTACGGACTAATAGATGGTTGAACAGAGGCAAACGCAATATACAACAATTTATTGTGACTGTCATAAATATGAACTTGAACCTATTGTTGAGGATGCATTATGTTTCAGTCAATTTTCTTTTTATATACAAACAATTTTAGTGACATGTATATAAATCAAGTATTAGGAGGTCAACCTTTTTTCATTGGCAAGTCATTCAAATTAACCAAATTTCAAATTATTCGAATGGGTTTGTTTTAATATTCAGCATTATTTTATGCCATCATGGGCTAAGTTACAATCAGTTAACCTAACTTTATATCTTGGGATCCGGGAAGGTTAACCAGTACTCAAGCACATCCATCCCATCCTTTCTAGTAACTGATAAGTGTCACACTTGAATCAGCGGTGAGAGACAAATGACAATAAGACAATGTTGTATATCAATCACCATGAAGATTGTGGCTGTGCAGGGATTCGAATTAATGAAATATTCTGGGCAAATTCAATGTAAATTCAGTGTTGCCAAGAGCAATCAAAGATGTTTTGAAATAACTTCTAATAGACTTAAAATATTATGATAAGAAGCATTTCTTAATATAGGCATTTGACACTCTAATTAATGGTTTAACTTATATTCATGAAAAAAAAAAAAGATTTTCCAAAATGTTCAAAACAAAAATTTTATATTGAATTGGAATTTGCCCAGCAAAATGATCTTTTTGTGATATTTTGAGTTTTAAATTTTTATCTACCGCATAAGTTTGTTCAATCATACATGTGATACCTCACAGTTTTTTTACCAATTCATGGTCTCATGGGTCGTGATCAAAATCTCACAGTAAAACCATATTTCAAAAGAAGTAAAGAAATTGAGTTTTACATAAATGTCCTCCTTTTAGCTTGTTTTCGCTTATTGGTTTTTGGGAAAAAATGCGAGTAAACCGTATGACGCGCACCTGGTAATTTGCAAAACAAAACATGTGTCCACAACAATATGCCTCGGGGTAGTAGGTATTAACTGATTATGTAATTAAAGGATTACAACTGGAAGATAATCTTTATAATTGAAAAGGGTTTATGACTTAAAAGGAAAAACATTTGTCTCAGCAGATCATATAGAAAATGAGTGTTTGGTAGATGGTGGATTTGCGAACAATTGCCGGTGAGTAAACAGATGGAAGAGGTTTGTATTGTACTTTAATAATTGATTAACGCATCGTATTGATGTTTGGTGTTCGTAGGTCAGTCTTTGAAGTTTTGTTTTCATATTTTTCAAGCAATATATACATTACATTTACTCAAATGATTTATTTATGTTCTACCAGGTTGTTGTTGGAAAGATGATTACACGTTTGTCATTCCATGAAGTGTTCTTTGATCCCTGGAGTTCCTGTGTCCAGAGACTAGACATAAGGTGCCTGTTTTGGAAGGTGAGTATATATATATATATATTAGGTGAATGCACAAGACCGGGATGAAAAAACATTCATATTGAAGTGGATGCTGGAAATGCTTAAACATGGAAAAAATGAAAATTAAGATATTTAGAATTATTTCTATTTGATATTACAAATGATTATGAATAAAAACAATCAATATCAAACTCCGCCTGTAATATATCCTGTCACTTATATCCTTGTGAAACCACAAGTTAAAAAATTGCAGATAAAAACAATTATTTATTTTATGATAATTTATATTTTTCAGTTATGAAGCTGTGCTAATAATTCCAGACCAGTATTTTCTACCAACCAGGTTGAGGAAGAGACTGAAGAATACACCATCCCCCCAACAACAGAACTACCAGTTTTGAATAGTGAAATTATTCAATCTTTTGAGTGTCAAAATCAATAATCAGTCAAAGACTGTGTCTTTTCAAAACTACAGAGAGATAGTGTGCAAGGAATTATAAAAAGAAGTCCTTCTATACAGGACCTTGGTGTGTGTAATTAAACTCAAAGTATGGAATTGAAATGTAATAGAAACAATGTAGAAATAAAAAATGAAATAAATCATGAAAATAAAGTACTGGTATGGTATAAATAAAGAAAAATTTGTTTTTGAAACTTCTCCTGTTTTCCTGTTAGAAGATGTAAGTTACTAAATTATACACAGTCTTAATTTTAAACATCAATATGATGTTCATAATTAAATCAATTTATCCATATTTGTAAATTTTCATAAGGATGATCGAATTTCATTCGCTAAAATAAACGTTAAAAACCTCACAGTTTTAGGCATGAATTCACAGTAAATAACCACTAAAATTCGCAGGTTGGGGTCCTGAAAATATCACATGTATGTTCAATTATTAAATAATTTATGTTTATACTTCAATTCCCCCCCCCCCCCCCCCCCCCCCCCCCCCAAAATCCAGAAAAACTTGAAAATAGTATGTAAGCTTTATTTACTTAGAAAGAGTGGCTTCGAAATTTTTATAACTTTGTTTTATTGTTACTTCAATTGTGGAAGAAGTTTTTAAAACTTAGACTTATCATGCTCAAAGTCTTCCTCAGATGAACCAGTACTAAGCATATGCGGAAAAAGTGGTCTTCCTCAATGACACCAAACATAGCTGTGGTAGAGGATCAAACCTTCTTTACTCAAAATGGTTGCTTACCTCTTTGACACAAAACTTGAATTCTGTTTCAAAGTCAGTCGCCAGATGACACTTTCCTGACATTCCATTACCAAGGTGTGTGACCTTGACCCACTGGAACTCATTGTTATAGCGAAAACCTTGAATCTTTAAAAGATTCTGAAATAAAACCAGTTTTAATATTAGCATCTCCATTTATACAACTATTGAATATATATCATACCACTGAGGGATAACAGATGATCATTTAACCTTACCTCTCTTTCCTAGAATCCTGAAAGATTAACTTTCCATACAACAGGGTCATGAAAAATTGCTTGACTGAAGACTAACGCAGAGTTTTTTTTTCCATGAAATTGGGAAGAGGCCCAAGCCTTTGAGAATTCTTGGAGAAATCGGAAATTTTTTAAAGGTTGTGGCAAAGTTGTTGATCCCCCAAATGTAAAAAAATCCTCAAACCTTTTTTTTTCATCTAGGGAATTATTTTTGCCGTAATTGCCTGAAGGACATTTATGCCAAATTTGAGATGAATCTGTTTAGGGATTTCCTTCTAAACTGTGTTAAACCTCTGATGTTAATTTATTATATGGAAAAGAATGGTAATTTCTCTGCTTCATTCCCTTTTATACTTCTCCATCGCCCTTTAACTGGCATATAAAGGTGTGATAAGAAGGAGTTGATAGACGAGACAAAGAACAACCCAGATGACACATGTCACAATTAACAACTCCTCCATCAATGTCATTGGTAAAGGAATAATTAATACTGGACCAGAAATTAACTTTTTAACAAACTTGCTTTTTCCAGCAAGTGCAGTAAATTCATAAAAACATAAATAGATACCTAAACTTGCATTTTTCATTTCCAATTCCAAGCTAGTCATCTTTATAAAACAATTTATCGTTCATTGCAGACGAATTTAATCAGTCATAAAAAAATAATGGTTTCTCTATAGGAGCAGGTTGTTTTTACATTGTTTTTGATGTGTCAATACTGATTGGGCAAGGATATTAACAACAACAAAAGGTTGTAAAACAATTTGTCTTTTTGCTTTTTTGCAACAGAAAACAATATGCAGATGAATTATATTATCAAGTCCTCAGGATTTCTGTTAGTATTTTCTGAAATAAACTGGCATTTCACAAGTAGCAAGTGTTGTCTTCAAACCCTCGATTCATCCACGTTCTCATTCTACCGTTCATCATATAACCCTTTACTCCATAGATACGCGTTTTCCAGCACCAATCACAGAAGGCCTTTGAAAACAGTGCAGGAAGAGTTCAGATTGCTCGTAACGAGCAATCTGAACACTTCCTGCACTGTTTTTCACTCTGTCAGTTAATATAAACATAATTCAACCAATAATTCAAAAGCCTTCTTTATTAGGTGTCCAAAGGCGTCTATATTAGAGGTGTTCAAAGGCGTCTATATTAGAGGTGTCCAAAGGCGTCTATATTACAGGTGTCCAAAGGCATCTATATTAGAGGTGTCCAAAGGCGTCTATATCAGAGGTGTCCAAAGGCATCCATATTAAAGGTGTCCAAAGGCGTCTATATTAAAGGTGTCCAAAGGCATTTATATGAAGTAAATGGTTAAGATGACATCAACTGTACCAGTCAAACCTCTCTTAAGCAGCCAGTCAAGGGAAGGAGCAAAGATGGCTTTTTAAGACAGGCTGTTTTTAATGCAGGTTAATTGCTCTGAAGGCATATAAACAAATGTTGCTGCTTAACACAAGTGGCTGCTTAATAGAAGTGACAGCGTATACAGGTTTGATTGATTGAATATTTAGTGTCATTTTTATGCCATCGAGGACTAACAGACAATCAGTTAACCTAACCACTGTTTCCTGGGACCCTGGAAGGTTAACAAGCACTTAAGCACACCCCATCTCCGCAAGTAACCGATACATGTCACTTTCCCACTTCAATCAGCAGTGAGAGACGAATGATAATGAAATTGTGGCCAGGCTGGTATTGAATCTCAAGACACCTAGATTGATAGTCATACGCACTACCTACTGAGCTAATCGACCACGGTTTTATTGTATTGTAACCAAATGACAAAACTTACTCGAAACTCCATCAGTATGACTCCTTCTTCCCGGTAGTGTTTTGCCAGGGTTGACTCTATCTGGTATTGGGTCTTCAAGCCATCCCAAATACGTGCAACCTTCACCAACTGTTTCTTGTCAGCATACACAACTTCCCCTACAATATCAATTACATTTCAAATCACATAGTGTGTTAATTAACAAGTAAACAACACTTGGTAAGAGTATCATGATACATGACACAGGTACATACCTGCAAACAGTAGCCTGTCTTTGTACCAAGACTGTGACTACTTAGACTGTAGAACCGACCTAGCTCTCACGACTATTGAATTGCGATTTGAGCATGTCGTTTGGTCAGTTGCTTTAGAGAGAATTGAATGACATCACAGTTTGGTAGGCGTTAAATTCCCTTTTTTTATTGAGTTGAACAGAGGTAATTCAGAGGAAATCATGGACTGGTATAGATGGTGTGACTTCAGTATACAGTAACCAATCTATGTACAAGGACTGTGACTCCAGCATACAGTAACCAGTCTACGTACTAGGACTGTGACTCCAGCATACAGTAACCAGTCTATGAGCTAGGACTGTGACACCAGCATACAGTAACCAGACAATATGCTAGGACTGTGACTTCAGCATACAGTAACCAGTCAATGTATAATGACTGTGACTTAAGCATATAGTAACCAGTCTATGTACTAGGATTGTGACTTCAGTATACAGTAACCAATCTATGTACAAGGACTGTGACTCCAGCTCACAGTAACCAGTCTATGTACTAGGACTGTGACTCCAGCATACAGTAACCAGTCTATATACTATGACTCATGCATACAATAGCCAGTATAGGTACCTAGACTAACTTCTGTTGTAAAGAACTACAAATTGAGTTGTTCTTTAATTTATATATATCTGACAACAATAACTGCTGTGTTAATTAAAAAGGGGCAGTGATATAGTGGATAGGATGTTGCTAGCTCATGCTGGAGGTCATGACCCCATGTCCTCTCAAAACAGCACAAAGCAATGGTACTAACCAAGAAAGAGATTCAAGAGTGATCTCAAAAGACCTGAGTTTACTTCACAATTGGGTTAAAATAAATTAGCTATAGCTATAACTATCGCGGTGGTGAATCCATGTGATAATATGCTATGGAGTGGTGTAAAAAATCAGAGGAAAAGTACCTGCTTCAGGTAACATTAACATATAACTGAATATTTCATGAAATTCATGAAACAAAGACAAACACCATCCCTGCATAAAGATGAACAATCTGTTAAATAAAGTGACCATGCAAAACATATCGTTTTTGCAATGGTGTTTTGTGCTCAATTGAGACAATTATGGTATGGAGCGGTGCAATTTTTAAAAAAAAAAGCCATTGCACTTTCTCCAAATAATGTTTTTTTTTCATGCCCACATGATACTCTGCAATGTACATAAACTAGAAATGTATCTATCGATACAAATACCCCTCCTGTTGAGCGGAAACTTTTTACCGAAAATTAAGTAAAAAAAAGGGACATCACTCCTATAAATTGTGATAAAAGTTGACAAATATCGAACAAACGGACTCACAGGGGTAACACTGATTGCCCCTCCTCTATTCTTTGAATCGCAGGGGGCGGAAATAAAAATGCAAGGATGATCACCTACCTATTCCCTTGACCCCTATTGGTGTATCAGAGAAGCTAGGAAAGTAAGTATCGCCATGGTGGGCTGGTGGACCCATGGGCATGCTACTATGCTGTTCCCTCGCGAACTGTATAATGTACTGCCCTAAACTGCTGGCTGACCCTCCACTCTGAGGATCACTCTCTAACAATGAAGGCACAGCATCAGACTCTGGATGTGCCTGTGGTTCAGGCTGTAACTCCCCGCTTATAGATGACGATTCATCAGCCAATGAGCTTTCATATACATCTTGCAGATTTGATATTTTCCGAGCCAGAACACTGGAGTTTCCTCTAGATCCCGGGGCGACAACCAAAGGTAAATCTTCTGGGATGCTTTGTAAGGAATGGAATACCCCACTCACCCGTGAAGGTCTTTTAGTAGGGGCCTGTGTAACCTCCGGAGGTGGGTCTGATGGCACAAAGTCATCAACATTTCCAATGATTCTAGCTAGTTTGTTTCTGACGCGAAACCACAGAGTCTTTACAAGGAGAGCTATATCACGCCCGGACACATGTTCTGTTATGCTGACACAAAGCTGGATATTGCATTTTAACTCCTGGGCAACATTGTTGTTGTTGTTGCTGCTAATGCAATCGTACACATGCGAGCAGATTAGTGAAAATATTTGTACACACATGGAGCAGCAGTTGTATACTGCCTGGCAGTCGGCGTAATGTTTAAAAAGAGAGTTGATCGTCATGCACACGTTACATGATAGCATCTCATCTGTAAGCTCATCTGGCCGTGCCAGACAAGTGGATAAACAGAACGAAACATGTCGATTTTGTATATCCCATATGGGACCGTTGTTTTCCTGAAAAATAAGATCACATTGTGTGATAGTTATTGTCAAACTTATCATAGCTTCACCTATAATCATTTATTATCAAGGACACAAATATTATTTAATAGTAAGTGAAAAACGTTGCATTTTAATAGTTCACATCATTATTTTTAGCACATCTCGACATACCGGTACACGGGATGAAAAACAGAGATTTTGGCAATTCAAGACATATAACTGGACCTGACAAATGAACTAGACTGGTTTTCAAACTCATCCAAGGTATTATGGTTAAATACAACATATTGAAGTTTGAGTCGGTAGTCAGTAAAAATCAGAGCAATTAACAACTGATCAGACTCTTTTATATATTAAAAACCAATCATAGATCGAGAGGAGATCAAGTTCCCATTACACAGAGGCTTGAAAAAAATGTTGTTTACTTCTATAAAAACATTCATCAACATGAACAAGTGTTTCAGATTTATCAAACAGTAAAAAGGGTTCAATGAAAGTCAAAAGGATTCAATATGTTTTACACATATATCAATCAGTTTGTTGAAGGACCCTGGGTCAATGTAAATTTCCAGACTTCTTAAACAAATCATGCTATTTATCAGACATTGATATCAACTAATGTGGAGTGCATGGTCCAGCAGTAGAGCAATGGATCAAGGATTGGGAAGCCATGGGTTTGATCCTCCCCCATGGCTCTGTGTTGTGTTCTTGAGCAAGACACTTTATTCACATATGCTTAGTACTGGTTTTATACAGAAAAATTTTGATCATAATACGTCTAAATCATAAGAACTTGTTTTTTTAATTGAGGTAAAATAAATAATTTTAAAACAATCGAATTCTTACCTTTGTTTTATAAATGAGTAACCCGAGAAACTCGGCCCATTCCAAGTCACTCATCTGTGAGTGTTTCTTGCGGAATCCTTTGTAGTCTGGCTCAGGCACATTTGTATCCACAGCTCTCCTTGGTGAAATCTCATCTCCACCTCCCTGTCTGTCTCTGTTCCCATCATGGTTACTCGATCCATCATACCCATTCCCATTATTTGTATTGCTATCTTCATTTTCCCGTCCGCCTCCAGCCTCACTATGATCCTGTGTCAACAGTGACAACAAATTTATGATTTATCTATTAAAGTGACAGGTACAATACATGTTCAATTTACAACATTAGTCATTATTGAATGTTAAGAAATTCTCAGCCTAATAAGGCTATCAGTTACTATGATATCAAAATAGCATTTACTTCAAAGCATAAATAAAGATGGAAAATTACATGACATTGTTTAACATAGAAGACAAAAAAAAACAACAACAAAATAAAATGAATAATAACATTCATCAATCAATGCAATGAAAATAAAAGTATTAAATTCTAATTTTGTGTTGTTTTAAAATCCCTTAATTCTTTAATGATATAAATTCAAATTGTCACATAAATTGTCAAATTACGGACAACAAAATCTTCAACATTATTTAAATTACACTGCTTACACAATATCTGGTCTCTGGTTAAACCAGTAAACATAATAAGACACAACTTCTTTCAGAATTATTGAATTAGTACATAAATCTAGTGGAGTTAAATTAAGTCAGTGGTAGTGCAGTAGACTGACTGATATAGTGTTGGACACTCACAATATATGTCGCAAGTTTGATCCCAAGCCAGACCCTTCAAAAACAACACTCAGTACTGGTTATACCCATGATATACCAGTAGTCGCAAGAGCAATTCAGCTGACATGCTGCCCTGAGCTAACTTTGCAGTTGGGCTAATATTAGTATCAGCTAGTGATGGGCCATCACTCTATTTTTATAATCAATCCGGTTTTAATCGGTAAGTAACAACCAACCAATCTTTGATTACAATCGGTTGGTCCTAAAGAAATAAATAACAGAAAAAAGTAATAAACTCGGCAAACTGCATATCTTATATCTAATTTTTGCATCCTTTGCTGTTTACACCCCCACCCCCTAACCCAATATATATATTTTCATACTTTAAAACATGCTTTCCCTCAAGGGAAATACACTGGTTTTGCTTGCAGAATGAATTCCAGTGATCCACATTGTCATTTCCATTGCCAGACTTTTAAATTTTCATCTGTCTGATTTTTGTTCTTATTCCGCAAAAAGAGAGGAATGAGCAGAAAGGGTTTAGTGGAACCCAATGAAAGTTTTCCAATAATTAATAATGATAAAGATCATAATTAAGACAAATTGACTTTTGCTGACTTTGGTCCTAACCAATCAACTGGCAATTATAATTTGATAATCAGCCTGTCACTAGTATCATCTATTTAAACATAAATCATAACAATCATCCCACATTCACATTAAATTATATTTAAATTAATCTAGTCTGTAGAATGGACCTAGTTCTCCTTATTGCGCCTGTTAAATCAATATTGGAAAAGCCACATTTGAGCAAGTTGATTGGTCAGCTGCTGCAGCTGAATATTTAAATGACATCAAAGTTTAGTAAGCGTTCAATTGCTATGAATTGTGGGACAGGCATAAAATTCCCTGCTTTTTCATTCAGGTTTAACAAACCCTGATTCAGGAGACATCAGGTTCTGGGACAGACAATAATTGATCTGCAACTTAACCAATGGAAATACTATTTGGAAGATAGTTAAAAAAATATTTTAATCTCTCTTTTGATTCTATTTTGCACAGACATGCATATCAGGGTAGACTACCTCGTATATTATTTAGTTTAAACCAATTAATTTTAGCTTTAATGCAAAGAAAACTGAGAGCTTATATGAAATGCTCGAGTTTGTTTTCTTGTTGTTTACCTTAGGGATCATTGGGTCGAGTGTGGGATCGAACCCTAGACCTCTTGTATCAGTGGCAATCATGCAATCTATTGAACTAAAACACCATTTTATTTTATTTCATTTCTTAATTCTGAATATAAATGTACACCCTTAGTGAAACTTCAATAGCTAAACTGACTAATACCAAAAATGTTCGAGGAAGACCTCAGAATGAATCTGAGTAAAACCACCGTCCTTCCGTAAGTAACTGGCAACGTTTTTCAGAATAATTTTTTTTCGTGAGCGGGACTCGAGCCTACAGCCTTAGCGGTGACAAGAGATCTTGAGATGGCACCTTGAGATGGCGCCTTATAGACCACTCGGCCAAGAAGGACCCTCTCTGCTGCTTGATATTGCAAGTAATTGGTACAACTGGATCTGGTTATAACGTGGTTAAGTGGGGATTCATGGAAAGAAACCGTGATATAAGCAGAACCGGGTTATAAATATCCCAAGGTGCACTGCACTTTACTATTTGGCAATAATGTTTCTAATTTGAAGTACTGAAGCAAACACGCGATAATGTGTGATGAATATGACAGTCCATTGTTTGTCGGGGTAAATCAATTTAAAGCGATGTTGAGTATAACAATAAGAACTTATTATTTCGGTTTGAATTATCAAAGTGTAATTGAAGCACAAATACATGGTCACATATTGGAAAAACGTAACAAGCTCGCAAACATTTGGTGATTTAGTTGAGATGTTTGATCAATTATGACCTCAAATAATCAGTTTAATAACCAGTTTAATGAATCTGGTTGAAAATATCAATTTTACATTTTGGAGCCATAGAAAAAAACGCCTTATAATGAGTTTTGCTTATATCGGACCGCGTTATAACGGGACCAGAGTGTACATAAAATTTACATCCCAAGCAGGCCTTCTAAAATTGCCGGTTTTTCGGTTTTTGGACTGATTTCTGAAGTTCAAAACCTATTTTCATATCAAAGTTTAATAAAAAATCGGTCCAGATATTTTCGAAGTTCAATAAAAAATCAGTCTAGATAGTTTCTATCGGTCGTATAAATTCTCATAAATTGCTCTTATCATGCCATACTGACCTGTGAAATACGCCTTGCGGCAATATCATTTGATCCAATAATCTGATTGTTCTGTCACCTGCTGTGCGAAATGATGTCAATTTTGACTAAACCATTAATGATATTAGGGGGAGTTTATCGGAAGAGTCAATCGCTATGTAGCACGCCTTCAATGTGTGATCAGAGACCCATAGCGTTCTGTCGGTTCATCAAAAGATTGTGTTTGCGTCCGTAATTTCTTTGATATACCGCTTGCCAAAGCTGGGACGGTCGGACCAAATATTGTTTGTGTCATTAAAATATTTGATAAAATGTGCAGTGTTACTTGTTTGTTTAATTTGCTTTAAAAATAACTATATATACAAGCTGGTTTTGGTAATTGTACATAGTGGCTAGCTACAGCACAACGCATATCAAAAATAAAAAGTTGAATGAACCGTTACATTGGTTTCCACGGTGATTATTTCTCGCAGCTTCCGGAACTTGCGTCACTTCCAGTTCGATCGAGCGTTTTAAATATAATGAAAATTATTCAGTAAAGCGGAAACATAATGTCAGTCATTAAAATGTATACAATGTGATAAAGTATGTTATAAATAATACACAAATAAACTTGAAATAGTTCCCTATTAATGAATAAACGGAGAAAATACATGGTGCAGCTGTCATGGTGGGTGGGGTATGCATATATCATATAGTAATTTTTTTTTTAAATAAGTGCGATTCTTACGGTAGTAAAAAACCTGGACCGATTTGCATTTTGGAATTTTAGAAGGCCTGATCCAAACAATGTCATCAGATAAGCAGACTTGCTTGATTTTTGTGTCTTGCTTTTTACTATGTACTGAAGAATATGAAACCACAAAATACATACCCCTCCAGAATGACCTTGACCTTGGCTGTAGTTTCCACCACTCCCATCCCCATGAGATGAGCATCTCCGCCCAAATTTCTTTACCAGCAATATCTGTAGTCTTCCTGTGGATCTGCCTACCGGGGGCTCATCTACAGTAAAAACAACCATTCTTATAAAATTGTATATACAATGGTACAAACCATATAGGCAGTTTAAAAGTAGTTAGATGTCCAAAAAGTCACAGTGTCAAGGTGTTGCTATAGTGCAACTGACAAATATCAAATTTGCCCTGTCTTTTATAATTACATAGCTACACACCTAATGACAATTAAACACATTGACCCTTTCAGAATTGTTATTAATCTTAATAGGTGATTCTTTCCCATTTGAATCAGTGGTTAAAGATGAACAATAATAAAAAGCAATGTTGTGTATTAATATTTACAGTGATTGTGGCAGGGAGAAGACTCAAAACTATGACCCCTGCATTAATAGTCAGAAGCACTATGGTCTGAGCGAACCAGGCCTTACTTATTCACTAGAGAATACATTAAAAAAATACTCATGACCCCTTACTCACTTCCTACTTACATATATCACTTCCTGTAGGCTTTGGCACAGTTGGTTTGACACATTCTGGCTGTTCCGTCTTTGGCACAATTCCCCCACTGAATCTACGTCTATAACCATTGTTTGGTCCACCTGACATTTTTCCTTTTTTAAGACCAACTGTTGGCCACAGAACAGGGCACATACAAACCGGCGACAGTGCCTTGTGCAGATGACAGCATATCTTGGTTAGCTTTCTCAACTCCTTCCTAAGTCTTTCATCAGCCACTTAAATGAAAAGTGAATATGATAATAATATACAGCTGATTAAATGATTGAGTAGGGTTTTACGGCATACCAACACATTAAAATAAAAGATTCCAGGTTCACTCTATATGTACAAAAACAATAAATTAACACACAGATAAAAAAAAAAACACCAACAAATGAATATGCAGAATGAACCTAGAACCTTGATACCTGCAGAACTACAGAGTTACAGCAAATTCTATCGCATTACTCAAATTGTCACCTCTTACAACATGCATGAGCCGCAGCAATCCTATTCTTGCCATCACTCATATGGCTCCCTGGAATCACACAAGGGTTGCTTATTTAACTACAATAATGAAAATGACAAAAAATGGCAAAATGAACACGACACCCATTCGGATGATTCCTAACCCTCTGCAGAGATCGACAGTAATTCTATTCTTAGCTGGAACCACACAGGTTCAATGGCAATAACTATAACTTAAAGAGTGATACCCTGAGAGGTAAAGTGGACCTTGCCCAGAATCTAAAGATTTTGCTCAAGAAAAATGGGGAACAGATTGTGTGATTTGTTTTATTCTATTTTTAGTTACAGTGACCTTGACCTTATGACATCAAAAGCAATTTTAGGATTACTTTATATATGAACAATTTATCTATAAAATTGAGTCAATAATCGACGTATATGTGGAGAAGCAGGAGTAGTGTACACCAAGGGAAACAAAACAATGGAGTATATCAAGCAATACATGGTTACATGTAGGACTTTGTTAATGTACACTAGTTAGTGTTTTGAAGGACTTGATTCTGTAAATGGTGACATAAGATTTGCAGTGCCATGAGAAAAATATGGTTGGTATAGCAACGAAATTGGTTAAATTGACTGTTTTTTCGCCCAGGAAATCTGGATACTGCTATAACTCCAAAAGTATGCAAGAAAAGAGGAAGGCAGAGTTTGTTCCTTTCCTCTACAATTGCCTTATATTTCAAAGGAGCCGGTTCCCAAAGCCCAATATTGGCCCTGTAAAATACATTTCTTTTAAATATTTATTTTGAAGCAAAGCTTGCTGTGTAAACCTTGTCCTTTGAGAGCAACATGCAAGACTTTTTTGTAGTTACCATACACAAGTGCCAGTGTATTTTTTGAGATTTGGGGGATAGTGGCGGGGGATAGGGGGAATCCCTTAAACAGGGGAAAAAAGTGCTGTAATGATGAAAATTGAGAAAATAATCAAATTGTCAAGTAGAATATAAATTATATAGGTTTCCCTATTTTTAATTATTTTTAAAATGTAACACTGGAATTAAATCCCAGTAAAAGAACTTATAAAAAAAAGTGAGATATTTGACTTGCATTAGAGGGTTGGAGCAGGGTGGGGGTTGGTGGGAGGGGGGGGGGGGGGGGGTGGAACTAAAAAAAACACCACTGAGTGCATGCTGTCGTGGCAGGCTACTTTTATTTGACTGTCCCTTTTTAGGATGAAATCATGGGGACAAAAAGAGCAAGGTCTGGAGCATCTATATATCAGGTTTCAGCTCCTGGGTGACGTTTCATGCTTACTTACTGTTCCAATGAAGGCAGTAACCTGATGTCACTACTTCTGTATTGTTTAATATATATTTGTGGGCATGCTTTTGTGACTGTTTCCAAAATCACACTTGAAGCTTCCCTGGGTAGAACCAGTACTAAGCTAATGCAAAAAAAGCGGCTTGCTCAAGGACATAACACATAGCCGTGGGGAAGGATCAAACCCACGACCCTCCGACCACTGGTTTGGTGCTTTACCACTGGACCACGCACTCCAATTTCTTATTTTTGGGAGATCACAAACATCATATTAAACATGTTTTCAGAAAAGTTTATTTAAAATTTAACTATAAGAATAGCAAACTTTATATTAATACCTGTAATTTCTTCTTCTCTCTTTTTTAGCTCAGTTGCCATAGCATTAAGTTTTGCTCTCATTCTGTCATTTTCTGGATTTCGTCTAGCAACTTTTGACCCCTCAATCTGCCTCTTCATCTCTTTCCCATTATCAACTTTTAATAAATATTTGAACTCTTCCTTCATCTGGTCAACATTCTCTTCAAACTCTACAGCTATTTGACTTTTGTGTTGATCTTTATCCACTGGTACATCATCTGTTTCTGGATCACGGATCTCCACATCATTCTTTGTTTTCTCGAGCTCCACCGTTATCTTCTCTTCCCCTTGGTACTTTTCTTCACTTGGATCTGTGAGACAACCGTCCAACTCTACTTCCACTTGTGATGAGGATGTTCTCTCTGTATCTCTTCCTGTTTCTTTGTCAAGCCTCATTTTCATTATCATCTTCAAGTTCAGCATATCTAAGTGAGTGAAAAAAATAAACCAGGAAATGTACATGAAGTACAATATCTGTATCATTTTAATTATCCTGAACAAATCTTAATATGTGCAATAAAAAACTCTTGACCCTCTTATCGTACAATATATGCAAATATTTTTTAGGCCATAATGGATTTATAACTAGATTATCATCCCTGCCCACTCCCTAATTTTCATGCTGCCTTGACCCTTTTTTTTTTTTTTTTTTTTTTAAAAAGTACCGGTATATAATTATATTTATTTACTAAAAAAGTATCAAAAAATTTGAAAATGAAAATAAAAAAATAAATAATAAAATCCTCCCACCCTCCCCATTTTTTAAGAAATATTTGGATGATAATCTAACAATTAATTTATAATGGCCTTATCTTCCAGTTTTCAAATATCACAGATATTGCACAGAAACACATAGATGTACATGTATTATGTTTTAGTAACAATAACCTTGACCTTTGATTCAAATTTCCCAATGTCATATATGAATCATTTTCACTACATACTTATGACAGTCAGATATTATAACAGTCTAATTTTGAGGGGGGACAAGCTGTTTGCAATACAGATTGGTAACCCCAGTTTTATTTAGCCCATGATATGACGACTGAATAGGCAAACATTCAAATTCTAACTATCCTGATGGTTGGTGAGATAAACGAAAGAATGGATCGTCGACGACACTAAATGCCTTCTAAATTTTCCAATGTTAAACTTAATTTTACATTTACATATCTGTATTTGCATTCATGTGACTTATTCATTATAGCCTATGTTCTTTTGTGACTGCATGGCCAAGAAGTCTAAGGAACAGCCCATTAATGACCTCTCTCACCAATGAGGTCATGGATTTGAACCCAGTTCAGTCCAAAATGTCTGTGAGAAAGTTTGCCAGTTACTTATAGAAGAAAGGTGGCTCTACTCCAATTCATTCTGAGGTCTTCTTCCAACAATATAACTGGATATGCAATATATAACCAGTCATGAGGTGACAATGGTCTCAAAACTATGCTCTGTGACTGACTGGTCCTCGGTACTGACCTGGACCACTTACCTCTCACTACTGGAGTTGGGGGTTCAAACCCAGCTCAATCAAAAGACTTTATGTCAAAAGAACTTGCCAATTACTTGCACAGTGGTATTTCTGAGATCTACCTCCATCAATAAAACTGCAAGCCATATTTATTGTAACCTACATGCATTACATAATGTGTTCAAAAGTGGCTTAAAAGCACATCTTTTCCCTCCGTACTAGACGAAGATGTGAGCCAGCTCCATTTCCAGGTTGTACTCACCATTTTTTGTACCCAAGACAGGATCCAGCATTATTTCTTTTCTGAAATAAACATGCACAAAAAATTAACATTGAAGCATTCTCATACTTAAACTATACCTAATGGAACAGCTAACCTGCCACCTGACATTTTATGTAAATTTCTCAAAAAGTATCAAAGCAATTTCTTTGAAACAAAACATACCTGTCTGTTAATGTCGTATACAAATTTTAACAATGCTACTCAATATTTTGATATAGATGTTGGAAATACAAAAGTGGCAGGTTAGCTGTTCCGTTCAGTATATAATTGAAGTCTTTTTATATGTGAAGTACACATATAGTAATGGTTTGTATTGATTTATTCTCATTTGCATCAGACATAAATTACTACCGTATTTAATATTTTGAATGGGTTCAGTGGTCTTAAGATCATTTACCTCTCACCGCTAAGGTCATAAGTTCAGGTCCTCCTCGCTCTAAAAACTTTATGTGAGAAAGTTTGCCAGTTATTTGCAGAAGAACAGTGGTTCTACTCAGATTAAGTCTGAGGTCTTCCTCTACCAATAAAACTGTCAGAAATAAAATGCCATATATAACCTGAAATGGACTGAAAATGGCAATAAACCTATGTGTATCAATTATATGTATCAACCTAATAAAAAACTAGAAATGCATCCATGGGACACAGATGCCCCCACTTTTTAACTACATTGTAGATATCAATTAAGCCAAATATCAAGTTTCATCAAAATTGGTCCATCAATAAAGATTTTAGAGGTTAGAAACCATCAGCCAATCAGAGTCCAGATCACATTATTAATATGCGCCAATTCCATCCATTGTCGAACATGACCTGGGTCTTGTCGATATAAAGCCAAATATTAATTTTAGTCAAAATCAGTCCATAAATAAAGACTTAAGAGGTCGGAAACTATCAGCCAATCAGAGCCCGCAACACCTAATGAATATGCAGGGATTTTGACGGAAATCAGACTTAAGCTGTAGTTTATCTGTCTACCAAATATGAATCAAATCCATCCAATCCTTCAAGAGATATCGAGCGAAAACTAATTTCTTGACATTTGTCAATAATCTACTTCTAATATAATCTAATATAACAATCTACATATCTCCATCAAAAATCATCAGACCAGAATGAAATATGAAGTTGACTTGTATTACCTGAATGTGAAGTCACACACCAAATTTGGTTTCAATCTGTTCATTTAAACTAAAGATATAAGTAGGAAACCATTTTCGTATGGACAGCGGTAAAACTATATGCCTCCCCATTTAAAATGGTGGGGGCATAAAAATTGAAATTATGCAAGACTGAAATGCTTTATGTAAGTATATTGAAGCTAATGGTACTTGAACATATCCACAAATGTGACAACTTTAGTAATAAAAATACCAATCCAAGACTTCTTAACTTGAGTAGAAGTCTATGTTTGACAAGTTGTCTCCATGTTTGCTCAGTTATCATACTTTGGATACTTTTTATTATTATTCCACTCCTGAAGTGATCCAGGTAAAATGTTAACATAACAGTGATAAAGTTTTGCCCTGATATCCTACCTTGAAACAAGAATGGTCAAATTACATTTTTTTTTAAATCGGGTTTAACGCCATTTCAACACATTTCAGGTTATAAATGGTATATCAAATTTTATTGGAGAAGAAAAACCTCAGAACGAATCTTGCCCTTCAGCAAGTGCCTGGAAAACTTTCTCATATATAGTTTTTTGAGACAGTGAGAACACCACAAGATAACAAAATTTTTTGCTGACTTTAGAAAAACAACTCACATTGGAGTGCAGCTGTAGAATTCCAAATCTTCCATTGACCTGTGTTGGTACACTGTACAGGGTGTGGTAGGAGAACCCAACTCAAAGCTAGATTTCCACAAAATGGTACTGTCATACGAATGAAGGCTGTCTGTAATGACAGACGAATTAAACGAGCAGGAGTTCTCACATGCATCATCAACTTCTTCATACGAGCCTATCTCAGAAATCTGTAAAATATTGTAATCACATGTTAGTTAGATGAGTAATGTAACAGTTTGGTGCCCCAATCAGACAGTCTGTATTTATACTTCAAAGACAGTGAAAATCATAATGTGGTTTTGTTTTTTTGAGGGTGTTTTTTTTTTGAGGGTTTAACACCATTTTTGACACATGAAACATATAGTGTTTTGTCCTGATATCCTACCTTTAAACAAGAATGGTTATATTCAATTGTACAGGTTAATATCGACCCAATTATGTTTATATTAAACTGGACTTGTTAATATCAACCAAATTATGTTTATATTAAATTGTACTGGTTAATATCAACCCAATTATGTTTATATTAAACTGGACTTGTTAATATCAACCAAATTATGTTAATATTAAATTCTACTGGTTAATCGACCTTATTATATTTATACTAGATCCAATTATGTTTATATTAGACACAATTATGTGGATATTAGACCCAATTATATTGATATTTAAGACCCAATTATGTTGATATTAGACTCAATTATGTTGATATTTAAGACCCAATTATCTTGATATTAGACCCAAATATATTTATATTAGACCCAATTATGTTAACATTAGACCCAATTATGTTTATATTAGACCCAATTATGTTGATATTTAAGACCAAATTATGTTGATATTGACCCAATTATGTTTATATAAGACGGTTTTTAGACCCAATAATGTTGATATTTAAGATCCAATTATGTTTATATTAAACCAGACTGGTAATATTGACTCAAATCAAATTTTAGTAAAAAGCTTCAGTGTCAACCAACATATACATAAATACATAATTGACTGCAATGGTGGCCTAGGGGTAGAGCGTCTTCGTCACACAAGGCTGTGGAAACTTGTGGGTTTGATCCCAAGCTGGGTAATACCAGATTTGTACCAAAAATGGTACTAGAATCTTCCTCACTTGGGCTCAGCATTTAGAGGATAGTTCTGGATCTGGTCGACCCAATGTCAGTATAATGTGATTGGATGGGGTATCATACTATGTGTCTGTTGCATGATATTCCAGTGTGACAACAACAAGAATAAGGTGACAACAACAACAATAAGGTCTCAAGTAGATATGACTAAAAAAATTGTTGGAAGAGATCCTTAACAACTTAAATACTTAACTAGAAAAGTGTCCATTGGATACAGATGTCCCTGCTATATGTTAGTAATTTTTTACTGAGGATTAAATCTAAAAGAGGCGATAATTACTCCTGTAAAAATAGGTCAATGTTGACAAATACTGAACTTAACCAGCATGTTATTTATATATAACTGCATAACAAAAAAAATCAATTAAGTACAGACAAATAAGTTATTCTTCGGATACCAATCTGATGGATGCACACACTGGCGGACGGACAAACAAACAAAGGACCAACGGGCAGGTAACACTAAATGCACCTTCACCATTCTTTGAATAGCAGGAGCATAAAAAACTTAAATCTTACAACAACATCCTGCTGATCATAATTTTAGACTGAATCCAATTTAAGTATGTAAGTAAAACATAAGAAAATGTTGCTTAACCCCTTACTCCATAGATACGCGTTTCCCTGCACCAATCACAGAAGGCCTTTGAAAACAGTGCAGGAAGAGTTCAGATTGCTCATAACGAGCAATCTGAACACTTTCTGCACTGTTTTCCACTCTGTCAGTTAATATAAACGAGTTCACCCAATAATTCAAAAGCCTTCTATATTAGGTTTCCAAAGGCGTCTATATTAGAGGTGTCCAAAGGCGTCTATATTAGAGGTGTCCAAAGGCTTCTATATTAGAGGTGTCCAAAGGCTTCTATATGAAGTAAAGGATTAAACAGAAGCTTGGACTGGGATTTTTCCAAAATTTTAAAATTGGCCATGTGACATGATACCAAATGAGACATGTGATTTCATTTTGATTTCAGTTTGATCCGTTATACAGGTTTACACATTACAAAAATTGTTTCATCTAAGAAAGAGTGAGACGATGTGAAGGTCAAGCAGTATTAAAATGTCGTCTAATATTATTTTTAGAATTGGGATTTTGTTTCAAGTTTACCACTCCAATTTAAATATCAATTTTGTCACGTTTTGGTGAATTTGACATACCAAACCATTCAGATTTTATCTATTAATGAAAAGGGTATGCCTTTTTATCTATTTTAATAATAATTTTAATTTTTAAGACATATAGCTTTTTTCCCCTGATATACCAGAATATATTCCCTTTAACGATATGATAATCCAACCAATTGAACTAGATCTAGCTCACATAATTAATTATACAACCATGATGCAGGTGTATTACTATAAATAGACAAGACAACCATGATTCACTAATACTAGGAATCATAAACTGATTTTCAGTAAACACACAATTTTTTATATGAAGACTATATATCATGTTTCACTTCTGTTGTTGGTGTATTTTGACATATTACAGAAGTTATCAGTGCACACATGGTTTAATCATCTTGATACAATTAGAGTGAGATAGACTTCTAAAATACTTTTAATCTACGAACTTGATATCTTTGTTTGTTTTGTGTGTTTGTATGGTTTTAAGAGTCGCTTTCAAAAATGTTTTCATTTATGTTGCGACAGTGTCTACCCAAGACAGTATTCTAAGAGTTGCTACAGTGGAGTATCATGCCGCAGACACATGGTACGATACCCCACCTAGTCACATTATACCGACACCGGGCCGACCAGACCTAGAGGAAACTTCTAGTACCATTTGTCAAAACTTTAGTTTGACCTAGCCGGGGATCAAACCCATGACCTTCCACATGAAAGGCTGACGTTCTACCCGCAGATCACTGCTGCGGTATTCAAACTAAATATCCGCGAGTTGTTTGGTGTATTATGTGTGGGAAAAGTTTCAACACATTTCATTATACATCTCCCAGAAAAGGAAAGACATAAGAAATACCAATAAGCCAAATTTAAGATATTGTTTTTTTTCCCTCCAACTACCTACCCATAAAAAAAGCTGCCAAATTGAAATCTTTTACATGTATTCAGACTTTGGTGACAGATCTTTTTTATAACTTTTTAAAAATAAAAAGAAAAGAAAAAACTTTCCCTACCTACCAATCCAATTTTTGAAAACAAACATTATCGTAATATTGGCCTACAGTGTAAAAACAGTGTAAAAGTTTAAGACTGTTCACCTCTATCCTTGAGAGCTTTTCCGGCAAATCCACTTTTTCTGGTTGATCCCTGGTCTGGGATCCAATCATCATCTTCAATGTTGTCTGCTCATCATCTTGTTTCTCACTTCTAAACAGAAACATACAATAAAATCAACAACTCAACAGTTTTGGAACAATTTATATCAAACAAGAAAACAACAGTCAACCTCATTTTGTACCTATCCCTAACATCGGCATTTAATCTACATGTAGTCACTGCAACTTTTAGCAGAAAATTAAAAAATCTGATTTAATTGAAATAATTGTTATGCTTTACATAGAAAAAAAACAACAAAACCCCCTGAGAATGCACAAAACCCCTGGGAATACACCCCCCCAAAGAATATTGCAAACCACCCCCCCGAAGTGCACAAAACCCCTGAGAATATGAGAATAGTCAAAACCCCTGAGAATGCACAAAACCCCTGAGAATGCACAATACTTTGACCATTTACATTCCTTAAAAATTGGGGGGGGGGGGGGGGGGGCAGCAACCCCTGCATTTTTAATGTTGTATGGTGTTTAGCGTCGCTTTCAACAATTTTTAAGTCATATCTCGATGGTGTCTGCTTGAGACAGTATTCTAAACGCTGTCACACTGGAGTATCATGCCGCAGACACATGGTATGATACCCCACCCAGTCACATTATACTGACACCGGGCCGACCAGACCTAGAACTCTCCTCTAAATGCCAAGCGTCAAGCGAGGAAGCTTCTAGTACCACTTTAAAGTCTTTGGTATGACCCGGCTGGGGATTGAACCCACAACCTTCCGCATGCGAGGCGGACGCTCTACCACTAGACTACGCCGTGGTCATATTGTTATAAAACAAGAAACTCCATTAGCAGCATTAACATTTTTAAATTTACCAAGCTATGTCCCTGACTGAAGTTTATAAATGCATTCATCCTAGAGTAGAGAATATCATTATAATGAATGTTAAAAGAGGAGAATATCATTGTAGTGAAAATAAGAGGAGAGAATATCATTATAATGAATGTTAAAAGAGGTTAATATCATTATAATGCAGTGTTTTTTTTTCGGCCATTTTTATAGCCGTTATTGGGTCATATTCCCAATGGCAAATAGTATCTTTTTTTCCCAATTGAATGGTAAAAATTCCCAATTGAAAGCTTCAAAAATGTAAATTGAAACTTGCCATACTTCCTTGATAAAATAAAGAAAGTTTTCCCCATTCTGAATTTAGTATGACATTGATTATTTAATTAAATGGCCTGATAAGCAAGTGTACACTTTTTATAAATATATAAATATATTTAATGCAAAAAAATTTCCTAATGTTAATGAAAATGCCGCTAAAATTCCCAATTCCAAGGGTATAGGTCATCTTCCCAAAATGGTGAAACAAAACACTGTTAATGAAAATCAGAGGAGAGAATATCATTATAATGAAATTTAAAAGAAGAGAATATCATTATAATGAGAACTAAGAGCTGCCTGGAGTGGCAAACACAGGGGCTAGCTTCACTTAACATCTCAAAAATCTCAATTTCTGTAAATTTATTACCCATTAAATGGATATACATTTTTTAAGTAAGAACAAATCTTTAAGATTATAAACGCGAAAAATTTAAGTCAATAAAAATCTGAAGTCGAGATATTTATTGAAACTTGGGATTGATTCTCAAGGATTGATTGAGTGAATTGTTATCAGGATTCTGTTTCATTTAACAAGAGGCCCAAGAGGACCTGAATGCTCTACTAGCAATTAACAGATGCTAAAATTATCTAAGGTCTATAGGCCTTAAACTTTCAGAGAAAATGTTTTTTAAAATTTTACTTTAAATGTGCTTATAAGCCCTGTGGCAAGGGCATTTGTTGCTGAATAAAGCTGGTTCAAGAACTCATCGGAAATCTAATGGTTATATAACTGTTGTGCAAGTTTGATCAAGATTCAATGAAAAATGAAGATGCTATTGGGACTATAACATTTTCCCTTTGTAACTCTTTGTAAAACAGTTACCCCTGTGGCCTCCCAAAATTTTAGTTGAACTTTCAGAGCAGTTACATAACCATTAGATCTCGAAAGAGTTCTTGAACCAGCGTCATTCGACCACAAATGCCCCTGCCACAGAGCTTATAAACACATTTTAAGTAACCATTCAAAGTTAAGCGAAGATTTTAAGAATTTTATTAAAACTACAAAAGCATTAGTGAAACAGAAGCTGGTTATAATAAAGAACATACAACATAAAATATTAAAGCTCACCTTTCTTCCTTAGATTTATTGTCCTCCTCTTCTTGACCTGTTGTCGTTTTTTCAATATTTCTGTTGTTTCCAGACTTTTCATTCATCTCAGAGTTTTGATCAATATTTACGACAAGAACTTCTTTTTCCTGATCATCTTCATCTTGCTTTTGTTTCTCCAAAAGCTTGGAGATTTCTGTCATCTGTTTTCTTTGGCGTTCCTTATCTCTCTGTCTTTCAATAATCATTCTATTTTCTATGTCTAAGCTCAACAAATTCATCTCTTCAATCTCTGCTATTGCTTTTTCTCTCTCCAAATGATCCAAACCTGTCTCCTCAATTACATCTGCACCACCATATACTTTCTCCTTCTCCTTTTCATTATCAGCCTTTTCACTTTGATTGTTCATCTCTTGTTTTTCACCCTTTTTTAGTTCCAGTTTCTCCAGCATGCTGCGCTGATCTTTAAACTCCTCTGCTTGAGTATCCTTAGACTTGGCTTTCAACAAGTTTCGCTGCTCTTTTTGTCTCTTTTCCATCATACATTTGGTTTCTTCTTTTTGAACCTTTTGTTCATCATTTTTATAAGGTTCCCTTGATGCTACTATATCTAAATCATGACCCCCATTTGAGAAATTACAGTAAGCTTCTGCTGGACATCTTAGCGTTTTTAAATATTCAACAGTGTCCTGGGCTGGTACACCAGTTTCTGTCTTCTTCATACACTCAAGTTCTAGCTCTTTCTTTTCAGACAAAATCTGACATTGCTTCGAAACCTTTGTTCGTTTTTTGTTTTTTTCTAAACTTTTAAGTGTTTTATTTGTTTCCAATTTCTTATCTTCACTTTTAAACTGTTGGTTTGTTTTTGACAAAGATCTCATAGGACCATGAAGGCTCGGTTTGCGGTGTGGATTTTTTATACTCTTTACTCTAGAGCCATGCAAGTTTTTTATGCTTGATGATAAATAATTGGAGATGGAATGATTCATGTGATCAAGCTCGCCTTCCAATTTGTCGTCTGACACCACCATCGGCACATCTATTCCTTCCAGTCCATCATGTTTCTTCTTCTCGCTCCTCATTGTTATCTACTTCCTATCATCAAGCCATATCATCTGAAATAAACGAATTATAATTAAAGAAAGAAGATGCAGCTCACAAAATACACAAGAGGCCCAAGAGGGCCTGAGGACGCTCTACTGACTCATAGTGGCCATAGTACTTTTTGAAATTCTACTATGCAATAGAAACATCGGGGCGGGGTCATTTTTAAATCTAGGGACACCATTTGAACAAATCTAACAAAACTATAGTTGGTCATCATTAATACATAAACATTTTGAAAATCTGTTGGACCGTTCATGAGAAGAAGATTTTTTAAGTTTTGGACTATTTTTAGTATTAGTGGGCATCTTGAATTTTAGACAGATAAAAAAATAAATCTTTTGTATAGTCTCCTATGCAATAAAAACATCCATGTGAAGTTTCAGTTTAATTGGCCTATTGGTTTCAGAATACATGAAAAAAAAGAGAATTTTCTGTTTTCCAACAGTATTTCTATGTAAAATTCTAAGTCCCTTACATGGGCCCCTATATATTTTAGCCCCTAAATTCTTAACTGCAATCAAACCCCTACACTTAGGGATAATTTATATCAAACATGTACAAATCTGTCATACCGGGTTCATAAGAAAACAATTTTACTAATTCCCAATTTGTACCCTTTTGGGGCCCCTCCTGACCCCTTTAGACATAGGAACCCAGTCATTTTTTTACAAATCTTAACCTCCTTTACCTAACAATGCTTTAGTGAAGATATAGGGAAAATTATTTCCATTTAAAAAAAAAAAAAAAAAATATTATATTGACATATGTGTCCCCTAATTGAACTCTCAGGGCGGGGTCATTTTTAACCCTAGGGACACCATTTGAATAAATCTAACAGAGCTATAGTTGGTCATCATTAATACATAAACATTTTGAAAATCTGTTGGGCCGTTCATGAGAAGAAGATTTTTTAAGTTTTGGACTATTTTTAGTAATGGCGGCCATCTTGAATTTCAGATCGAAAACAAAAAAAATCTTCTGTATAGTCTCCTATTCAATAGAAACACCCATGTGAAGTTTCAGTTTAATTGGCCTACGATTTAAGAACAGATGAAAGAAAAAGAGAATTTTCTGTTTTCCCATAGTATCCCTATGTAGAATTGTAAGTCCCCTTACAGGGCCCCTATAAATTTTAGCCCCTAAATTTTTATCTGCAATCAAACCCCTACACATAGGGATAATTTATGCAAAATATGAACAAATATGACATACCGGTTCTTAAGAAAACGAATTTGTAATTCCCAATTTTTACCCTTTTGGGGCCTCTCCTGACCCCTTAAGACATAGGAACCCAGTCATTTTTGCAAATCTGAACCTCCTTCACCAAACAATGCTTCTGTGAAGATATAGGCAAAATCATTTCCATTTTAAAAAAAAAAAATAAATAAATATTATGACATGTGTCCCCTAATTGAACTCTCTGGGCGGGGTCATATTTAACCCTAGGGACACCATTGGCCTAGTGGTTTCAGAGAAAGTGCTGCTAACAGACGACAGACGTCAGACGACGGACGACGGACGACAGACAACGCATCATCGCATAAGCACTTCTGGCCTTTGGCCAGTAGAGCTAAAAATGAATTGTGTTCTTCATGGGGGAGTGTTTCAAGTGCTGATGTCTAACAACCACTTAAAAAGAATGGTGGTTATACTCAAATTCATTCTGAGGTTTTCCTTCACCAATAAAACTCAGGATAGCATGTCATGTGGGCATTATACTCCATTAAAAAAATAAAGAAATGACACACAGGCCGACAAATGTTACAGTGACTATACCCCACTCCCCCACTTTCCGATCTGGAGCATAATAATATAGTCGTAGGGTTGGATTTTTTATTGCACATTCGCTGCAGTGTTAATTGTAAATTTATCCATAAAGTATGATTGAAAATAGAATGTGACAAAATTTATAAGTATTATTTAATTCCAATAATGTCAAGCTCATTGATATTAATGTATTTTAACACGAAGGTAAAAATACAGTTGAATTAACTCGCCATAGATAAATGTAAAAAAACAAAAAAATACAAGTAACATCAATGCTGAAGAAATGTCAGAAATAGTGCAATTTATTTATATTGATATATATGCATTAGTTTGAGAAAAAAAACTAGCTCAAATAAATACATTCCAACAATATTATGAGCACATGTTGACCATCATAAAGTTGCTTTCAATGTCTCTATTTATCTTACCTATAAAAAGATGAATAATGTAAAAACACATTCCAAACTCTATTGGACACTCACAGTTCCGTGAATTTATAAATTTGACGACATAGAAATTAACTACATTCACCATCTAAACTTGTACATGAAAGAATTTATTTTAACCTCCCACAACATGCATGTAAACAAACATGCAACATAGTCTGATTGTGGTGGGAGAACAAAATAAGTTGATTAGAAAAGAGAGATAACACTGTATGTGACTAAACAATCTACTAGGTTTCCTGAAGGTTTCCGGGACAGGACAGACGTATTACCAAAGAATGATCATGTTTAACACGATTTTCAACACATTGTAGGTTGTATACACTATCAAACCTGTCTTAAGCAGCCAGTCAAGGGAAGAAGCAAAATTGTCCTTTTAACACAGACTGTTGTTTAATGCAGGTTAATTTGCTCTCAAAGCGTATAAGTAGGAAATAACAAATGTGGCTGCTTAAAACAAGTGACTGTTTAATAGAAGTGACCGCTGATACAGGTTAGACTGCATATGACATATCCAATTTTATTGAACCTTAGTAGAACCATCATCCTTCCACAAGTAACTGGCAAACTTTCTCACATAAAGTTTGTGGACTGAGCTGGGCTCAAACCCACAACCTCAGAGGTTCAATCTGAAATCAAACTGAAATCATGTGAATCATTAAATACACTGCAAAATATGTTGCGATTTTAAGCGGGAAATCTATTTCAGTCTAATATATTATTCTGGCATGATATATCCTTTTGGCATCGGGCCAGTGTGAATATACGTATGCATGATACATTTGAAAACAAAATGTTTTTAAAATTTTGAAAAATCCTGATATATTTCCTTTAATATCCTTGTACAACTGCAAATCTAAAATAATTATTACTGTTTCATTACATATCAATAGTTCTACAGAGTCGAAAAAGTGTGACAAATCATATTTTTCTATACAGATCTCAAGGTTAAATGAATAATTTTAACAATACAATTACTGTAAATATTGTTAAATATGGGCATTGATAGTAAAAGTAGTTACAAGAAAAAGACTTCCAAGCTTGGCCTGTACGTCACAGAGTGTAAACAAAATTAACCAATCCTAATGACTAATGATATCGTTTTGACTTAATTAATCTCTTTATCTGATTGTGTCGTATCCTGCGTAGATAACTAACTGCCTCTTAAGTTTAAAGGACCAGCAATTAATTAATGTACAAATCGTGACAATTGATTTTTAAGAAGTCCTATTTTGGCCTTGTTTTTATCCATCATATCTATATATCAAAGATTAATGCAAAGCTGTACTAATCTACATATAATACAGATGGAGATAAGATAATTTTACATATAATTTATCCGTCAACTAAAGTTAAACTGATCTGCAGTACATATATTGTAGTTTTGTGGGAGACCATTGATATAAATCTAAACAGACGAATCATGTGGTCTGAAGGGTGGTTAACACCTCTGCATGAGATGATACATCAGCGCATTTGGATTAAATTATTACAAGTTATTACAAAGCACCAAATCATACTATTACAAGAGCACCAGATCAAACTATTACAAGAGCACCATGTCAAATTACTTCAAGAACATCAGATCAAACTATTACAAGAGCACCAGATCAAAATATTACAGGAGCACTATATCAAAGTATTACAATAACACCAGATCTACAAGAGCACTAGATCAAATTATTACAATAGCACCAGATCAAATTATTACAAGAGCACCAGATCAAATTATTAGAAGAGCACCAGATCAAACTATTAAAAGAGCACAATGTCAAATTACTACAAGAACACCAGATCAAACTATTACAAGAGCACCAGATCGAAGTATTACAGGAGCACTAGATCAAAGTATTACAATAGCACCAGATCATTATTACAAGAACACTAGATCAAATTATTACAATAGCACCAGATCAAACTATTACAAGAGCACTAGATCAAATTATTATAAGAGCACCAGATCAAAGCATTACAAGAGCACCACATTAAAGTATAACAAGAGCACCAGATCAAACTATTACAAGAGCTCTAGATCAAATTATTATGAGAGCATGAGATCAAATTATTACCAGAGCATCAGATCAAATTATTACACGAGTAACAGATCAAATTATTACCAGAGCACCATATTTAATTATTACAATAGTACCAGATCAAATTATTACAAGAGCACCAGATCAAATTATTACAAGAGCACCGGAACAAATTATTACACAAGTACTGGATTAAATTATAACAAGAGCACCAGCTCAAATTATTACAACAGCACTGTATCAAATTATTACAATAGCACCAGATCAATTTATAACCAGAGCAATAGATCATTATTACAAGAGCATCAGATCAGTATTACAAGAGCACTAGATCAAATTATTACAAGAGCACTGGATCAAATTATTACAAGAGCACTAGATCAAATTATTACAAGAGCACCAGATTAAATTATTACAAGAGCACCAGATCAATTTATTACCAGAGCACTAGATCAAAGTATTACAAGAGCACTGGATCAAATTATTACAAGAGCACCAGTTTAAATTATAACAAAAGCACCAGATTAAATTATTACAAGAGCACCAGATCAAATTATTACAAGAGCACCGGATCATTATTACAAGAGCACTGGATCAAATTATTACAAGAGCACCAGTTCAAATTATTACAAGAGATTGGGAAAGATCAGAAGACTTTTTCATGGAAATGCATCTTAGAATACTTAGTCTGCAAACATATAAAAGTAATTTACAGGGAGAATTTCAGGAAAAACTCTACAAATGTCTTAAAGAATAAAATGGTTATTAAAAAAGATAAAAAGCATCTCATTATTATTATTAAATAAATCCGAATTGTACTGTATGTCAAATAGTTGAGTAAGAGTCATCAAAATATTGTGTCTTTTGTGTTTATATCAGTTTCTTTTAACTATAGTCAAACCTGTGTTAAAAGGTCACTTCTGCTAATTCCCCTGACTGGCTGCTTAAGACAGGTTTTACTGTATTTGGCCCAGAACCATTGAACTTTGTTATTGGTAGCTGTGACTACCCAAAGGCATACATTTGTTTAGATGAACGTGACCTCTACAAAAAATTAACTTTTTAAAAAATAACATTAGCCCAAGAGTTACCAAATTCTGTTTATAGTCGTGTAATGGGTAGTCTGATTAAATAAGGCATAGATGGACAGCTTTTGTATTACTTGGATGTCTGCTGACCGAAACAGTTTTGGGAGATGCAAAATAAACAAGAGCACCGCAAGCGGGTGCAGACGCTCGTCTTTTTTCCAAATCTATCATGAATGTCCAAGTCAGTGAAGTAATTTTTTTAAACATGATGGCGATTAGTTTAAAAAATCAATACTATTACTGGGCTGGTAACAAAGTTGAAATGAGGCTAAGTATTTTATTTAATACAAAAAAAAATATAAAAAAATAATAAAATTAAACAATTGGCGGGTATGGTTTGGGGGGGGGGGGGGGGGGGGGGGTAGGGTTAAGGGTCTTTGGGTCAGTAACAAAGTTGAAATGGGGCACAGTATTTGATTTAATACAAAACAAAATTTAAAAAAAATTAGATCATGTTATCAGATATGAAATGTCAGCGTTTTCACATTTCCTTTCCTTTAATTACAAATATTGTTTCCTTAAGTTTGAGTGTTGCTCTATCTCCATTATGTTTTATGACAGTTATAATGACAGATTCTAAAATTTTATTTCACATACCTTGGTGACATTGTTAGTTTGTAATCAGAGTTAATAAAATGTGCCTGTAATAATACACATTTTAATATCATACAAGTAGTCAAACCTGTCTTAAACAGCCAGACAAGGGAGGAGTAAAAGTGGCTTTTTAAGACAGATTGTTGCTTAATACAGGTTTATATGCTATGAAAGCATAAAAATCAGAACTAACTATTATGGTTGCTTAAGGCAAGTGGCTGCTGAACAGAGGTGACCAATTACACAGGTTTGACTGTACATTGAGATTTTTTTCTTGCATAGCCATGGCGATTTAGATCAAACACACATCCCCCAGATCTTGAGTCTAAGTGGAAGCACATTGTTTAAATATAATCTGGAAAATCCTATTTTTGTATTTAGCTGTTTCGCAGAAAATGTGCGACTCAAAAGTCACCAACTTTGGTCTTTAGTTGTGTAATGGTAGATACTTCTCAAAAACCATGTAGCATTTTTGGGGATGACCTTGACGTTTGCCTTTATGAATGAGCAACTTCACTTACACCATGTTAATGTAGCATTTAGCTCAGATTTTCAAAAAAGCCATTTCATTTAGTGACCATTTTGTTATGGGTGGTACTATACCACTAGAGTACCTGATGTCAAGTCTGCCAGGACAGACCTGGGAATGAATGTTGTCTCATTTTGGTGAACACTTGTGGCATGTTCTTTATCTCGAAATATGTCAAATGGTTTACAAAATATGGAGTGGACACCGAATATGTTAGCTATTTCTGACCTTGAACCACTTAGTGTGACCTTGACATTTGAGCTGTAACACTGGGTGATTATAGTGACCATTTGTGCCAAGTTGTTTCCAGATCTGTTATATGGTTTACAAGGTATGGAGCAGACACAAAATATTGTACCTATTTCTGACCTTTAACCTGTAGGCGTGACCATGATGCTACTGAATCGAGTCCCGGCGAGACACTTCATCTCATCATAGCAAATATTTTGTGCCATGTTATTTTAAAATCCATCTAAGCCCGGACAACATGTGACAGACCCACAGATGTGCCCACGTACACAGAACCGACATTGTGACAACTATGTCTAGCTCACCACCGCAAGTGGGCTCAGAAAACACTATATTTCAATCTTTTTCAATTCAGCCCAATAGTCACCAAACTTGGTCCATAACTTACAACCATGCAGCATTTTTTGAATGACCATGACCTCTTCAGATAATTACTCACTCACTTCCCCACTCGTTCATTCACTCACTCACTCACTCACTCACTCACACACTTACATTGTCTTCAACTTAAATTTACAGAGACTTCAACCTACATAAATACAAACATTACATATATACAACTTAGATACGTGTACTTACATAAATATAAAGCTTAAATAGACTAAAATTTTTATACCTTATAGTGATTCAAGTTCAACTTACACAAATCGAATGATTTACCTTCCAACAAATCACAAACATGTAATAAAAATTAATATTACAAAACACTTTTGAATTTTTAAGCAGTCAGCTACAAAATTAGATAAAAGTAATTCAGGCTGCATAATATTTGGTTCATTTTAATATGTGGTCCTAAAAATAGATTTTCTTGGTATTTGTATTTATTTATTTATAGCTTTTTAACAAGAATAACACACTGTCATTAGATTTGGTACAATTATTTATAGGTGTACTCGATTGAATATTTTTCGAAAAACGCTTTCATACTCTGGTGCTAAAATTTGGAACTCACATCCTGGTTCTGTTAGTAATTCTGCATCTTAAGTTAATTTACAATCAAATTATCTGAAGTGGATAAAATCCACCAGTGTTACTAGCTCCTAATGAAGTATATAATGACTTGTATTCTAATGTGCTTGATTTTTGTACCATGTTATTCTTAATTCATCTGACGTTAGTACATTATGTAATGCTGATTTTCTGTTTGTTCTCTATTACAATTGTTTTAATTCTTTTCATCTTTTCAAAATGCCTAAGTTTCTAGTATGTAAATGTATTTGTAAATACATGATTGTATTGAATCTGCCACTAATTATGTTTTAAAATGTATAAACCTGTATGTATAATAACGAGGCACACAGGGAAGATCCAGCATGCTGGACGGGAAGATCCAGCATGTTGGACTATGTAACCTCTTGAAATAAAATCTTTATTATTATCATCATTATTATTATTATTATTATTATAATATTTTGCATCATGTTTATGCCATGATGATTTACGGGTGTGATATCAGTTTAAATCACCATTGATTTTCCTTCTTATTTATTTAAGGCCATTATAATATTTTTTTCTTAGAAAGGAGGAGGAAGGATGATTGGTTGACCCCTTTACTTCATATAGACGCCTTTGGACCCCTCTAATATAGACGCCTTTGGACACCTCTAATATAGACGCTGTTGGACACCTCTAATAAAGACGCCTTTGGACACCTCTAATATAGACGCTGTTGGACACCTCCAATATAGACGCCTTTGGAAACCCCTTATATAGACGCCTTTGTACACTTCTAATAAAGACGCCTTTTGGCACCTCTAATATAGACGCCCTTGGACACCTTTAGTATAGACGCCTTTGGACACCTCTTAAATAGACGCCTTCCGACACTTCTAATATAGACTCCTTTCAACACCTCTAATATAGACGCCTTTGCAAGGACACCTCTAATATAGACGCCTTAGGATACCTCTAATATAGACGCCTTTGGACACCTCAAATACAGATGCCTTTGCATACCTCTAATATAGACGCCTTTGGACACCTCTAATATAGACGCCTTTGGACACCTCTAATATAGAAGCCTTTGGACTCCTCTAATATAGACACCTTTGGACACCTCTAATATAGACGCCTTTTGACACCTTATATTGAAGGCTTTTGAATTATTGGGTGAATTATGTTTATATTAACTGACAGAGTGGAAAACAGTGCAGGAAGTGTAGATTGCTCGTTATGAGCAATCTGAACTCTTCCTGCACTGTTTTCAAAGGCCTCCTGTGATTGGTGTGGGAAAACGCGTATCTATGGAGTAAAGGGATAAACAGAAGGTATAAAATTTTTGACATTTTATGAATAGTTGAACACAATCTGAGTTTTTAAACATTTCAATATAACTGACGGTGCAGCTTTGCAGTTGTTTTCTTTTTCATGCATTTATGATAGAGATTACACACATTGACCAAATTTTGTATATATGGCAATTTCTTGATATTCATACTATCCATGTATGATTTATTATTCTGTTAAATGTGGAAACAAAAAGTGAGATACATCATGTTGAATGCATGTCAGAATGCTGGTTTACTCTGTAGATGGTAATTTTGGTATTTCCTTGCCTATATATATATATTTGTGACACTCTATCCTTCATATGGTTTTGCCATATTTCTACAAAGCTATAGTAACCAACCCTTAATTCAGGTTGAAATAACTGCCAGATCACACGAAATTCCTGTTAGCATGCTTATTGCTCAGATTGTGAATTTAAGCTGATTTTTACATTACTGTATTACCCCACCCAGTTATTTCTACATACAAATATAGAATTGTTTGCAAAATGAAATAAATTACACATTTATAAAGGATTGGGAGTTTGTACTATTTTTTATCAATTAATTATTAAAATGCAGTAGTTGCATTCTTGACAAGAGGCCAGAATACGTTTAACTTCAGCTATTTTCTGTTGTCATCACATTTAATTATGTGTTGAATCACTGAATTTGGCATAGTTTTTGTTTGTTCTCCATTTTTATAGAAAATCCTATAGATATGCAGAATTTTACATTGAATGTCATGTATGCATTATTTATTGGGCCTGTGTTGCCATTTCTATATTGGAATTGATGTGCAGACAGGGTAATAGAGTACTTTTGAAAATAGCTTGAATTGTTTGCTTTTGTGGCTACCATAATATAATTCTGATATTAAAATTTTATCTAAAATATGTTTAATAAGTTTAATCATTTTTTTATAATCAAAATGTATGTGTTTTATCCTATTTTCAGACACCTTTTCATTTTACTATGTAGTTGTGAAAGTTTCAGACCTTTTTAGACATAAATGGTCAAGTAATTACAAAACTTAGACTGTTCCTTTGGTTGTGAATTCTTGCTTTTTTACAAAAAATAGCAGCATTTTGATTGATAAAACTTAGTTTATTTCTGAACTCTTTCAGATATTGGATGTATTCCGCTTTACTGAACTTTTATTGGGTATTATTACATAATATAGAATCTTAAGATAAAAAAAAAAATCCTCTTCAGGACTCACACCACTATTATCTCCCTTGAGTAGTCCGGACCTACAGATGAAGGAGGTAGAAATAAAACTTTAGTTCTCTTTTTCTTCTTTTCTCAGAGCTTTGTACTGCAATGATTTATTGGTTAGGTCGCATGACAACCCTAATCCTAACCCTATATAAGGACGAGTTTAGAAATTGACTCTGGGCACTGCCATATTGAAACATCACGATCACGTGTTAAAAACACGGCATTCGTCACATGGAGGACTCCATTGTTTTTCTAAACAGTGCATCATGGGAATGTACAAACTGCTATTGATATTAAAACCTAGTCATGTTTCAACCACTTTCCAGCCAAGAGGAAAATTCAAATGCGGTGTGTGTGTAATAATTGATTGTGATGTTTTAATGCACTTATTGAGATAACTTTGAATTGTAACCTTTGCATATTTAATCAGGAAAAAAAATAAATTAATACCTTTAATCAAGAAATTTTCAAAAATTCCTTGCACAAATGAGGTCTTGAAACTTATTTTTTTTGACAATTTATCGCCGTTTCTTACAGATTCCTACAGATTTAACGTAAATAATTTTCAAATAACGATGTATTTACTCAATTATTATAATATATGCTGAACCCATAACAATGAAAATAATAACAAAATTAAACAGCTACAGTTGTTTCTTTTATTCGACACAACAGAAATATAAAGATAGTTTACCGGTGTCACATATTTTCAGCATGTCGTCTGAATCAGATATATCGCCGAATGCACAAGTTTTTTGGAAAAACAGTAATTTTTAACTGTTGTTTTTAAAAATGATATATATCCACAAATTAATTTAAAATATGGATACGAATTATTTTAAAATATATTATGATCACAGTAGTAAATTGTATAGAACATAGCAGTAAGTATGTTAGACAATATATAAGATAAGTTTTTTTCTAAATATGCAAATGGCAATACATAATGATTGAGATCAGTACATTTAAACATCAAAGTTACTATCAGGCACACCTGCAGCCGGAATTTGCTGTGTCAACCGGAACCTTGTTGGGACTTGGTATCACCCGTGTATCGCACCCTGTACAAGGAACCAAACTTACACATTTATTCACTTTAATTGCCACATCATTTATAAGACCTAACCATTGGATGCTTTTTAAAAGCAGCCAACTTGTTTTTCCCTAGAATGAGTTAAATAGTCAGTATTTTAGAAATCACCACTGAAAATTTGATGCTAATATACCAGCTTTCTGGACAATTCTGTGTCATTTCAAAATTGTTTGTTCAAACCGCATTGTGGGCGAATAGTTGACATTTTATTACTCTAGAAATTGATAGGTCTCACAAAAGCATTGAATTAAAAAAATTATAATTGCATATATCTTGAATCAGTGAAGAATTTGAGACCAAACTCATGCTGCAGATTTTGTTTTTTTACTGTGTTTTGGACATAAATGTTACAATGGAGCCCTATGGAAAATGTAATAATGGTGTTAGACATTTTAAGTTGATGTCAAACTGATCAGTTTACAGAATCAATAGTATTACTGAAAAATAAAATTGATTTAAAAATAATATATATAAAATCAAAGGAGCAAAGGTCCTGAGATGCCCCATTTATTTGTTTGTTTGCTTGAATATTTAGTCATTGCAATGCCATCAAGAATTAAAAGATGATCAGTTAACCTTACTTCTCTTTCCTGGGATCCTGGAAGATAAGCAGTACTCGAGTGAACTCATCTCATCAAGTAACAGATAACTTTCCCACTTGAATCAGTGATGAGATGTAACAATGAGACATAATATCATATATCAATCAATGAAGATTATTGCCGGATGGGGATTCAAACTCACGAACCGAGGATTGATAGTAATACGCTTACCACAACGGGAAATACTGGTATTGACCATTTATGAAACAATTCTTGCTAGAAAATCGTAGCTTATTCAAATAAAATACATAGACACAGTTCAGTGTTTATTTCTCAGAAATACATGAAACAAGAAATGAGATGGGGTTGGTAAGGGATGGGTATCCTATCCTGTGCTGAAAAAAAGTTTAAGTTTTGTGTTCATTAATGCATTGTCGGATACCCCCGGGTATCAGTTGCGGCACTCTTCATCCATCGCAATGTATAACATTGATGTCCGGGGATATCTCAGGGCTCACGCTGTCAGTCGCCAATGGCGCCAAATGCGATAAAAAAATCAAAGTGGATATGGTTTTTTTTCAGTTTGGCGAAAATGACTGGCACCAACAAAATATGCCAATATTTTAGCTATATGGCCTTGATTTGTTTCTAAAGTAACTCTTCATTGTCCCTAACTTTTGATCATAAAGTGTGTCTCCATAGATACCACCTGTCCGATAGCTGGTGGACACGAATGCACTGAACCACAAATTACCCATGCGGTCGTTTATGACACGTAATTGCATTTTCCTAATCTGTTTATAATGTTTGTATCTCAAGGTGTTATGGTTTTATAATTAGTGGTAGTAACAGTGTATTAACTTACACATTGGTTCAGCACAGATAAGTTTGTATTCTGTTTGTTAAGGTCCCGAAAAATTTAAACTTTACAAGATTCGCTCCAAGGTAAACATATATATTTTTTAATGAATTAGGAAACTTTGGTCAAGTGTGTTTTGTTATGTGCATTTTCCCTAATTTCAATCAATTTAATACGACAAATAAAATGATCCAACTGTTTTGAAAAACTAGCCACCAGCGAAATAATACAGAATTTTTGCTAATAGGAATATGTAATTTATTCAAGATTCAACTGTTTATTTGGTATTGAGGGCGCATGCGCAATTTGAAAATGAATATGCACAATCTAAATTTTACAGCAAGCGATTGGTTGCTTTGCTTATGACAATGTAACTTGTCTGACCAAACACTGAAAATGTGTTCAAGATAACATCACGGACATTTCACACAAGTAAATAAAACAAATATTTAGGAAACAAGTTTGTCTCAATATCTTATGAGAAAACATTAAAGAAATAATGAATGAAAACACACTTAAAATGGTTTATTTGCATAAACAAATCCATTTCCTACTTTGTTTCATCAAATTGCCAGGATGTTGGGTTACACTTAAAGTCGGCACCTTTCTCTTCGGAGTAGGGCTCTGTTAATGATTCTTGCAACAACGGGATGTTTTAGGGTTTACTTAGAATTTAATGTGAAAGTGAGATTTTTAAATCAATAATAACTTTAAATGACACAAGAGATAAAAAATATATTATTCAACAAAATTTTAGAAATATAGTTAATTTTTTCAATAACATTGTTAAGAATACAATAAAAAAATATGTCTATATTTATTTCATAGTACTGTAACATTCTTCTTTAGAAATCTACATTTTCAAATGTAAGGCATGATATAAAGATGAGAAGTACTGAGTGGACAAAAAAATCCACCTAAATCTAAAAAGAGAAATACAGTTTAAAACTAATAGAGCCAATGAAGTCAAGTTGACTCCAAAATCTTAAATTTGGCTCTTTTATCAATTGACGAATGTGTTGGCGACAAGATTTTTTCAGCCAGAGTAGGCCCTGTATCTGATAATGCATTTATGGTGAATTTCAAATATATTTTTCTATTTTATATTAAAAAAACAAAATAAAGATTTTAATGGACAACTTGCCATATTTCAAAGTTAATACAATTGATAAGTTTGAATTTTTAATGTTTAATTCTGTAATGAAGAATATTTTCATTAGGTATCTGTTTATTTTAAAAATAAATATGAATTTTTATAAAAATTGACATTGATAGTTAAGTCTAAAACATCCCTAATAAACGAGACTGCAGTAAACTATGGGCCGACTTTTAGCATCTGACCTTTAAAGGCGCTGACTTTTAGACCGTGAGTGACCTCCGAGTAGTTTGGTATTTTTTGCTCCAAACACATTCTTCAATTTATTTACCAAATAAACCGTTTCAAGTTTATTCTATCTTTGTTAATGAGATGCTGAGAAAACTCTTTACAACTGCATTGTTTTGTTCACTTGTAAAATGCTCTGATAATAATAAGTTCGACAAAAGAGGCAATCTTCTGCTACTTTATAATATTGCGTACAAATGTACTTTTAAATGAAATAATCTGAATCTATACAATGTAGGGCCTATTACAGAACATTTCTATAAAAATGTTAAACATTTCTGAAGGTCAAAATCAGTATTGACAATAGGTTAAACTTTTTAAGCAGAAAAAAGGTAACATTTGCTTTATGGACTACTTTCATTGTTGCTATGCGATATGCTAGTAAGTATGGACATTCCTGCATTTCTAATAGCAATCTTGTGCAGACCAAAAAATATCAAATATCAAAAGTAATGACTCAAAACCTGTTTGAACCTCATTATTTTATTGTTTGTTGAACTTTAGAAATTTACTATCATCTGACAGATATATAAATAATCAAGAACTACTTTTTCTGAATTGTTTGAAGGAAGCAGTTTTTTGGTGCATATGAAATGAGCAACAGATAATCAACCTACGATACTAAAGAAACACCAGAAAGTATGGCACCTCAAAAATCAGACCCTGAGCTAAACAAAAAATTTTAACCTAGAATCCAAAGTATGGAAACTTAAGTAAGTTAGCTAATTGTTTCTATAACATAATAATTATGAAAGTGTTTATGAAATTTAATCACCATAACATGAGTAGTTTGTCCAGAAACAGAAAAGGCTGAGCTAGAAATAAAACTTTAACTGGCAGACGAGGTCGATTCCAGGGTCATGACAATAGCTCTTTTTTTTAAAAAAAAAAAAGACAAGCTAAAAATATTTTAGACTGAATTCGTAAATTTTGAAAATTCCTAATATATATTCCCTTTAATAGCTGTATTAAGCATATTGCAAAAGTTCACAAATCACTTCCCTTACAAGCAACCATTAATATCTGAGTACAAGGTCAGACAGCAGGTTAGACACAACTTAAACTCAAAAGAATACTTGACCTTTATATTGTTTTGATCGAACTTCAAAACAAAAACAAATTTACACAACAATCCCAACTGTGAAATCAGAAGTAGGACAAAAAAATTACTTCCTGTAATTTGTATATAATCCCTATCCCATGTTATATCAGATTTCCATTGGAAAGTTTTGGTAAAATATGCAAGGTCATTTGGTTAAATAACTTTTTGCGTAGTTATCACCACTTAGGTGGCATATTACAACATTGTAATGCGGATGTTTAAGCTATATTGATATAATTATATTTTAAAACAAGATCAAGCGCCAAGATGACACCTTCCTCAGACCAGACACACTCTCTGACATCTGAAAAAATTTGGTTAAAGCCATTTTAACACATTTCAGGTTATAGTAACAGCATCAGAGAAAGACCTCAGAATGAATCTGTCAGAGTAGAACCATGCCCTTCTGCAAGTTAATGACAAACATGCTCACATAAAGCTGTTGGGGCGAGCAGGACTTGAACCTACGACCTTAACGGTGAGAGATAATTGATCTTGAAACAGCGCCTTAGACCACTGATGGACACAGTAGACCCTCTCTCATATAAGTAAAAACTCCTTAGTTTTTTTGTGTTTTTTGTGTTTATTTTGTTATTTATTTTACCTCAGTTGTGAAACAAGTTATTACAACTTAAGACAAATCATGTTCAAAGTTTTCTTGGTAGAACCAGTAAGCATAAGTGGATAAAATGTCTTGCTCAAGGGCAACACACAAAGCCATGGCAGAGGATCAAACCCACAACCCTTCGATCCTAGATCTGATGCTCTACCACTTGACCAGGGGCTCATATATCAATCATCACAGGGACTGTGGCCAGGCGGGGATTGGAACTTGCAACCCCTGGCTCCACATGGTTTAGTCAAGTCTCTGTGATGATCGATATATGCGGTGATATTGCCTCTGATTGTCATTCATTCTCTTGTCTCGGATTCAAATCAGAAAGTGAAGAGCTATTTGCAAAGATGATTGTGACCTTCCAGGATCCCAGGCTTAACTGATCATCAGTTAAGACTCAATAGCATAAAAAATGATGTACAACACTGAAATACCTATACATATTAGTTTATACTAACTTATAATAAGTCGATGTGGTGAACTGTGACTCAGAGCTTATTTGAACCAATACTAAGTGTTTTTTATGAGGCATCCTGTCAACCAGGGCATATGAACCCACAACGTCTGGCGTGAGCGGCCAACACTCTATCCATTAACCTACCATTCGTACATATCAGACCAGACAACACAAGGTCAGACAGTTACACAAATACGGAAATTAATCTTTAGATTCAGCTGGAAGTAGTTTTTTATCACATATCATTTTGTTAGAAAGGGGCGGATCCAAGATTTCAGTTTGGGGGAGTTGGGAGGGTGGCAGAGACGCAACAAAAAATCTGAACAGGCACAATTTTTCAGTAGAAATAAGTGGATTTTGATAAAATATATGGGAGTTTAGGGGGACGTACAACGTTTTTTTTTAAAGAGTAGATACATCATTGTGGGATATTTCATCTCACATAAATAATTATAATAATATGTTTATTTGTTATCAACAAAATTATAACATATACATATATTCATTACACAATGAAACATAACAACAGAATAGAGAAGAAAGCTATTTCCAGCTTGTACAAAGTCTCTCTTCAATAGTTTCAATACAGAAAAACACACATTCCCATTTCATAATTTTCAATCCATGGGTCGTGAGTTCGAATCCCCGCCTGGCAACAGTCTCCATGATGATTGATATACGACATTGTGTCTCATTATCATTCATCTCTTACTGCTGATTCAAGTGGGAAAGTTATCAGTTACTTACGAAGATAGCTGTGACCACTCGGCCACGGGGGAACCTTCCATTGGAAAACAGCAAGTTAATGCAGTGCAAGAGCATGGAATTAAGTCAGAGTCACAAATTTTTAATCATGCAAAACTACGTCTTGATATTAATCGTGTATGCAAATTTTCAAGTCAACAAACTGAAAACTGTGGAAGTAGTTTACTTAAAAAAGTCGCTGACAGATAAACAAACTTAACAACACAGTCACACCTATTACAAACCATCAACACTCAGACATCCCTCTCAAACTTCGTCTGCAGTAATTAATTATAAACTTTAAATTGTTGTAATTTATATATAGATACCTTACCATAAATTTTTTTACAATTATCCTTTCAATTCCATATTGCCCGGCCTTGCATGCAGCAAATAGAGGAGAAAGTTGCTGCACTCAAACTGTAATAATACTTTTTATTCAGTCATATGATCTACTGCCATTGTTGGGATTTTTGTGTAGTTTTACAGACCAGCAGTGCATTTCTCAATGCACATGTATCTTTAACCAATCAGACGCAAGGTTCATCTCATGATTTGCGGAAGTAATATCTTAATTGGTATCCAATTCATTGTCAACCATTTAACCATTCACAAAAACATGCTTTAACATGTACTGTAACAATCGTAACAGCTAATTATAAATATCAGCGTAATATATATTTTCACCCGCCTAAATATACATCTGCATGCAAAAAAAATTTTATTTGGCATAGAAGTAGTAAATTGTATAAGCTTTAAAAAATCATTAAAGATTAACTTGACAGTGGAGCTCTGCCCCGTTCACTATCTATATATGTGTCAGTGTCCTTGAATACTTGTTTACAGATAGAGGTAGAAAACTACCGTTTAAGTTTAAATTCTTATCATACCTTTGCATATAAAGGTAGGGCTGAAAATTGTAAAAACGTTGGGCAGCTTGTCAATGAATAATGAATAATAGACAAAACTTCAACGTCAGCATATAGTTGAATCCTGATGTTTGCAAAGCAGTTGATGAGGGTTTTACATTGGGAATACCCGATTATATCATTTCGAAAGAATTATCAAAATTTTAAACAACATGAAATTACAGACTTTTTTAATCATACTTTAAATGTTTAGGTATGGGTCATTCTTGTTTTATAAACATCAACTAGGTCCGCTAAATGGCAAAAAAAAAAAGGAGTTATGTTTTCAGTGACAAATTCACTATTCAATTAAAGTTTACTGTCTTAACACATATGACCATATTTATAATCATGCGAAGTTACATATTTTTTATAAAACTAGTTGGGTCATCCATGGCCTTAAATTGTCTAAGGTGCTCTCTCTAATGACCACTTATCTCTCACTGTTGTCTGGGGTCAAGTTGAAATCAGAGGTCAGTGGTTCGAGCCCAGCTTGGTCCAAATCCTTTAAATGAGAAAGTTTGCTAATAACTTGCAGAAGGACGGTGGTTCTACCCAGTCTGAGGTTCCCTACCAGTTAATCTGGATATGCCATATATAACCTGCCGTGTGTCACAAATGGCATTATACACTATATGAGTCACTGTATAACAATAAGAAGATAATATATTGTTATAAAACTAGAACTCCATTAGCAGCTTTATAATGATAACCTCTTGTTAACTGGTATGAGGTACTTCATATATAAAATATACTAGCAGGATAAAGAAATGCCGAGCGAATTTCAGTTGTAGTTTTAGTTGTATGGTGTTTAGCGTCCCTTTCAACAATTTTTCAGTCATATCGCGACGGTGTTAACTTGAGACAGTATTCTGAGCGCTGTCACACTGGAGTATTCTGCTGCAGACACATGGTATGATACCCCACCCATTCACAGTACACCGACACAGGGCCGACAAGACCTAGAACTCTCCTCTAAATGCTGAGCGTCAAGCGGGGAAGATTCTAGTATCATTTTTAAAGACTTTGGTATGACCCCGGTCGGTGAATTTCAGAGTAAGATTATAAAACTACATGTACTGTTAAGAACAGTTTAACCATTTACTCCATATATACGCGTTTTCCCGCACCAATCACAGAAGGCCTTTGAAAACAGTGCAGTAAGAGTTCAGATTGCTCGTGACGAGCAATCTGAACACTTCCTGCACTGTTTTCCAGTCTGTCAGTTAATATAAACATAATTCACCCATTGTTGATACGTGGTGAATAAATGCTTTCAATATTGAAGGTTACCAAAGGCGTTTATATGAAGTAAAGGGTTAAGAATATGTATGTCAATGTATGTCATCAATGATTTTGTCGATTATGAACGTTAAATATTCACCAATTGTTTCTTTATTGTTTGTTTTTATCAGCTCAGTATTTTTTTAAGTTGGCTTCTTTTATCAGTTTAAAAGTATCCTGACATTGTGTGACACGCTGGCATGAAGATAAGCCTGTAAACATGCAAAAATATTTTACAAACAGTACAGAAACATAACCTGATTTTCTGAATGGTCTACATTACAAAATTGTTCTCTTTAGAAAGTTACAGGGTTAAAAGAAACTTTCCTAAAGCGTGTTACGACACATAATAATATTTTTTAACAATAACGAAAGTACATATTTCATAGAAGTTTTTTGTTTCTGGTGCATTAAATAAATTATTAAGTGTTTACTCAGAATCACTTGTCATATGACAAGTCATCGTTATAGCATTGCTAAAGGGTTGCTTAAGTATCAAGTTTGTTTGTTTGTGTTTTCAAATTTTTATTTCAACACTTCGTTGGGTATTTAATGGCAACCACAGACGTAATTATTATTCCAAGGATCCACTAGATAGTTCACTAATACTAGACATACCTTATCTCTGACTACTTCCCCATCTAGGATCCACTAGATAGTTCACCAATACTACACATACCTTATCTCTGACTACTTCCCCACCTAGGATCCACTACATAGTCCACCAATACTACACATACCTTATCTCTGACTACTTCCCCATCTAGGATCCACTAGATAGTTCACCAATACTAGACATACCTTATCTCTGACTACTTCCCCACCTAGGATCTACTAGATAGTTCACCAATACTAAACATACCATATCTCTGACTACTTCCCCACCTAGGATCCACTAAAAAGTTAACTAATACTTGACATACCTTATCTCTGACTACTTCCCCGCCTAGGATCCACTAGACAGTTCACCAATACTAGACATACCTTATCTCTGACTATTTCCCCATCTGGGATCCACTAGATGGTTCACCAATACTAGACATACCTCATCTCTGACTACTTCCCTACCTAGGATCCACTAGATAGTTCACCAGTACTAGACATACCTCATCTCTGACTACTTCCCTATCTAAGATCCACTAGAAAGTTCACCAATACTAGACATACCTTATCTCTGACTACTTCCCCATCTAGGATCCACTACATAGTTCACTAATACTAGACATACCTTATCTCTGACTACTTCCCCACCAAGGATCCACTAGATAGTTCACCAATACTAGACATACCTTATCTCTGACTACTTCCCCATCTAGGATCCACTAGATAGTTCACCAATACTAGACATACCTTATATCTTGACTACTTCCCCATCTAGGATCCACTAGATAGTTCACCAATACTAGACATACCTTATCTCTGACTACTTCCCCACCTAGGATCCACTAGATAGTTCACCAATACTAAACATACCTTATCTCTGACTACTTCTCCATCTAGGATCCACTAGATAGTTCACCAATACTAGACATACCTTATCTCTGACTACTTCCCGGCCTAGGATCCACTAGATAGTTCACCAATACTAGACATACCTTATCTCTGACTACTTCCCCACCTAGGATCCACTACATAGTTCACCAATACTAGACATACCTTATCTCTGACTATTTCCCCACCTAGGATCCACTAGATAGTTCACTTATACTAGACACCTTATCTCTGACTTCTTCCTCGCCTAGGATCCACTAGATAGTTCACCAATACTAGATATACCTTATCTCTGACTACTTCCCTGCCTAGAATCCACTAGACAGTTCACCAATACTAGACATACCTTATCTCTGACTACTTCCCCGCCTAGGATCCACTAGACAGTTCACCAATACTAGACATACCTTATCTCTGACTACTTCCCCGCCTAGGATCCACTAGACAGTTCACCAATACTAGACATACATTATCTCTGACTCCTTCCCCACCTAGGATCCACTACATAGTTCACCAATACTACACATACCTTATCTCTGACTACTTCCCCACCTAGGATCCACTAGACAGTTCACCAATACTAGACATACCTTATCTCTGACAACTCCCCCACCTAGGATCCACTAGATAGTTCACAAATACTAGACATACCTTATCTCTGACTACTTCCCCACCTAAGATCCACTAGATATTTCACCAATACTACACATTCCTTATCTCTGACTACTTCCCCACCTATGATCCACTACAAAGTTGACCAATAATAGACATACCTTATCTCTGACTACTTCCCTACCTATGATCCACTACATAGTTCACCAACACTAGACATACCTCATCTCTGACTACTTCCCTGCCTAGGATCCACTAGACAGTTCACCAATACTAGACATACCTTATCTCTGACTACTTCCCCACCTAGGATCCACTAGATAGTTCACCAATACAAGACATACCTTATCTCTGACTACTTCCTCGCCTAGGATCCACTACATAGTTCATCAATACAAGACATACCTTATCTCTGACTACTTCCTCGCCTAGGATCCACTACATAGTTCACCAATACTAGACATACCTTATCTCTGACTACTTCCCCACCTAGGATCCACTAGACAGTTCACCAATACTAGACATACCTTATCTCTGACAACTCCCCCACCTAGGATCCACTAGATAGTTCACCAATACTAGACATACCTTATCTCTGACTACTTCCCCGCCTAAGATCCACTAGATATTTCACCAATACTACACATTCCTTATCTCTGACTACTTCCCCACCTATGATCCACTACAAAGTTGACCAATAATAGACATACCTTATCTCTGACTACTTCCCTACCTATGATCCACTACATAGTTCACCAACACTAGACATACCTCATCTCTGACTACTTCCCCGCCTAGGATCCACTAAACAGTTCACCAATACTAGACATACCTTATCTCTGACTACTTCCCCACCTAGGATCCACTAGATAGTTCACCAATACAAGACATACCTTATCTCTGACTACTTCCCCGCCTAGGATCCACTACATAGTTCACCAATACTAGACATACCTTATCTCTGACTACTTCCCCGCCTAAGATCCACTAGATAGTTCACCAATACTAGACATACCTTATCTCTGACTACTTCCCCGCCTAGGATCCACTAGATAGTTCACCAATACTAGACATACCTTATCTCTGACTACTTCCCCGCTTAGGATCCACTAAATAGTTCACCAATACTAGACATACCTTACCTCTGACTACTTCCCCGCCTAGGATCCACTAGATAGTTCACCAATACAAGACATACCTTATCACTGACTACTTCCCCGCCTAGGATCCATTAGATAGTTCACCAATACTAGACATACCTTATCTCTGACTACTTCCCTGCCTAGGATCCACTAGATAGTTCACCAATACTAGACATACCTTACCTCTGACTACTTCCCCGCCTAGGATCCACTAGACAGTTCAACAATACTAGACATACCTTATCTCTGACTACTTCCCCGCCTAGGATCCACTAGACAGTTCAACAATACTAGACATACCTTATCTCTGACTACTTCCCTGCTTAGGATCCACTAGATAGTTCACCTATACTAGACATACCTTATCACTGACTACTTCCCCGCCTAGGATCCACTAGATAGTTCACCAATACTAGACATACCTTATGTCTGACTACTTCCCAGCCTAGGATCCACTACATAGTTCACCAATACTAGACATACCTTATTTCTGACTACTTCCCCATCTAGGATCCACTACATAGTTCACCAATACTAGACATACCTTATCTCTGACTACTTCCTCACCTATGATCCACTAGACAGTTCACCAATACTAGACATACCTTACTTCTGACGACTACTCAACCTAGGATACATTAGATAGTTCACCAATACTAGACATAACTTATCTCTGACTACTTCCTCACCTAGGATCCACTACATAGTTCACCAATACTAGACATACCTTATCTCTGACTACTTCTTCACCTAGGATCCACTACATAGTTCACCAATACTAGACATACCTTATCTCTGACGACTAGACAGTTCACCAATACAAGACATACCTTATCTCTGACAACTTCCACCCCTAAGATCCACTACATAGTACCCCAATACTAGACATTCCTTATCTCTGACTACTTCCCCAGCTAGGATCCACTAGACAGTTCACCAATACTAGACATACCTTATCTCTGACTACTTCCCCATCAAGGATCCACTAGACAGTTCACCAATACTAGACATACCTTATCTCTGACTACTTCCTCACCTAGGATCCACTACATAATTCACCAATACTAGACATACCTTATCTCTGACTACTTCCCCACCTAGGATCCACTAGATAGTTCACCAATACAAGACATACCTGATCTCTGACTACTTTCCCATGTAGGATCCACTAGACAGTTCACCAATACTAGACATACCTTATCTCTGACTACTTCTCCGACTAGGATCCACTACATAGTTCACCAATACTAGACATACCTTATCTCTGACTACTTCCCCGCCTAGGATCCACTACATAATTAACCAATACTAGACATAACTTATCTCTGACTACTTCCCCGCCTAGGATCCACTACATAGTTCACCAATACTAGACATACCTTATCTCTAACTACTTCCCCACCTATGATCCACTACAAAGTTTACCTATACTAGACATACCTAATCTCTGACTTCTTCCCTACCTATGATCCACTACATAGTTCACCAACACTAGACATACCTCATCTCTGACTACTTCCCGGCCTAGGATCCACTAGATAGTTCACCAATACTAGACATACCTTACCTTTGACAACTTCCCTGCCTAGGATCCACTAGATAGTTCACCAATACTAGACATACCTTATCTCTGACTACTTCCCCACCTAGGATCCACTAGATAGTCCACCAATACTAGACATACCTTATCTCTGACTACTTCCCCACCTAGGATCCACTAGATAGTTCACCAATACTAGACATACCTTATATCTGACTACTTCCCCACCTAGGATCCACTAGATAGTTCACCAATACTAGACACACCTTATCTCTGACTACTTCCCCACCTAGGATCCACTACATAGTTTACCAATACTAGACATACCTTATCACTGACTACTTCTCCGCCTAGGATCCACTAGATAGTTCACCAATACTAGACATACCTTATCTCTGACAACTTCCCTACCAAGGATCCACTATATAGTTCACCTATAATAGACATACCTTATCTCTGACTACTTTCCCATGTAGGATCCACTAGATAGTTTACCAATACTAGACATACCTCATCTCTGACTACTTCCCCGCCTAGGATCCACTAGATAGTTCACCATACTAGACATACCTTATCTCTGACTACTTTCCCATGTAGGATCCACTAGATAGTTTACCAATACTAGACATACCTTATCTCTGACTATTTCCCCACCTAGGATCCACTAGATAGTTCACCAATACTAGACATACCTTATCTCTGACTACTTTCCCATGTAGGATCCACTCAATAGTTCACCTGTACTAGACATACCTTATCTCTGACTATTTTCCCACGTAGGATCCACTAGATAGTTCACCTGTACTAGACATACCTTATCTCTGTCAACTCCCCCACCTAGGATCCACTAGATAGTTTACCAATACTAGACATACCTTATCTCTGACTACTTTCCCATGTAAGATCCACTTAATAGTTCACCTGTACTAGACATACCTTATCTCTGACTATTTTCCCACATAGGATCCACTAGATAGTTCACCAATACTAGACATACCTTATCTCTGACTACTTCCCCGCCTAGGATCCACTAGATAGTTCACCAATACTAGACAAACCTTATCTCTGACAACTCCCCCACCTAGGATCCACTACATAGTTCACCAATACTAGACATACCTAATCTCTGACGACTTCCCCACCTAGGATCCACTAGATAGTTTACCACTACTACACATACCTTATCTCTGACTACTTCCCCACTTAGGATCCACTAGATAGTTCACCAATACTAGCAAACCTTATATCTGACAACTCCCCCACCTAGGATCCACTAGATAGTTCACCAATACTAGACATACCTTTTCTCTGACTACTTCCCCACCTAGGATCCACTAGACAGTTCACAAATACTAGACATACCTTATCTCTGACAACTCCCCCACCTAGGATCCACTAGATAGTTCACCAATACTAGACATACCTTATCTCTGACGACTTTCCAGCCTAAGATCCACTAGATAGTTCACCAATACTAGACATACCTTATCTCTGATTACTTCCTCACCTAGGATCCACTAGATATTTCACCAATACTAGACATACCTTATCTCTGACTACTTTCCCACCTAGGATCCACTACATAGTTCACCAATACTAGACATACCTTATCACTGACTACTTCCCCACTTAGGATCCACTAGATAGTTCACCATTACTAGACATACCTTATCTCTGACTACTTCCCCACTTAGGATCCACTATATAGTTCACCAATAGTAGACATACCTTATCTCTGAAGACATTCCCACCTACGATCCACTAGATAGTTCACCAATACAAGACATACCTTATCTCTGATTACTTCCCCACCTAGGATCCACTAGATAGTTCACCTTTACTAGACATACCTTACCTCTGACTACTTCCTCACCTAGGATCCACTACATAGTTCATCAATACTAGACATACCTTATCTCTGACTACTTCCCCGCGTAGGATCCACTAGACAGTTCACCAATACTAGACATACCTAATCTCTGACTACTTCCCCACTTAGGATCCACTATAAAGTTCACCAATACTAGACATACCTTATCTCTGACTACTTTCCCATGTAAGATCCACTTAATAGTTCACCTGTACTAGACATACCTTATCTCTGACTATTTTCCCACGTAGGATCCACTAGATAGTTCACCAATACTATACATACCTTATCTCTGACAACTCCCCCACCTAGGATCCACTACATAGTTCACCAATACTAGACATACCTAATCTCTGACGACTTCCCCACCTAGGATCCACTAGATAGTTCACCACTACTACACATACCTTATCTCTGACTACTTCCCTACTTAGGATCCACTAGATAGTTGACCAATACTAGCAAACCTTATATCTGACAACTCCCCCACCTAGGATCCACTAGATAGTTCACCAATACTAGACATACCTTCTCTCTGACTACTTCCCCACCTAGGATCCACTAGACAGTTCACAAATACTAGACATACCTTATCTCTGACAACTCCCCCACCTAGGATCCACTAGATAGTTCACCAATACTAGACATACCTTATCTCTGACGACTTTCCAACCTAAGATCCACTAGATAGTTCACCAATACTAGACATACCTTGTCTCTGATTACTTCCCCACCTAGGATCCACTAGATATTTCACCAATACTAGACATACCTTATCTCTGACTACTTTCCCACCTAGGATCCACTACATAGTTCACCAATACTAGACATACCTTATCACTGACTACTTTCCCACTTAGGATCCACTAGATAGTTCACCAATACAAGAAATACCTTATCTCTGATTACTTCCCCACCTAGGATCCACTAGATAGTTCACCTATACTAGACATACCTTACCTCTGACTACTTCCTCACCTAGGATCCACTACATAGTTTATCAATACTAGACATACCTTATCTCTGACTACTTCCCCGCCTAGGATCCACTAGACAGTTCACCAATACTAGACATACCTTATCTCTGACTACTTCCCCACTTAGGATCCACTAGATAGTTCACCATTACTAGACATACCTTATCTCTGACTACTTCCCCACTTAGGATCCACTATAAAGTTCACCAATACTAGACATACCTTATCTCTGAAGACATTCCCACCTAAGATCCACTAGATAGTTCACCAATACAAGACATACCTTATCTCTGATTACTTCCCCACCTAGGATCCACTAGATAGTTCACCAATACTAGACATACCTTACCTCTGACTACTTCCCCACCTAGGATCCACTACATAGTTCACCAATACTAGACATACCTTATCTCTGACTACTTCCCCGCCTAGGATCCACTAGACAGTTCACCAATACTAGACATACCTTATCTCTGACTACTTCCCCGCCTAGGATCCACTAGACAGTTCAACAATACTAGACATACCTTATCTCTGATTACTTCCCCACCTAGGATCCACTAGATAGTTCACCAATACAAGACATACCTTATCTCTGATTACTTCCCCACCTAGGATCCACTAGATAGTTCACCTATACTAGACATACCTTACCTCTGACTACTTCCTCACCTAGGATCCACTACATAGTTCACCAATACTAGACATACCTTATCTCTGACTACTTCCCCGCCTAGGATCCACTAGACAGTTCACCAATACTAGACATACCTTATCTCTGACTACTTTCCCACGTAGGATCCACTAGAAAGTTCACCAATAGTAGACATCCCTTATCTCTGACTACTTCCCCGCCAAGGATCCATTAGATATTTCACCTATACTAGACATACCTTACTTATATTTGACTACTTCACCACCTACGATCCACTAGATAGGTCACCTATACTAGAAATACCTTATCTCTGACTACTTCCTCACCAATTCAGAGGTGGAAAATTGATGACCGTACCACACAGTTCATGATCAATCATCACAGAGATGGTGTGGCCAGATGAGGACTCAGTATCCCTAGATTGACAGTACTAAGCATATGTTAATAAAGTCGTGCTCAAGGACAACACACATATAGCTGTCACAGGTGGAGGACCGAACCCACGAACCACTAATTTCTACCACTGGATCAAGTGCTCCACTAATTGAATCAACATGCAAGACAGATGCTTTGTACCATTTCACCTCAGCATGGGAAAATAAGGAAATAGTCGACCCATTGCTCAAACAGTTTTACAATGAGGAATACCGGTAAAGGAGTTTATTGGCATTTTTAAACGGCATGGGATATACTTCGAAGTCATGTAAGGCCATCCTTCACAAAAAGTTTGTTTGCTGTGCTCCGACCCATTAGTTTTGATGTGGGTTTGTATATAGGTAGGTAGCCAAATTATTTTTTTTTGGAAGTTTTGATTTTGCAGTTATTTTAAACAAAAATGGACAGAAATCATGAAGAACAAAATTAATTTAAACACTTTGAAAGGCAATAAAAATTTTGGGTAGCTGCAATTTTGAATACGCAGGTAGGAGCATGGTAAACAAATTATTTTAAGGAGAATCAAAATGGGATTTTTTTTAGTAATACAACAGGTATGTGTTTAGTCATCAAAATAAAATTTGATAAGATTTAGATATTAACCTCATCCTCCGACATCAGACAATAACTGTATAATATGACTGAACAATAGGAAACAAAAGTGAACACCCAAAGTTGATAAGCCCAATATAACAACAGCTCATTACAGGTAAAGAGTGGGACCACCAAGCAGCCAAGCATCATATACAAGATCAGATGGTCTTGTGAGTTCAACTCCACCCCAACCCCAACAAGGACCTGGATTACCATAAGCTGAACTGTGCAAGTGCCCTTAATTTATTTGTTTTGGAAAGGGGTTTAATGCCATTATCAACCCATTTCAGTTATATATATATAGCATATCCAGTTTTATTAGTGGAGTAAGACCTTAGAATGAATCAGTAGAGCTGCTGTCCTTTCGCAAGTAACTGACTTTTTCACATAATGTTTTAGGAGTGAGCAGGATTCGAACCTACGACCTAAGTGAGAGGTAAATTTATGATCTTTAGATGGCGCTTTAGGCTATGGATGACCCAACTATCCATAAACATTTAAGACACCCTATCCGTATATACTGTAATACCCAGTATTTACTTAGGATTTACTCAGGATTTACTCAGAAAACCATTGTGAGTAAAATGTGTAAATTTCACAATCATTATGTAAAATAAGTATATTTATACTTAACCAATGAGGTAAACTTGTGATATCAGTCTATATAACTGAAATAAATGAACTAAAGATGTGACACACTGACCTACATCAAGAAGGAAGGTTCCCTTCACAAAAGGAAGTTTTAAGTACACAGATGCATACAATATGATTATTTGCTACTAAGTAATTTTGAACTTTTTAAACTCTTTTTATTTTAATGGGGTTTAACACCATTTTCAACACATGTTATGTGACATATCCAGTTTTACTGGTGGAGGAAGACCTCAGACTAAGTAGAAGCACCGTCCTTCCGCAAATAACTGGAAAACTTTCTCACATAAAGATTTTGAAGCGACAGGACTCCAACCTACGGATTTTAGCGGTGAGAGGTAAGTGATCTTGAGATGTCGCCTTAAACCCCTCGGCCAAAGAAGATCCTAAAATGTTAAACATAACCTCAATGACTGTTTGGTTGAAGCCGGGCCCGATCAGCTCAGTCGTTTACGTGTCTGACTATCAATCCAGGGGTCGTGATTTCAAATCCCCGCCCTGCAACAGTCTCCATTATGATTGATATACGACATTGTGTCTCATTATCATTCGTCTCTCACTGCTGATTCAAGTGGGAAAGTTACAGTTACTTGCAGAAATAGGGTGTGCTTGAGTACTGGTTAACCTTTCCGGATCCCAGGAAACAGTGGTTAGGATAACTGATCGTCTGTTAGCCTTCGATGGCATAAAAATGACACTAAATATTCAATCAATCAATCATTCAATCAATCAATCTGTTTGGTTGATTGGATTCATGTGCCGCTGAGAGCTAACTGACGATTACCCTCATAATGTAATAAGAACAACATGTCAAAGACACAAAAAGCTTATTGAAAATTTTCCACTGACAATGACATTTAAAGGCACTGGCAGATCAAGAGTTGGGAGCATGGGGTTGCCAGGGGTGCAGTAAAGTTAAAAACGAAACAACAACATTTTTTAGCTGAAATTTTGAAGTTTCTTATTTCGGACCCTTCATTAGCTCTGCAAAAAGTGACACAAACCTTACCAAAAATCCTGGATCCACCTATGCATGGTATATACATACAAAATACTGCAGTCATGCATAAATGCACTCAGTTCCTTTTGAATCAAATAGCAGAACATTGCTTGTATTACAGAAAATATATCAAAATAGACATTATCAATAAATAGAGCTCTGAGGTCAACAGAATTTAAAAAGGAAATACCCGTGTTTAACAGGAAGTATAACAATCTATACATATTACAAATGGTAAAAAAAAATGAAGTTAGTTAAACTAAACAGAAGCAAAGAAAATGTTGTGTTCAGAAACCCAGTCAACCTTTATCTTTGGCACAATTTTACATCTATTTAAACTGATGATGGTCAAAATACCGTAATGGCTTCTGTAAATATACGATTATAACCCACATTTCTTTCCAAGTTTTTATGGTCTTAAACAGGGGTGTATGTTATACTAGAGTTTAGAATCAAAGCACTACAGTACTGATATATAAGATATAAAATGTCGCTGTTGTTTTTTGTAATAGACAAACAGGTCAGTTTGCACGCGTTGAAGTAGAATAATTCCGATTACCATTGATTCTAATATAGGGTACAACATCTACATGTTCTTTGCTAAAGGATGACCCTATTTTCGAATAAGTCAGAGAAGGTAACAGCATGTGTTCCTTTGAAAGTATGTTTGTCTGCTATATAGTAGGAATGTTAATAACTCTTAAATTTGGCAAATTTGCAACTCAAACATATATGTTCAACTCAATGATATAAGATTTGTACATACAACTCAATTCTGTGATATTTTCAGAAATGCCAAGCTTTTTGTCATATATGAATCTGAGAATCTCAGAATCTAGCATGTTCAAATTCCACTTTGAGTATATTCATTTACCATATTCTTTATCGATTTCTTTAAAGAAACAGTGAATTAAAAACACAAAAAACAAAAATTTGTACGTCAACATTTAAATAGATAATTCTTTGATTTATATTTTCCATAGCCCTGTAAAATGCCCATCATAAACGGGACCACAGTAGTAAAAAATAATCAGATGCCGATGGGTTAGATACATGTGTGTATTGCATATTGTTACTGAGGAAACAATTACATACATGCTTTAATTTAGTTCCAACTATTGTAAATATTTGAAATATTTATGAAATTACCAAAAACTAGCACTGACATTATACATAACTCAATTAATCTCAAAATCTTTTCAGGAATATAAGTCCACAACATATAGTCAATTTTAAAACATTTTGGAAAATTCACCAGTCATGTGATCGCCTTTAGCATATATATATTTCTAGAACATGTATTGATTGCTGATTAATCCAATAATTTTTGTGTTGATTGTTTATTTGAATAAGGGGCAGATCTAGAAAAGTTTCCATCCCTGTACAAATGTTTACAATGATACAAAATAGCTGAAATCAGACTCCCCAAGTCAGGACTTGCCGAAATCTACACCTCTTGCATGTCACCATATGATGCTGGAAAATTTCACTGATCCGCTCGCCATGACAAGTGAACATTTGGTCAGGACGAGTAAGAATTAAGAAATTGACCCTAATATTTCTTTGATTTTAAACATTTAATTAAAAATGTTGGAATGGGGAGAACGAGTAGTTTTTATAAGAAATTTCTAGCCCTGTGAAGTGCACAAAGTGATATATATTCCATGACCTATATTTGCAATCATGTTGTATGTTGTATGGTGTTTAGCGTCGCTTTCAACAATGTTTCAGTCATATCGCGACAGTGTCTACTTGAGACAGTATTCTAAGCGCTGTCACACTGGAGTATCATGCCGCAGACACATGGTATGATGCCCCACCCAGTCACATTATACTGACACCAGGCCGACCAGACCTAGAACTCTCCTCTAAATGCTGAGCGTCAAGCGAGGACGCTTCTAGTACCATTTTTAAAGTCTTTGGTATGACCCGGCCGGGGATTGAACCCACGACCTTCCGCATGCGAGGCAGCACTCTACCACTAGACCACGCCGCGGTCATATATATATTTGCAACCATTAATTGGTATTGTTTAACCCTTTACTCCATAGTTACGTGTTTTCCCGCACTAATCACAGAAGGCCTTTGAAAACAGTGCAGGAAGAGTTCAGATTGCTCGTGACGAGCAATCTGAACACTTCCTGCACTGTTTTCCACTCTGTCAGTTAATATAATCATAATTCATCCATTGCTGATATGTGGTGAATTAATGCTTTCAATATTAGAGGTGTCCAAAGGCGTCTTTATGAAGTAAAGGGTTAAGATAGTTCAAAGCATCCCTGTCAGACTTTTTAATGGCGTAATTCATCAGAAATCTGTACAATTGATATATGATGTCTAAGCTTTGTTTTATTTAATATAGCACCGCAGTTTCTTGTTAAAAGCGCCCCCTTGTTACCAGGTACATATATTTCGTATGATTTTCGTCATTTTTTTTTTGGAAAATAATCAATAATAATCAAAATTGTTTTTAATAACATTATTAAATTGCTTATTTTATTTCCTGTGATAAGATATAGTTCATGCAGATGAAATACAATCTGTGTTATCTTTACATCTAATCATTACGCAGGGGCCGATATAAATGCGGGTTTGAAAACAAAGAATTTTGGCCATTCACAGCCCATTGCACGAAAACGCTCTGGTACAAGTTCTTGAATTTCAAATATGTCAAATTTTATGAATTTTATATATATCCTTCATCACATATTTCATATTATCAAGCACAAGCAGAGCAAACTATGAAAACATGCATGTTGAAAAGAATTAAAGACACTAACAGATTGAAAAACCTTGGATCCAGAAGTGTTTTCATCAGGAGACAAACTATGGTAATTTAATTAAAGTCACTGGGCTGCAGTTTATCAAACAATCACTTTTAACATTAAGATACTAAAATAACAATGATTCAGGAAGTTAAAATAACCCAACTATTTTTCAATGTCAAAAACGTGTTGATAATCTTATTTTGGAGCATACAGTAAACCTGTCCATTCCGAAGGTAACTGATTACAAAATTGACTGCATTTGTATGATTGTTAGGTGTTTTCGGTGTTTGTTTTCCAAAATAAATAATTTAAAAGTGTAAATAAGTAAAAGATTGAAGACACACAAAACTGTTTCATAACAAATTATTGACTATACTATCTAAAACTTTGTCATCCATGTAAATAATGACATCAATAATAAACAGTAATAAAGTTACTTAAATATGTCATTTTCATTATTTGTAAACAAAGCAAGGCTGCCAAAACCCGACACAGGTCTATGATTGTCTAACACCATTTCAACCATGTAAATAATGGCTTCAATAATAAACAGTAATAAAGTTACTCAAGTGTGCTAAACAGTTTCCAGTATGAAATGTAAACAAATGCTGCCGCTAACGGAAGTTGGAGCTTACGCGTGTCTTGGATATTGTTATTATACAGGCAATCGCAGTAATAGGTATATCACGGTATTAGGTATATACTGGTCATACCTAATACCATGAGTCTAAATATTTTTCAACCACGTAAAGAATGGCGTCAATAATAAACAGTAATAAGGTTACTCAAGTATGCTGAGTAATAAACAGTTGTTGATACGAAATGCAAACAAATACCGACGCTAAAGGAAGTTGGAGCTTTGCGCATGTCTTCCCAGACTGTTTTTATATGGGCATTCGCGGTAATAGGTATATCGCGGTATTAGGTATACTGTATATACAAGGGATAATTATTACAGGTATTCTTAAAAAAAAACACACTATTGTAGCCTCATTTATCAATAGCAACAGCAAAAGTAATTCATTTCAACTCAATTAAAATGCACCTATAACTTCTATGTTACAGTAATGCATCTGCGCTCGCCTTATATGTTATACCTATTTCATATAAGTTTCCTTGTTTAATACGAACTGTATCGAATACGAAAATATGAACGTAATTGTGGTAACTAAAAAAATCGACTCCACGTCGGTGTCATGACATTTTGAAAGGTACAGTAATGATATATATACATCAGATTTTCATTTCAATTTCAGTAAATCAAATAAACGATTACCTGTCTACTGGGTAGATCTACATTATGTCATGTTTTTGCACAATATTTTATCAAACTTTCCAAACCGGAAACATTAGTCATTGACCACTACTAAAAGTCGGGACTATTTATTTTGTCGTTTTAAAGTCGACAGTGTGCGGACGCCTGGATTATATCTGCTAGTAATTTACATACGGTAGAAGAATCTGTTGCTTAACTAAAACTTCTTGATGAATAGAAATTAGCATTAAATGAAAATACACGTGTTGCAGCTGTCATATATTGGTTGAATATGCGAAAACGTACTTGGACACACCAAGGAATTATATATAGACTATAGAAGTCCTTGGACACACCACTTCATTTTCACAGTGACCTAATAACATGGATAGAATACTGATTCTAACAGTGACGTAATTGTTTATATGATTTCTACAGTTTAACTATACAACCTCTTCTTACTCTCTATCCTTTCATTATATATTCTTGACAGCCAATGCATGACGTAGATATAGATTGGTGAACCAGAGACATTATGTCTCTCGGTGAACTTATCAAAGACGTACTTTTGGTGGATTTGTCTAAGTCTTCCAACACAGTTAGTCACTCTCTCCTCCAGCACAGGATGGCCTGCTATGGAATCCGAGGAGAAATCAACTGGTGATAGGAACAAGGATAGGAAATTTGTATCTCTCTACTAAAGGTTGATAATATATCATGCGAAGAATTAATAATTTGGCAAATTCCAGGCAACTTATTTATTTTATATAAGATGTAAGGTTATGTAACCTTAGATATTGCAGCTTAAAGTAAAGTATCAAGTATTTTAGTTGCAGTATACAACTTTTATAATAATTAGTACTTCAACAATTCAAGTTAAATACAATTTGCTGAGAATTGTCTCGTTTTTGTATAGAATTACATTGGGCAAAGGTAAAGACTTTTGGTTTGTATTTCTGAGATGAAGAAGAAGTGAGGTAAACGTGTAATAGTGTAAACTTTAATATAAAGAGCAGCAATGGTAACAATCCTACAGGTATAACAAATGCTACCATCGCCCGAATTTAAGATAATTATAGACACAAGAAAACATGGAAAATTGCATACCCAAGGGATTATATAAAGGTCCTTGTGCATACCGCACTCGTGTCTGCGCCCATGGATGGTATAACTGATCATTTCGTGCAAGAATGTTATCTCTGTAACGTTACAGGCGATAGCATCTTGAACGTAGACAGAGACATAATAAACAATCTAGTCACTTACAAAGTATTATGAAAATGCAGTATCATATTTCACTATTGCAATTTAATGTAGAGACTGTTTAAATGAAACTTACAACCTACGCTCTCTCTCTCTCTCTCTCTCTCTCTCTCTCTCTCTCTCTCTCTCTCTCTCTCTCAGATCCTGGGTCAGACCACACGATTATGACGTAACATGTAAATTCTTAGGCTTTATGTTAATTTTCCCACTTACTTTCTAAGATACCTCTCATTCTTGATCAAGTATATCGAATATCAAGTATAAGAATTATCAAAACTATATCTAAAGAAAGCGGAACGGTAGTGTAGTGGATAGAGTGTTGGCCACCGCGCTAGACAGTGTCGGATCAATTTCCAGCTGGAACCGATACCTTTAAAAAAAACTATCAGTACTATACAGGAAGCGGGCTAAAGAGTCGTTCGTATAAGCTCTGTCTTCGTAGTCTATCTTAAATAGATTAGTATAAACTAACGTATTCTGTATTCAAAAGTAAAAACGACCCAATATAAGGTCTTATTAAAAATATTTTTTGTTTGTCCTTTACCTTTCATTGTCATCTTGGGTAGGTATTATAATTATATTTTACATTTTGTTTTTTAAATTAATATTTTCTGATCAGTAATTCTTATATGCAAATTAGCTGTTTCGCTGACGGAAATTATCGTAAAATATACAATTAAATCGTATCATACTCGGACAATTCCATAACCATCGATATTAAAAAACATGTTGGAACCTAATTTTATAGATATGAGAAACCAATTTTGGAGCTCTGTACGAAAAAGTGTTGTTTGGTAATGAACAAAAATGTGTAATTGTTGTCCGGGATTTGAACCTGGATTGCCAAAGCGAAAATCCGCAGATATATCAGAACCGTTGGATATTATCGAACAGTTTGGCGACGAAAAATAATAAAAATATTTTTTTAGGGATGTAATAAATTTATTAGAACCGGGTAGGTAGACGAAGAATAAACAAACACTATTTAGGCCTAACTTATACTTGGCAATCAATGTTCAATAACGATACATTTTGCCAATTTATCAACTTTGACTCAAGGATGCACCACATAATTGACCACTCTGTCGTCGTTAGATAAACAGGGAAATGACGCTGTTTATCTAGTGCCTTTAGAATACAAATACGAAATGCACTTTTTTCTTTGTTAAACAGCCGGGCTCGATCAGCTCAGCCAAGTACGCGTCTGACTATCAATCCAGGGGTCGTGAGCCTCGAATGCCCTCGAACAGTCTCCGTGATTGATATTCCTTATTGTGTCGCATTACCATTTGTCTCTCACCACTGATTCAAGTGGGGAAGTTATCAGTTGCTTGCGGAGACGGGTTGTGCTCGAGTACTGGTTAACCTTTCAGGATCTCAGGAAACATTGGTCAGGTTAAATGATCGTCTGTAAGCCCTCGATGTCATAAAATGACGCTAAATATTCGATCAATCTTTGTTAAACATTTATAATGCGCAATGGAAATCAATAAACCTGTATGTAACGATCAATGTTTATGTGAGCACATTTAGAGTTCACTTACCTTGCACGTGTTGCATCTTACATGTAAGTTCCTATCTCATGAACTTTCAATAAGTAATATTCATTCCTGAACTGATTCACTGCCGACATTTAATATATTTTGTAAACCAGATCCGTTTCAGTAACCTTCGAAAGTCTTACGAAAAAATTGTGACACACACACGAATGTTTCATTTGAACAGTAGTTTACCAAATTTTGAAAAGAATGCTATTTACAAATGCTAGCGAAAGTTCGTAAAATGACGTTTTGTGAAACACTTAATGAATTTCCTCACTTATTAAAATAAACTTCTCCACTCTTTTTCTTTACTTCAAATCTTACACTGTGAAGATCGTAAACTTACGAACGTCAGTGAAACAGGCCCCAGAGTCGGAGCGACTGGTGGCAGTCGCGCATGAAATGTTGATATGCATGTTAACGCAGGAATGGAGACATGCACATTTATCCTCACTCACATCCTACACCAAAACTCAAACTTGAGTTTGACTCCCACACTACCGTACCGATTCGTCAGTCCTAAATGAATTTGGGAATCCGGATGAATAAACAATCAAACAGGAACTTTTGGAAGTACAATAAGGCCAATTAAATTGACTATAGCTGGCCCACGTGTGTCAAATTTAGTGGTTGCGGAGACAGTTGTGATATTTCAATGTATGACCAGTAGTTATTTTCTTGATATTAAAGGTGCATAAATGCTACCTAAAAAAAACACTAAGCTATCTCTCTTTTTCCTCGAGTCCTCTTACATGCAATAGTAGTGAAGATATACTTATGTGAGTTTCATTTACAAATGACAAGTAAAGCTACCGAGACAGGATATCATTATACAACTTGAACAAAATATAAAGGGAGCACAGGCTCTACTCCTGCTTATAATTGAAAGCGAGTTATCCCAGCTGTCCCCTTGAGTGTCCTTAATGAATGTGTTCACACATGCAAATTTCGTTGATGTATGGGAAGTATTAACTAAGATATGAACTTGTCTAAAAACGTCAGCCAAATATAAAGTTGGCATAAAGTGCCTAATAAAAGGAGTTATCTGACGTTCCCACTAGAGTTTATTTAATGGTAGCGAAGACACATGTAAAGTTCCACTTATGTTTGAAATACTCAGTGAGATTAAAAAAGGTTTCTAAGTATAAAAAATGTACTTTTGCCTAAAATCAAATTGGATTTCTCTCACGTGGTGTCTCCTTTAGTACCTTCAATAGTAACGGAATATCCCTGTGAAGTTTCATTGGTGTAGGGTTGGTAGGTACTGAGATATGAGTTAGTAAAACAACTTAAACCAATTTCCAAAAGAAATAAATGGGCCATAATTCTGCCTCCTACCTGACCTCTTCAACACCAATTATAATAGTAAAGATATGAATCATTCAAAGAGGTTGTTACTTAGCCTAATTAAATAAGCCGTGAATGGACAACTTTTTTATTATTTGGATATCCGATCTGCTGTCCAACGCTGACACCGACACCGGTAAAGGAACCAGTATAGTATATACAGAGCAGTGGGGTTTTTAGGGGAAGGGACATAACTCCCACATACAAAATCAGATTAACAATATAATTTATGTCCCTTAAGCCGTTTACGCAATATACGTTACTGATTTTGTACGGGAGCGTAAAATAAAAACTCTTTAAAATGCTCCTTATGGGTTAACTGAGATATAAGACTTTGACCGAATTTTTCAAGAAAAAAATGGACTAAAATTTGCCTTAAATCAAAATGGATTATTTAATTTGACATCTTTAGTCGAATTTACGGCAGTGAACACAAACGTGAAGTTTTACTGATGTATGTATAAGGACACGGACATATACATAAACCAAAAAAATCAACGCTGACACCGACACCGGTAAAGGAACGAGTATAATATTATACAGAGCAGTGGGGGGTTTAAGGGGAAGGGACATAACTCCCACATACAAAACCAGATTTACAACATTAATTTATGTCCCTTAAACTGTTTACGCAATATACGTTACTGATTTTGTAAGTTCTTAATCCTTATAACCATACATGTCATTGAATACTTAGTCTCTGTAAGGGAGATTTGATTCTGTCAGTGTTCTCCTTTTGCCCAGTGGTCTAAGGTGCCGTCTGACGGTCACTTCTTTCTCATCACTGAAGCCCAGAATCCGACACAAGTTCGGTCCAAAACAATGTTTGACTGTTACTTAGGGAAAAACGGTGACTGTAATCTGATTCCAATAAAACTGAATGTCACATATAGTGTTGATGGGTATTATTAGTTGTATTAGTTTTATTATAATAACATGCAACGTGTTGACAATGACTCTCGAACTCCATTCAGTCATATGAAGTTTGCAAGACTTTTCACATTTGACTTCGTTTAACAACCCGATTAGCTCAATCGGTCTTGTTAACGCGACTGACTACCAATGTCATTCGTCTCTTACCCGACCGCTCATACAAAGGGGAACGTTTTCAGTTACTAACGGAGATCGGTGTGCTCGAGTTCTGGTTGACTTTCTGTGATACCAGGAAAGAGTGGTTGGGTACTGGTCATCGGCATAAAAGCTAAATTTCTACCCATATTGTACCTGTTGTTTGTGAATTAAAGCGGATTTTCTTTTAACTTCAATGCATATCACGTGTTTTTTTTCTTGTTTTTTTGTTGTTGTTGTTAACCTGACTAACATTCAGGCGTAGATAAAAATGCGGATACAGAAATGGAATGTTTAAAGTTTAAGCTCACCACTTTATAATTTACATAAAAGTATTTATTTGTTAACTCCATGTAATACAGTCTAATTAATTGCTCGCGTGTTGATACAAAAAGTGGACTAAGTATTCCACTATCTCCCGCATGCGGAATGTCGTGGGTTCGACCCCCGATCGATTAATGTCAAATACTTATAAAATATCACTAGAAGCTTCTTTACTCTGCGCTCGGTATTTGGATACTGTTCTAAGTCTGGTCGGCCTGGGGTCGTATTTGCCAAGCATTTTTAAGAATATTCTAAGACTTAAGCTTGATCTCAGATATCTATAGATTACCATGACATACTAAATAACTGCCAGAGTTATTTTGACTATACATTAGGTGTCCCAATATACTTGCAAATATGGTCTGTAAGTGTGTTTTTCAATATTCATTCTGGAGTTTAAGTCTAAGATTATTCTTAAGAATGGTTGGTGAACACCCGTGACAAATGATGTCAGTATAATTGAGTTGAGTACCATACTACGTGTCTGCGGCATGATTGCGCTTAAAATACATCTCATTACTGAAAGCGACGCTAAACCACTATATGCGTAGTAGCCGTGGAGTGGGGGTGGGGTGGGGGTGGGGCAGGAGGCTCAAATTGACTGGTTGGCTGGGTGGGGGGGGATATATACTTCTCATGCATCCTCATAACTCTCTCCTAAGTTTGTCCCCCCCCCCCCCCCCCTCCAATGTATTGAAACGCTCGTGCACCCATGACCACTCGTGCACCACATAATGTGAAGGTTTGATAAATTAAGAATCGGTGCGTGTTACAAAACATTTATTATACTAAAATACCCAGGACTTGCTGAAATAGTGGATTAAGCTTAAACTAAACCTATATTTAATTTATTGTTGAAATCAAATCATGTGTAAATCACAACTTCTATGATATTTTATAATAACAAGGATAATTTATGGAGACCTTTCTATAAACCATATGAACAGAACGGCTAAATATAGTACGAGTTTTATGCGAAATGCAAGGGTTAACTAAACAAAACACAACTAAAGTTATGCATAAAATGAATAAGTAATTTAATACCGTAAATTGATTATTTAACGATGCAATTTTCGATGAGACTCTCAGAGATATACATTATTTAAAGTGTTAAATAAATGAAAAACGTAACAATTGAATAACAGCCCACGTGTCATAGACACTTTATCAGTTACTCGTGAACAAGCAAATGTTTTTTTTATTAAATGTATTATCATTGTTGTTGTGTTTGTTGTTATTTGTATGATTTTTCGTCTTCGTTCAACAGTATTTCCGTTATATTTCCGTTATATAACGGCGATTAAACCATCTTATCATTATTCCTGGGATCAGCACCTATCTCTGCAATTCACTGACTACTTCCCCGGAAATCCAGAGGTGGGAGACTCATGACT